>OX608081.1:69224363-69574363 GCA_951509765.1 Sphenella marginata | reverse complement strand
AAATATAGACATTTCTAAATAATATGACGCATGTATAATTTAAATTTATAACGTTCTTAGTATTATTAAATTAAAAATCCAAAAAAGTTCGATTTGTTCTAGTTTCCGGACAGTCAAATTTAGTTTCCGGACACTTTTGTTTTAGTATCCGGACACCCGAGATTTGTATGTACACTGTATTTTTGAAACATAAATATCCTTCTGTAATCCATATAAAATATAATAAACTCTCATTTAGTAGAATTAAGATGGTAATTCATAGTTTTCGGCTACTTTCCAGTATTCAGACAGCCCGTCCGGATACTGAAAATAATAGCAAATTTTGGGTTTTAGTATCCGGACAGTAATAATTTGTGCCGAAAATTAAAAAAAATAAATTTTTTTATTTATAATATGAAAGTTTATTATATTTCCAACAGATATTACTAACTTTTTTGGAATATGTTAATAAATACTTGTTTGGCACTTATTTTCCTAAACAGTTCCCACTATTTTTTTTTTACAAAAACCTGTAATTTTGCCGAATGCTCAAACTTCTGTATCTTAAATTACGTGTAACTTTTAAACTATACTTCTGATTCAACCCAAATTTTCCAAGGACACTCAGAAAACATGTATATTTCCATTAGTGTTGCTATTTGAGAATATTTTTTGGGGATTTGCCTATAAATCACAAAACATTGACATAGTGTCCGGCCACTAGCGCTGTCCGGATACTGGTGCAGTTACCCTACCACTTAAAAATATTCAGCTAACCATTTTTTTAAATGAAATTTCATTTGTTTATAAATATTGAAATCTACTGCCATGCTGCCATTTTTTAAAGAAACTCCTTGATGGATACAGCGAACCACCTTTGTCCTGTCCCAATTTTCTCTAAAATTCTTTCCAATAGGAGAAGCTTTAACCTTCAAAATCGTATGACAACGAAACAACTCTAACAACAAGTTGCAGCAACACAAAGTACGGACACATGTTGCTCGAAACAAAAAAAAGTTCATAAACATACGATAAACCGCGCTCAGCAACTCACTCAATGAGAATGCTGCCAGCAACAGCACGAATACAAAAAAAAACACGCCACCAACACAAACACACAATCAATTCCAATTGTATATGTGTGTTACTTTATCGAAATAATGACGCAGCCTTTGAAGCGTTGGCATTTAGTCAAAGAGCATAGAATAATAAGAGGGAGCAGTTTGCCACTCAATGGGAACGATGGAACACAAAAGTCTGAAAGGTCCGCAACAGGGTTTCGTCTCCGCTTTGACATGCCCTTCTTTAATATTCACCACTAAAATTGTGTTGAATTTCATGGAATTCGCGGACGAAAGACCAATTTCCAATGATCTCTTTGATTTAGTATCAACATTGGCAGCGCAGCGCGTAGTTGGAACAACGGCAAAACGCTCAAAACCACTTGAAGTTGAATAACCACACATTGAACTGGCTAGCTAGACGAGAAGTGACTAAAGCAAAAGCGAAACATTTTCGAAGATTTCGAAGAACGCAACGGTGGCGGTTAAACGCGAATGCAAGCAACTTCAGTTGTATTTGGCAAACGCTTGCGGTGAGTTCGTTTCTTTGACGAGTTGATTTTGAGTGGGAGAAGAAGTAAATAGAAAAAAATTTAAAAATACAAATTTTTGTGACGAATGAAATAAATAAAAATAAAAGTAATAAAAGCACGGCGCACGTAGCGTTAAAAGCATTTTTTTCATAATATTTTGAAAAACAGAAGTAAATAAATAATCGAAAATATTAGTGCTTAAAGTTGTTGCTTTTGTAAACGCAAACAAAAAGCACTAAACAAAAACCGAAATACCAACAAACATATTAACATACATATTAATGAAATTGAAAATATTTTGAAATTGAAAAATTGGTTTTGGAAAATAACACAAAAAAGCATCAAAAGTGTGTCGCCGCGGAAACTTTTGACATTTTCCGTGCGCTTTTTTTTATAAACCTAAACGTGTGTGCGTGTGCTTTGTGTATTAGTGAGCGTCAGTTGTACATACAAACGTACAGACATCAAGCAAGTTTTGGCCAAGTGTGTCAGCCAACAAAAAATTCCAACATTCTGAGTGCACGTGCAGTTGATTTAAATGGTTGGTGTTGAGTTTATTTTATATTTACTAGAAAGTAATAAAAAAACAAATTTCAATAGTGGAAGGAATTGATTTGATATATGTAGATAAATTCAAAAAATTTTAACACAGAAACAGTTTTGCTATAAATTAAAAAATTTGAATTATGAAAAAAAAAAATCACAAAAAATGTTATGCTGACAAAAAAAATTATTTACGAAATTTAAAAAAAAATTTTTGTTGAAAAAAATTCTAAAACTGTTCACAAGCGGGTTAATTCTTAGCTGTTGCTTGAGAGTACTCAAACAACATAAACTAATTTTAACCATACAAATTTATTCTTAACAACTTTTACTGCATAGCAATTATACTTGCATATTAGGGTGTGACTTATTTGTAAGAAGCAAGCTTTCTTTTTTTCTTTTTTAGAGCTACAGAGCTAACGCAAAAGAAGTGTTTGTACAATGTACATACTTTTAAATTGTCTTAGGGTCAAGGTGAGGGGTATTATTAATTTTTAATCGTCATTTTCAGAACTACTCAAAATTTTAAAAAGTTTTATACAAATAAATATCTATGGGATCGGTAGAAGCTTATAGACAGTTAAAAGCAAACAATTTAAGTGAAAAGTTATTTTTTTCTCTGCCAGATTTTAGTAAAATTTGAGTAAAAAAAAAATTTTTCATTTAAATTTTATTTGTGGCACTAATTTTTTTTTCAACTAAAATTAAATGCGCTACAAAGCAGAATATCCAAAATTGTAAGCAAAAAAAATTTTAAATTTTGAAATGAGTCTTATTTTTAATTAAAAAAAAACTATTAAATTTCTCTTAAAACAAAAATCTACCCAAAAATATTAAACAAACAAAATTTTTAATTTTGAAGATAAGTATTTTTTTAAATTTAAATTAAAAAAAAAAATAGATTATTCTTAAAATGAACAGACTATAAATGCAATAAAAAATACCATGAAACCGGAGCTCGGGTTAATACTTGCTATGGACATGCTTCTTCGTTGTTAAAACAAACAAAAAAATTATTAAGAATCATCTGAGTTTTTCTAAAAAAGTGTTTTCTTATATTTCAAAACATGTCTTCAGAAACACAGGAGCTTCGAAAGCATTAAATTATTTGCATTATTTAATGAATGATGCGCGTACAAACAAAAGTACAGCCAGACAAGCAAATATTTTTGATTTCCAGAGCGCACTGTACCTAGGTACTAACAGCTAACTCCATATAGACCTTTAAAACTGCGAGTTTCAAGAACTTTCTGTAGAAGAAAGTGATGATAACTTCAATAATCGAGGTTAGGTTTGAATTTAATTTCTCAACCGCTTCCTCTTGGAATAATCATGTTCTTGACTCACTTTGGCACACCCTAATGTACATATACACATATATATGTATGCACTCAGAAGCTAACTTACATATTATAAACCCGCTTTTCAAAAACTTGTTGCATTATCTGTCTGCTACCTGCTTGCAATAAAATTCTACTTAAAACTGGATTTTTAGCTTTTCGAAACGCAGCTTGGCGGCAAACGATTCGCAAGTGTTCCCATTGTGCTTTATACGCAGCGGCCTTTACCCCTTTTACTGAACTTACGTGTTACTCTTCACCAACTGTAGTTCTAGATAAGTCGTTTATACTGTGCTGACCAAGTTTGTGTTGTTGTTTATGTAAAGACGTATTAATGAAGGTTTGAGAAAATGGTGTCAGTCGGGTTTGAAGAAATTTTTATTAAATGCAATACAAGAGGCTATAAATATTTGGGTGATCAAAAGCTAAAATTTCAGAACTTAAATTTCAAAATTGAACTTACGCTAGTTTAGTAAAAAAAATGTTTTGAATACTGTGTAGGTAATTGTAAGCGTCAGTTTAAAAGCATTTCAGTTAGTCACAAAAGCAGCAAAACGAAAAGTAAATAATAAAATAAATGGGCTAAAACATATCGGTGACGATGAGCAATAAAAATTGAGCACGGGTTTCTCTTGTTTTTTTTTGTTTTTTTTTTTTTATTAGCAAATTTATGAGCACAAAACATTTCACTCAAAGTCAAAGCAGCGTTTACCAGTTTTATTGAAAGAAATGCAAAATATGCGATTAAAAGTTAAGTTTGTATTATTAACAAATCGATAAGAGCATAGGTGCTCGATATTCTTTCAGTATTTACGTTTGTTATCTTTTTTCTACATATATGCATTATTTATTGTTTTTAGATACTATTATTGTTTATATACTTAGTTGTAGATTTTTTGAAATTTTTCAAATGTATTTTTAGTCTCTTCCTTACTTTCATCCAGCAAATACGAATTCAAAAGCTTAAAGCTTTCGAAATACTTTCGCTGTTTCAACGTTATTCTAAACCCAACCTGAAATTGTTTGACCTCGATTACTTGGGAACGTTTCTCTCAAACAAAATTTTCATAGTTGGGTCGGTGGGTTGGTAGTCTTAAGGCAAAAATGTGAAAATTTCAAATTTCTGACTCCGAATGATAGTAGATACTATAATAAAAGTTCAAAAAAACCGTGTCTGTACAATGAAAATTTCTTTTGAGAAATTACTGAAATTGATGTAGTGAATGTTGGAGAGTTCATCGGAACCACTTTTATATTTTTTCTCTTTGAACTCAAGAAACTCGGAAACTAAGAAACGCATTTTAATGAGACTTTCACGTTGGGCAGTCTGTATCTTAGGACCTTTATTTTTATCAAAATCGCATTATAAATAAAAAATATATACGAGTACTTATTCAACTATAACTAGAGAAAAAAATGTTCCTCAAATGAGTTTATATGTATAAAGAAAAATGCACTTAGTTCCTGAAAATATTTCAAAGCCTGTCTCTACAAAATTTTTGTTTAATTTTCTACTTCTTCTTCTATTTTTCTGGACTAAATTCAAAATCAATTTCGAGCATACAGTGGCGTACCAATTAGCTAATTTAATTTTTTGAATTTATCTGTCCATTCATACACCCACAATATAGTGAAACTAGAGAAAAGGCATGTCTGTGCATTAATTTTTTTTTTTTTAGTAATGACTGAAGATGATGTGGGGACTTTTGTAGAGTTAATCTGAACAATTTTAAAATTTTTGTCTCGCTTTTTAATCCATGTCGATTTAGAGGAAGATGATGCATTAAATAAGAAAATAAGAATTAGAAAGTATTTCGGAAAAATTATACTTGACATAACGATAAAGATGAAAACTTAAAATAAACTTATATGATAGATAGAAAAAGAACATATATGTATGTATGTATGTAGACGGGAGCTGAGAAAAAAATGATGATGATGAGGAATATGAAAGCGTGGTAGGACACGAGAGGGCTATGCTTATGAATAATGAGTACAATAAAAACTTAAGTCGATCTAGGAAAATTGAAAATTGGTAAATCTTTATGTTTCGTGGCGGTTTTTAGTAACATAACTAAATAATTAGTAAGTTGGGGTAGCACGCCTTTTTAAAAGTATCTGGTTGAAATAGTTCTAATGTCATTTCTCCATTAATAAATCTTCTTATGTAAGTGTTAGGAATGCTAATGTTTGGCATTTTCCAATCTCTCTATTTCAGGACTTCCTCTAGTTTGAGTGTTTTCTATTTTGCAACAGATTAGACTGAAAGTAGAGAAGTGATTTATTGAGAAACTGTGTGACGTTATTGTTATTGTTCAAACTAAATAGTTTAAAAAATTGTATTTAAAAAATATGGAACTGATTAAGATTTGGTTGAAAAATAACTAGTTTGTAGTTAGCTGACTTATTTTTTGAGTTATCAATAAACAAAAATTTTTTGAAGTAAGCATCGATCACTAGTTCATTTAAAACTAACTAGTCTGTGGTTAGTTAAGTACAGCTGACTTATTGTTTAGGTCATCACCAAACAAAATTTACAAAATTACTATAAACCCACTGACTATTAATTGGTTGAAAAATAACTAACTTGAAGTTAGTTAGAAATATACTGATTTGTGTTTTGTCATCTCTGAAAATCGGATAATTGTGTTCATCATCAAATTATAAAAAAGAAATTTGACCATAAGTTGATTGAAAGATCAGTAGTTTGTAGTCAAAAATTTAATACATAAAATGTTTTTTTTTATTTAAAGCTAAATATGTTTCATTAATAACAAGTCAATATTAAATTGAAGGAACAAAAAATTAAAAAATTGGAGTTTTTGAAGAAATTTTTTTCCAGTTTTGAAGATGGTTTTTATGCCATTTCCAAAGAGATACACAAAAAATGTTTTTTTTTTTTTTAATAAAATAAATCTCGATATTGGCTGCGTTGGGTCCACAGTTCCTTATTTGTTGCTGAAAAGGCTCATGCTACTTTAAGTAACAGAATTAGCACACAAATTAAAATATGCAAAACTATTACCCTTCAACAGAAAAACCATCTCGAAAATTTAGGTATTCTAAGAAAGAAATTCCGCGATTTTCGGCTTTTAAAATAAACGTAATCACGGGATTGACATCTCTAGTATGTAAGTATACAACCATGTTCTTTTTGCTTCACAAGTTTCCATTTCTCAGCAACAAACTTAACAAATGTAACGTGAGAAAATTTTCCAAAAAAAAAACACAGCCATGAATAGAAAGTTTAATTTTACTCTAATTACCTTTTATTCCCTTGACACACTGTGTCTTAAGGTCACGAGTACAAATTTGTTTGAGCATATGTATATGAGCATTAATTATTTTTATTATTTATGAACGAAAACGAAAACAAAAATTATGATTAATAACTTTAACTATTATACTTATGTTACTTCCCAAAAACGGAAATAAAAATGAAACAAAAAAAAAACATTTTCAAAGTGCTGCCAAATGTTTACAGGTAAAATACAACAAAAAAGGCGGCATAATTAAGAAATTAATTTGCCGCTAATTGCCGGCACTGTCGTCACGCTTTTCAGCTGTTGTTTTGTAATTTAAGACATTTTCACTGTTTTATTTATGGCTTCTAATTGCATGTTACCAAAATATTTAAAAATGAAAAAGTAATATTTTTTTGAAAAAGAAAGGAAAAGCGTTGATGGTGATTAAATAATAAATAAGTTTCAAATTTCTTGGGAAAAATATTCTGGCATACGTGTGGATAGGTGCTAATTACTACATTATATGCCACCCAAACCGCTACAGCCAGTTTGGGCTCTAAGCCGAATTACAAACATCGTTGTGCAAGCCCTTATGCCACTGGACTATCGCTAATTTACGTGGGTAATGTTAATTAAATTTTTAGATAGTAATAACTAAACTAACCGATTCGCAAAGGTCGGTTGCTATGTTATGTTATGTTATGTTATGTTATGTTATGTTATGTTATGTTATGTTATGTTATGTTATGTTATGTTATGTTATGTTATGTTAGATATGTTACGTTATGTTATGTTATGTTATGTTATGTTATGTTATGTTATGTTATGTTATGTTATGTTATGTTATGTTATGTTATGTTATGTTATGTTATGTTATGTTATGTTATGTTATGTTATGTTGTGTTATGTTATGTTTCGTAATATTATGATGGGTCATAATTCGTTTTAATATGTTATGATATGGTTTACTATGCCATGCTACTTTACTATATTTCACTTTGTGTTATGTGTTGTGCTTAAGTCAGCTTGAGTTATGTTACTTTACTTCACGTTTTCCCATATTCCAATATGCAATAGGATTTTTATTAAATTCTAATTTATACATATGCACCGCCACCTCGTGTATATTCGTGCTTCCATACACTAGTTATGAGTCACATGATTTAAATTTTTCTTCTCAGTCAAATCGCTTCGCTCATAAGTACATATGTATAAAAAATTTACTCAAACCCCATTTAGCTGTTTGTTAACTATTCCAACATCCATCTACTAAATATTTATCTTATTTTATATCGTACAACTATAATTGCCCGGCACATCTAAAAGATAAACTATCTCTAGCTTTTATGATTTTAGTTTTTTATGGTTCAAATATTTTCCACTTTTTTTTTTTTATTCCAAAATGGCTTTATCTCACTGTCAGTGCGAGTGCTAAGCGCTGGAGGAAATGAGTACGAAAATAAATTGGACACAATTCTTCGAAGTTGCTGTATATGTACACGGTGTATTTACTTACATACACATATGCATAAGTTTAGATGCATGTATGTGGTAGTGTGTTTGTTGATTTGCTTTACCCAGTTTGACAGGTAAACGGTGGAGCAGCAACTATCAGTTAAGACTGTTGGCTAAAGAGACGTTGGCATATTTTTTTACATACATACAAACTATGTGTATTTTGTTTGCTCAAGTACCCTGTAGGGAAACGCAAGTACTTAATAACTGGTTTGCAACTAGTTGTGAATGTTTTTTGAATAGATTGTTCTTTTAAGATATCTGGTTTAAATGCTTGAGGTACTGGCTTATATACAACTGACTACAAACTACTGATCTTTCAAACAACTTGTGGTCACATGGATTTTTAAATAACTCGATGATGAACACAATTATCCGATTTTCCGAGATGACAAAACACAAGCCAGTATATTTCTAACTAACTGCAAAGTAGTTATTTTGCAATTAATTTATAGTCAGTGGATTTTTAATAATTTCATTTTCTCTTCAATTATAAATTTTGTTTGGTGACGACCTAAATAATAAGTCAGCTATACTTAACTAACTACAAACTAGTTAGTTTTAAATGAACTAGTAATCTTTTCTTTAATTTTTTTATTTCGATTCCTACTTCAAAAACTTTTCTTTATTTATTGATAACTCAAAAAATAAGTCAGCTAATATTCAGCTAACTAAAAACTAGTTATTTTTTAATCAACTCGTGATCAGTTCCAAATTTTTTTATATACAATTTTTTTAAACTATTTAGTTTTATTTACTGATAACTCAAAAAATAAGTCAGCTAACTACAAACTAGTTATTTTTCAATCAACTCGTAATCGGTTCCATATTCAGCTAACTAAAAACTAGTTATTTTTCAATCAATTCGTAGTCAATTGGTTTTTAGATAAATTCTATTTATGTGTTAAAACTCACTCAATTTCTTTAAGGCTAAACATATGCTTTAATACGACAGCCTACGAAGCCAACAAGTCAGTTGGACGGACGTGTGTTGCATGCGAGAAAATCAAGCAATTTATTTTTCTTTCTTACACAAACACATACCTGTAGAATTTAGCCATACATACTTTGACCAACATACAAATAGACAGATATCTTTACCTGCCACATATTTGTGCAACTTTTTTGTTGTTGCTGTTATTTTTTTTTTTTGTACTGACGTTTATCTGCCCCATTCAACCTTCCGTTTGGTTTGTTTGACGGTATATTTAGCAACTCCAAGAACGTACAAATATATGTAAATACATATGTACATACATACATACGCCTATCTACACAATTATTTGTTGACTACTTCTGGCATACGCAGTTTTTGTTGCTTGTATGGGGGTATTCCATGACAAATTGGACTGCAGATGGGTGCAATTTTTTTTTTCGAGTTGGAGTTTTGTTGCGCTGATGTATATTTCCGTTTAATCCATGTGTACATCATTTCCAACTTTCATTCAGTTTTACTTGGAATGACTCACATAATTATTTGCTATTCTTATGGAGTCAGCAAATTTATAGCTAAATAACGATAAACATATTTGGTCAGGTACATATATTTTTTGCGATAAAAATCTTAACAAAAAGCATACAAATCAAACAATCGAATCAGCCAAACGCGAAAGAACAAAAGAAAACTCATAAAAGTCCAACTTGTGGCCAATTTTTTAAATTAAGTGCGGCTTTCTTGGTCAGTCCTAAATTGGTTTCTTGTATCTTTGCGCTCTTTTGAAATTTATTATTTGTTTGTCTGTGGTACGCTGCACAGTGGGGTGTTTGGTTGGAATTTGACGAAAAAATTATGTTGATTAGAGCTAATGCAGGTAGTCGGAAGCAGTTTTTAAATTAATAAAAAATTATATTAACAGTAGAAAATTCGAATATAAGAAAAAAATTTAAAACTTGGTGCTGAAAAGCAATTTTGAAAAATAAAAATTTAAGTAAATTATTATTTTTAAGTGGTAGGAATTAATTTTTATACAAACTAGTTATTTTTCAATCAATTCGTAGTCAGTTGATTGTTACAAAAATTTCATAGTTGGCGAGGTTTTTTTTTATTGACAGCCTAAAAAAAAAGTTATTTAATTTCAACTAACTACAAGCTAGTTGTTTTTAAATCTATTCATTGTGAGTTCATATTTATAAAAAATTCATTTTTTGCTCAGTTGTCTATTTTTTTCTTGATAACCAAAAAATAAGTCAAGTAATATTAAACTAACTAAAAACTAGCTATTTTTCAATCTAATAGTAGTCAGTTGATGTGTAGTGAAGTTCTTTTAACATCGCTTGAAACTTAGTTTAAAATTTTTTTTTTTAAATGCTGAGTTCAAATATGTGAACAAATTTTTAAGTGTTGGTGAGAAACTGACAAAAATTGTCGATATTTAAAAATCCTCAAAAAAAACATTTCCAACTTAACTCCAACTGTACTAGAACTGCTCAATACGGGGTCTCGAAAACGATGACTAAGCGACGAAAATGTGAAAAAATTTCTGAAAAAAGCAAGCAAATTTTTCCAATTTTCTTCTCTAAATTTTGAAGTTATTCTTTTTTTTTTTGGGTTTTCGAAGAATTTTCCAAAATTAAAATTTTTTTTCGATTTAGTGTTCAAACTTCTATACAAAAATGAAGACAAAAATATTTTAAAAGCTTTTACCAGTAAATAAGCCCCTAACAAAATATTAGTTTTTCAAAACTGCATTTCAATACTTCACAATTTTTTGCCTGAGAAACTGCTTGAATATGGATGTCTCCTATAATCTCACAAAACCAGAAAAATGCAAATACAACAATATGTCTGGCATTTTTTTTTTAGATTTTTTTTTTAAATTCTTTTTTTAATTTCATATTGGAATTTAACTAATAAAAATTTGGATTTGCTTTTAAAATTAAAAAAATTTCAAAAACATTTTTTAAAATTTTGTTTAGAAAAATGCAAATACAACAATATGTCTAAAATATGTTGGCATTTCTTTTTTTGATTTTTTTTTAAATTTTTTTTCAACTCAAATTCGAATTTATCAACAAACTAATAAAAATTTGGATTTGCTTTTAAAATTAAAAAAATTTCAAAAACATTTTTTAAAATTTTGTTTCGAAATTTTTCTTAATATTTATATTGAAATAAATATAATATTGGAAAACACTTACTTGACCTTTCAAAGAGTTTGTGCATGTTAGCAAAAGTCAGATTTGTGCACAAAATACTTAATTTTCATACAAATTTCCTCAAAATACCCCACAGTGCAGCTTCGCTTTTCTCATTAGCAATTCACAATGTGTAGTTTTTCTGTTAATTTTTTTATGATTTCTTCTTTTTCTATATACAAATATTTTTCTGTTTTGTTTATATTTATTTTTCACTTATTTCGCGTTAAAGCAAAAACAAATTCTTTTTTACAGCGTGGAAAAATATTTTAAATTTTTTTGTTTTGTGACTTAAATTCAACGAATTCATTTGTATGCAAATAAATCGGCAAAATATTTATTCCCAAAAAGATACTTCGTAGAAGAAAATTGTGTACACATTCCATATGAATATATTTACTTAAAATGTATGCGCCTTTTATGCACACATCTGACTTTTTTTTTAGTTATAAGTTTATGTACATAATCTTGCATGTTTGTGCACTTGCGCCATTGCTCGTTTCGCTTTTCGTCAGCGCCTGCTGCTCATGCACGGCCTTCTTTAGCCTTGAAGCGGCCAATTTCCGTTAACACCTGCTTATGTTTGTGTACTTGCAAAGGAGTTGAGAGGAGTTGAGCTGTGACAAGCATGCTCATACATATGAATGCCGAGGGAGAATTGCGTCAAGAACGAAAGCCACTTGAGCTGTAGTCTGGTGTACCCAGTAGGAAAAATTAATAATAAAAAAAAAACAAGTAAGGAAAGGGCTGTCTTCGGCTGTGCCGAAGGCTTCATACCTTTCATGAATACGCATAACTTTTTTAAGTGTCCGATCCTTACTTACAATTGGTCCAAACTCTTCAAAACTGTTAATTTGAAAATACATGGCCCAAACCAGAGTTATCGGAGCAATCGATTATATGGGAGCTATATGTTATGTTAGTCCGATCTGTATGATTTTCACTGCACACATCACATATGTAATAAGTACCAAACCTGCAAAATTTTACATTCCTAGCTTCTTAACTGCAAAATCTATAGCCCAAAACCCATTTATCGAAACTATCGATTATATGGGAGCTATATGTTTGGTTGGTCCTATTTGAGTCATTTCCACTACACATGTTACTTATACAATATGTACGAAAAGTGCAAAATTTTGCGGTCCTAGCTTTTTAATCGCAAGATTTATAGACCAAAACCCGTTTATCGGAACTATCGATTGTATGGGAGCTATGCTTTGTATCGGTCCGATCTGGCTGGTTCCGACAAATGATTAATCCCATGCAAAATGGCGGCCCTATACCAAATTTCATCGAGATAGGTCTAAAATTGAGGGACTAGTTTGCGTTCAAACAGACAGACGGACAGACGGACAGACGGACGGACGGACAGACGGACATGGCTAAATCAACTCAGCTTATCATCCTGATCATTTCGGTATACTTAATGGTGGGTCTATCTCTTCTTCTTCTCATACTTACAAACATCGGACCAAAGTTATAATACCATTTCATGTTCATGAAAGGTATAATTTATGGAATTTGGAAATTTGTAGTTTTTGGGGACAGAATAAACGTAGTTAAAAAATTATAAATGCAACAACAACGATTTGAGGCCGATAAGTCCATATACATATATAGATGTATGGTTCAGAGAGACCGGGAGAAGATAAAGAGACAGACATAGGGAGTCTAAGAGAGAGAGCTGAGTCAATAAAAAGATTGGCAAAGAAGCAGAAGGGCACATAGATCATAAAAAGCACAGGCGGGAAGGGGGCAAAAGTAGAGACTGACTACACTAAGCTAGGAGAATTATACAACGAGGAAAAAATTGAGTTTTTCTTACTCACCAAACACTTGCCAATGTCTCACAGGGTACACACTTGCACCAAAAGATCGCTATCTACATCCCTTTTGTGCTGCATTTATCTATCCACCCATTAATTCTTAACTTTTTGTTGCCACCGTTGTTTATGTGTGGCTGTAAGTACATACCTTCATATATTGACTTTGCATACAATGCTTGCGCTCTTCCATTTTCAATCACACACACACCGCACATGTCACACACCTCTTCACGCATCACTGAGAGACACATTGACAAAGAGGAGGTGCATTTACTTTCCTTTTCTTTTTTTTTTTGTTTTCATTATTTGCGCTTTTGTGTAATATAAGTAACATGTTTTTTTGTGTTTTTTTGCCAATTTGATGCACAACCAGCGCACAGAGTGTCAGGCACTCACTCTTCATATTTCTGCGGTTACGCTTCGCGACGCATTCGTTTTTTTGCAATATGTATTTGCTTTTTTGCATTCAAACTCAACAAATAAAATGAATTTCACATTGCACTTGCTGCAGTCAAGCTATGTATGTATACCGCAAGTGACAGATGCTGGAATGTGTACAGGGTGGTGCATATGCAAATTTTTTTTTTGCATTATTTTTTTTCTAAGTAGCCTGTTTTCTGCTCTTCGTTTATGCTAACCTCCTCCTACTACTCTTTACTCTCTTCTTTTTCTTGTCCATATTTTCTTATTTATTCCTTTCGCACTCTATTTTAGATATTTTCGAAATTCTATTATATTGACCACCCTGTTTTAAGCAGCTATGTATGCACATTATGTATGTATGTACATATATTCGTGTGATTTGAAAACAAGCAAAAGTCCATTGGCTGTCATTATTTCTAGTGTCACTGTCAATTCTCTTTGCCTTGATGTGCCCTTGGCGCTTTCTGCTGTGGTCTCGGTCTCCTTTGAACGCTGGCACTTGTTCCGCGCTTTGCATTCAGTCACACGCTTATATTAGCGCATGTGTGTGTGTGCTTCAAGTAAATTCACATATGTAACGTTTACATAGTTTCATACATTTTTTGTGACATCTCTTTATACTTCTTGGCATTTTCCACTGCTGCATCCATGAATTCAATGCTCTTCAGTTGGATTGCAAATCTATGATTTCAATATAAAAATATATTTTTTTTTTTTTTGGTGTTTTCTTTGTACCTTTTTAGCTGCAATTTTTTTTCCCTAACCAATTCATCGTGACTCGTTTGCTGTTTGCGCTTACGATTTCGCATTCATTGAACGCGCCCAAGTGTAACGCTGCGTTAGCGACATTTGTAATAGTTTTGCGTGTCAAAGCAGCTTTTCAAATTGATTTGATTCTTAGTCAGCAGTACTGGTGCCAAAGGAACATTCCTTTCCTTAGTTGCATTATTTAAAAAAAAATTGAGTTGAAATTAAATTATATTTTTTGCTTAAATAATTTTGCATTTCATTTTAATCAATATTTAATAAAATATTTTTGCAGAGCACCCTATTTCAGATTTTATTTTAAAGGCCTTAACTCAGTTGAAAATGCTTAAAACTTGCTTTGAGATGGAGCTTCTGAAGAGTTTCGAAACTCATTTTGAGCGAAACCGCTCTTCAAACAAGTTTTGAAAAAATTTTAAATTTTTAAAAGTTCTAAAAGTTACTGCTGTTTAAGCGATATAAGTTGTTTTTTCATTTATTTCATTAGTGCTACTTTATCCTATAATTCGCAACCAGCTTATGAAATATGCCGAATATATAGTTCATGTTTGCATATCCCAAAGCGGGGTTTTTTCACAACTTGAATGAGGAAGCCAATCCCGCACAATGCCTAAGAGCCAACAGTACCTCAATTAATACATAAGAGGCTCACGTTCTATATGGAACAAATAATTTCAATAATAAAATAATAATTTTCTTAAAGATCGCCCCATGTATGATGTGCTCCGCACACCCCTGATCAACTCTCTAAATAAATAAAAATAATAAAATATTCCAATAAATTTAAAAAACCTACTCGTCCGCTATAAAGCTGAGACAACTCCGAATAACCCTTTCCAAGGTCCGAAAAGTCAAGGGGCCCCGATCATGAAAATACTAAAACCTTGGTTTTATTGGTAGTTTCAAACACAATCTCGAGATTTTGCTCTAGGCAATTGTTTTAAAGTAGTAGCTGTTCTGTTCTTGCAGCTGCAAAAATATTGCACAAAGCTCTGGTGAGTTTTGGTTACACTGCAAGTCCTTCTGCCTGAAAGAATCTGACATTTCGGTAGGACCACCTTCTGATACCGTGAGATCCATTTGTTGGAATCACGAAGCCTTCAGTTTTCTTAGCTCTCTGCAGGACTGTAATTCGGATGAAGAGCGTCCAAGCTATTTAAGTCGTGCAGCATAATAATCCACATAGTTCCAAGCTTTCGAGAGAACTAGATTGAGATTCATGGACTTCCCTTGATCAGTTCTCTGGTGGACTTTTTTATGGTATCAAAACCTACCATTACATTATCCATATAAAACTCTGCAATAAAGCGTGGAAAACTATCTAAAGTTCATTTTCAATCAACTTCGATAGCACTTGGCTTAGACTGTTTTCTTAACGGCCTAAGGTATGCCCACCTCTGCTTTGTATATAGCATACAAAAGGCTTATTTGAAAGGCTTCCACCGTTCTCATATTCCAGTTCGCAATTATATCTACTACATGTCATTTACATATGTATAAGTAATTGTTTTCATTTAAAATCGTTTATTTATTTATTTACAAAGTGCGAATTTTCACTCAATGATAATTCTAACATACATAAGTACATACAAACATATACAAATTTTTTTTATGCAATTTTCCATTCACAAAGTTTTATATGTCAATACATTGTATCTGTGCATTGATTGTTTGTTATTCAAGCTCGACATTCTATTAATTTTTAATGTGAACTGATTTATGTCACATTATATAAATTACAGAGAATCAACAGTGGATTTATTTCCTTTTATAGAATCAACTCTTTTTGCAAATAAATAAATCTGGCACTCAAGTAAATCAAACCCCGACCTTGTCAACCAACTTTGGCAGCTATCAATAACACACAACACACATAAATACATAAAACATTGCTATGAAGATGTCAAGTAGCCTTAAAAATTGATTACCATCAAATGGTTTTATTGCGCCTGCGCTTGATTAAACTCAGCAGGTTGAGTAGCAAGTTTAGGAAAGAGCCATCAACGGCGATTCCTAGAGCACTTAAACTTGCACTTTAGTTTCTACTAAAACTTTATGAACTAGTAAACTTTTTGAAAATAGTTTTGAAATATTTTTATTTTCTTTAACATATCCCAAAAATGAAATTAAAATTTTTTAATTTTTTTTTTAGTTTTCAAAACTAATAATTTTTAAAACGCTTTCAAATTGTTGGTTTTGAAGATGTTTAGTCATAAAAATGCAAACGCTATAAAATAGGATATTTCAAAAATTCTAAAAAAAAAAAAATTGTAAACAGTTTCGAAATTATTTTGGTCCATCAAAAGTTTTTAAGTGCGTTTTTCGGTATATAAAATAGTGTTTAGGGTTTTTGGAAGGTTTTAAAAAAATTTTTTTTAAATGCCGGAAAAATATTCAACTATTTTTTTTTATATTGTAATTTTAAAGAAGCAATAGTTTTCAAAAATAATTAAATATTGGTTTTGAAAATTTTTTAAAAAAATATTTAAAAAAAAGTTAAAAGTACTTAGAATGTGTGATTTCTTTTTTTTTTTGAAAATTTTAAAATAAAACGCTTCCTGAGATATTTAAGATTGTTACAACAAAAACTTTAAAAATGAGTATTGAAAAATTAAATTTTTTTTTTTGGAAATATTTTAACTCAAAAATCCAAATGCTTTTTCATTTGGGAACTTTGAATGGAAATTAAATACAAAAAATAAATTCAATATAGGAATATTGTAAATTACCTGTAGTTTCGTGAGTTTTTGAAGTACAGTAAACTTTGCAATATTCCTGTATTGAAATATTTTTTCTTTTTTTTATTCGCATTCAGAGTTCTTAAATGAAAAAGTAATCGGATTTTTGTGTTAAAATATTTCTGAAAAAAAAAATTAAAATTGTTCAATGCTCATTTTTAAATTTTTTGAAATTTGTAATAACAATCTTAAATATCTAAGCAAACGTTTTATCAAATTTTCAAGATATCGTAAAGTTAGGCAACCTTTTCACAAAGTCTAATATTTTTAGCCGGTCCACTTCAAAATTTAAAATAACTGATAGATGTTTGAAAAAAAAAAAAAACAATTAAAATAAAAATTATAAATAAAATAATTTTTTCATAATTTCAGAAACTTTTCTTTAATATCGTAAAGTCTAATAAATTTAAAATAATTTTCAAATTAAAACAATAAATATATTTGATTTTCATAATCGTTTTCCAACACTCAATTCTTGTATTTTTGTACTAATTTTAAATTTACTTAATGTTTGAAAAAAGTCTCGACAGAAAAATTCATTTTTTAACAAATCGCTTAGAGCTTATGAAAAAAACGGTTGCTGTTAAAAGACGAATAAGTTTTTGTATCTTTTGTATAAAGTTAGAACTTATTAGCATAATTAAATGAAAATCTTTATTATATTTTGTCCAACAATGTGCCTCCTCTACAATAATTTCCATACAAATTATTGCTCACCTTACTTAATATCGCGCCACCAGTTTAATTCGTACTAAATTATATTAATTTCAATTACCTCGCAGAGTAAACGCTTGAGTTACACTTCCACCATATTCCACTTCCACTTACAAATGCTCCAATAACCCTTGACATTGACACCGTTGCACTTGAAACGCCTCATTTAAAGTAACAAATTTAAGGTTAATTGAGGCACCAAACATTACACGCCAGCGTAGCGTAGAAACTCGATTGAGTTGAGGAACGAGTTGACTTGGGCGGGGTTGAGTTGAATAAGTGACGGAAAAGGCTAAAGCAAGTCCAGGTGGACAAAGTGACATTTTGTTAAACGAAGTAAATAAGTAGTTGTTAACAAACCTACATACATATTTACTTGTTTGTAGAAAATTAGTTAGCATATTTATGTCTTACAGTTTGTAAAATAATAAAACTATTTATGTTCAAATGGAAATCACTTTTAAGTAGGCAACTGTTATCCAGTTTTTAATGGTTGATGATTACTGGCCAGGGAATTTAAGTGTTTCATGCATTTCATTTAGTTATTTTGACTGAGAAAAAAAGTTTGTCAATTGTAAAAGGTGAACGCTCGCAAACACGCTGAGTTATATATAAAATAAATTAAAATAAAATAAAATAAAATAAAATGAAATAAAATAAAATAAAATAAAATAAAATAAAATAAAATAAAATAAAATAAAATAAAATAAAATAAAATAAAATAAAATAAAATAAAATAAAATAAAATAAAATAAAATAAAATAAAATAAAATAAAATAAAATAAAATAAAATAAAATAAAATAAAATAAAATAAAATAAAATAAAATAAAATAAAATAAAAGAAAATAAAATAAAATAAAATAGAATAGAATAGAATAGAAATAAAATAAAATAAAATGAAAAGGCAAAAAAAACTCTTGTTCTTATCAATTAATGCTGAAGTAGGCAACTTGTGAAAAAAAATATGAAAGAAATTTGTATAATTTTTCAGTTAAAATACATATGTGTCACAAATGAGAGTTTTGGTTTTTTTTTTTTTTAATATTTAATTGAAAGTTTAACAGTATTTTCTATATATATTTTTTTTTTAATATTAAAATTGTTATCCACTCTCTCATTCCAGAAAATTTCAGCAAAGCAGCTGTATAAATGAGTCAAATTTACTAAAACGCCAAACCAAAAAACCATATGTGACAACAACAACCAATTTCAGTTTAAAAAGTCACTAAGAACGAAAGTTAAAAAATAAAAAGAAGAAAAGAGATAGCAAATATAGATTGCAGCTGTGACAAGACAGAGCACGCAAAGAAAAAAATAAAATACAATAAAATATTTGTGAGAAAGTTAGAATATTATTGACTAGGTGACCGCAGTTACTTAAGTGACTGCATGAGCGATCGACAGACCGCAAAGTGTGAGCGCGTACAAAACTGTTAAAAAAAGTTTTTAAACAAACGCAAATAAACAAAAAAAAAAAACGTTCGAGTTTTAGTGTGCCACTTCTTGTTTTGCCACTTTTAAACTTCTAATTACGAAAATTAAAGGGAAACCGGTCACAGTGACTAAAAATAAATTAGCGCACGCAACTCATACCTAGAGACGCACACGAAATAGACGAACTTGCAATAAAAATTCACGCACGCACGCACAGCACACGAGTGAAGTTGTGCAAGGGACAAGCGAAAAGCAACAACAACAAACAGCAACACTAAATTTACAATTATGGGGCAACACAAGCAACAACAACAGCTGCATAGTCAGCGGTGGCGCGTATGCGGCTTGTACGCGTTCGCAATTTTGTATCTCTGCAGTGCATTAATAGGTGAGTTTGGTTATTTTTCTATTTACATTTACACTACATAAAATCTGCATAAAATAAATATAAATATGTACTTACATATGTATGTGTGCACAAATTGTGTTAAATTTTCTAAATTTCGCAACACGCATTTGCTGTTTGCATTGCGAGCGCTGCACTCATTAAGCGAATGCAGTAAAACGAGTTCCAAATAGGGGTATTCACTTAGTTGCAGCAATTTTTTTAAAACTACTGCAGTATCATTAGCAAAGAATAAATTTTGGTCATATTTCAGTTTGGTTTTTTTTGGCGGGAATCAACTTTCTACCAATTTTTGTCTCGAAGTTTTCCCTCAAATACTTCGAGGATCAGAAGACTAAGTCTGAAAAATGACGCTCCTAATCGGTTTTATTTTACCTACAATGCAAAAGCTCACGTCCTGTAAGACACTTGGCAATTGAAGAAGTTTATCGGACCTTGCGATGGTTTTCGATTTTTTTTAGCAGGAAGGGAAAGTGATTGTAGGTTCGCACAATCAATCAAATTAGATTGCAACTTGATGAACTCCGTGTTGGAAGTTGTTGTACTAAACTTAAAGCTTTGGATAATCTCAAGAGTTCTTTACTTTGGGTCCAGTACACATGTATCAAAAGAAAACTAACAAACAAAATCACTGATGAAATGACCGGAAAAGGTGAGGAGGACAACTCCGTGGGATTGGGAAATTTCCTAAAAAAAAATTGAAAAAAAAACTTAAAAAGGAAAGAAATTAAAAAAACAATTTACAACTGTTTAAGTTACATAACCTACGGTTATTTCATTCGTTTATTCTATTGTAATTCGCAATCAGCTTATAAAATATTTCGAAGATATAGTTTATGTTTTGGAAAGCCAAAGGGTGGTTTTTCACAACGAAAATGAGGAAGCCAATCACCCGCCATGCCTCAGAGCCAACAGTGCTCGCCACCAATAATATATACCCTCACGTTTTCCAAAGAACAATTTTGAACATTTAGGCAAACAGGGTCGTCAGAACCTGAGCCAAATGAATAAATACAATTTGAGCAACAAGGTCAAATAGCACCTGAGCCAAATCAATAATATAATACAAACAAATAATAATAACTTAAAAAACAACTCGCCTTCTCTAAAGCTTAGACAACAACTTTCGCGGACAGGTTTGTAAGACTGAGTTATCCTTTTATTTGAGAAGATAAGACGCTTTGAACTCACGTTCTTACCAATAGCAAGTCGTTCCCTAGCAGTTTTCTCGGACATCCTAGACGCATTACAATTCCACTTCTGGGTCAGCAGTCGGAAAGCATATCTTCAACGTTGTAAGTAGGTACCGTGCTCCAACAAAATATAGTTCATCAAGCGTCCTGAATTTTTTTAAAAACTTCAATCCCAGTTGATCGATACTTTGTTAAAATTGATTCTGGTTTTTGGAAGACTGTTAAGATTGCCTTTTGAGCTGTTGAATATGTTCAAGAAGCTAATGAGCTACAAATGGATCAGTATAGTATAGTCCCCTCTTACCAAAAATAAGGCTCAAAAAGTAGTTTGACTTCCATCTTTAATAGAACGGCGCGTAATTATGTTTGAGAACTGGCTAAAATGTTTGAAGTGTTTGCGAGCAGAAGGGGCTGGAGAGTAGTTAGGGTTCCAAGTGATGAAAGGGTTTCTGGCATGAGGATCCCAAATAAGCCATTTAGTCACTTCTTGGTTCGAAAACTTTCTCTTACTATTCAACACATGTTTTTTATGTAAAACAATTTGTTGGAAAATATTGATCCAGTATTGCCATTAAGAACTTCTTTTTTTTTGCGGTAAGGATACAATTATGTTTCACCCGCTATAATAGAACCACCCTAGTAATACTACATCCTTTTCAATTTCATTTCTACTCACATTTGCAACAACAAAGCCGATTAGAGGCTTGCAGAGTATCTACCATTATTTCTACAGTCGCTTATTCGCCAAAAATTTATTTGCTCAACCACTTTTGTGTTTATTTATTTATTTTTGGAATATTTATTAAAAAGTGCAAACATCGAGCAAGTTTATGCAAATACAGAATTGAGCACAAAAACAAAAAAAAAAAACAAAACAACAAAAAATGTATTGTTGAACCATGTGAGCGCACAGAAATTCATTAACAAAATTGAATGCCATAAAATTTAGTGAACAAACAGACCAGGAGATAAATAGCAAAAGACAAATAAATTAATGAGCAAATTAGTGGTGGGCAGATATCGATGATACTATCGATAGTAGACAGCGATTGCATTCACATAATTTGAGCATCCGATA
The DNA here is from genome assembly GCA_951509765.1 of Sphenella marginata. NCBI lineage: Eukaryota > Metazoa > Arthropoda > Insecta > Diptera > Tephritidae > Sphenella > Sphenella marginata. The sequence continues at coordinate 69,552,431 of OX608081.1, read as the reverse complement.
GATTAGTTGTGAGTAAAAGAAGAGACTATCGATTATCAAAGCCATTTATAGCTTTGGTAAGACTATCGATAACTTGTGAAAAATTAGTTGCGTTTAGCGGTTGTCGATTGTAAACTAAAGATACTATTTACCCATGTTTGGATTATCAAGAGGCACCACAACGCAGATATGCTTGGATAGTTTATTAAGTTATACACGTTATGTGTCGAGCTGTCTGCCTTGTAAAATTTGAAGAATGTTCACGGGTTTGTGTGTTTTTTTTTTTTTCAAACAGCAAAATTCCCTTGCTGACTAATCACCTAGAAATTGTTATCGAAATATCTAGCTTTTTACTGCAGTTTATAAACTTTTTATAAGTTTTCTCCGATATCAATTCCTTCATAGCACAAGTCGACATCAATTCTTTACTTTCGAAATTTATCAAACGTTTATCGATATTTTTTTTTACAAATATTTATCGAAATATCTTAATATCTTTTTGGTTTGATACAATATATCTATTTATTCGCGGCCATTTGATGTAGCTATTTATTTCGTGTATCTACCCAGTTCGCAGTAGTTACTCTAAATACTAGCCCAGCTGAATATAAAACTTCGATAGGTTTAAAAAAAAATCTTATTTTTCATTTAAAAAACTGAAAAACTTTCTGTTCCATTAGACACTCATTAGCCTAACTCGATGGTTCTAAAAAGTCGTAACCCAAATCAATTTTAAACTTTCAGAAAATATCGAGCTACCAGCTTTGTGCAGATTTTCATCGATATCAATAATTTTCATAGCAACATAAATCGATATCAATTCTTAACTTTGGAAGTCGATATCTTTTTTATTTAAAATTGTTAAAAATGTCCCTCTCTGTTCTATTCTAATCGCTATGAATTCAAATCTATCAGAGAATATCGAACTACTATCGGTCGTTTTCCACACCTAGATTTTCATATTACCAAAATATAATAACTTTCGATAGTTTCTAACCTATATCTAAGCTAGTTTCCATAACTAGATTCACAAATTAACATATTTTAAAAGCTTTCTGTGTTTTTTAATCGATATTAATTCTTAAGCATAGCAAAATATCGAAAGTTTATCGATTAATTTCCTCCTGTGTGAAACATTAATATGCGCGTTTGTTATCGATGACTCTGAGTCGATATAAATTCGAAACTCTCGAAATGTATCGATATTTTTTCACTACTAGATTCACAAATTAACACATTTTAAAAACATTCTGTGGTTTTGATCGATATCAATTCTTAGGCATAGCAAAATATTTAAAATTTATCGATTCATTTACTCCACTAAATTCACACAGATACATGTGTTGTATCGATAAAAATTTTAAACAATCGAAAATTATCGATATTTGTCCACCACCAGAACAAATGGATGAACCAGATTGCCAAGAGTCACACAATTCGTTGATTGAAAATTTTGAATTTTCATGGAAGTTTTGCAATTAGCAGAGTACATATGTATGTATGCACTTTTAATGGGTCCATGTTTAGCAAATGAAATTTTGTCGTAATTCAACTTTTAATAAATTTTGTCGCTGCGTGTTTGACTACAAATTAAAAACAAATGTTTTTCGTCTAAAAACTAATAACTTTTTAATATTACACAGCAGTTTCTGCCATGCGGCAAATGAAATGATTAAATATTGAGCAAATAATGCAAATTTAATATTTAGATTAGTTATTTCTGTTTTTGTTAAAAAACAAAAAAACAATTGGATTTGGCGAGTGTGAACAAATTTCAATTTTCCGCACTAATAATCATGCACCATTTACTGCCATTGCAATATTTACAAATATATAAATTTTTTAAACAATAAAATGCATTTGTTCCTAATTTATTTGCGTAATGCATGTAACGACGATTTAAGCTAGTCGAGGGGGATCTATGAAAGTTCGTATTATTTTTTGAATGTAGTTTTTTTTATTTTCTTCATTAACATCAAGCGCTTTCCACAAGAGTTAATTAAGTAATGAAGGTAACAGCATAGATTTAAAAATTGTTTAAAATTTCAATATTCATTTTCAGAACACAAACACAAACTTGTCGCATTTTTATCAATTGCCCCTTTTGAAGTATTACACTGAATTATGCAACACTTTTTGGTGGTTTTAGAAAATATTTACAAAATTTTAAATTTATTCATTGCTTTTGTTTGGCTCTTGTTTTTGCGATTTCAAACAGACAACGGATTAAAAGTTTTTTTTTTTGCGCATAGAAGCGAATTAATGCAGAAATTAGTACACAAATTAAAATAAATCAAATAAATTATTCAGCGGCTGCTTAGTTCTAAATAAAATTGAAATTTTTCCATATGAAAATGCGCGTTTTGGATGTATTAAAGAACACTTTTCAAATTTAAAAAAATTCGACACGAAAAAATTGCTTCGCTTCACAACCACACGAAAAAGCTGTTTTTTGTTAATTAAATATTTGTTGGCATTATTATGATGATCTTTTGCAGCCTTGACGCATGTTGACTGTGTAAATCTGGGATTATAAAAATATATAAAAAATTAGATAAGCAACAACTTAATCTGTTGTTGAATAAAGATAAAAATATAAAAATTAGTTTTAGCATTGGAAAATGGCGCAAAACAGTTGCCGAGTCATACAGCTTCAATACATTTTTTTTTTTTTGTGCTGGAGAAGTTTTTATCTTGTAACATGAAAAAAAAAAAAAAAATTATTAACACTTTCAGCTTAACGGAATTTTTAAGATTTCGTCGTTTAGCAAACAGCAGCTGAGAGATAATAGAAAGCACATTTTATCGCTAGCAATCATTGTTTAAATAAGAATGTGAAAAGTGAAGAAACATTTAAATTTTTCGATTTCCAAAAACAGTTGGAATATGCTCAGTAAAATTTAGAAAAAATGCTTAACATGTGAGTTAAGTGGCAAAAACAGTTGTGACTACAAGTTGGGGGTCATGCATGACGCTGACTTAGGACCGCTTTCCATACCTACAAGTCACTGGGATATTATTCCCTGAGTCATGAGACTTATTTTCATTGAGTCATGACTTATTCCATCTCACTTGACCCTCTATAGCTTAAGTTAAAATATTATTCTCCCGCAGAAACTCTGATCTTGAAATCCTCTACCCATTTACACCTTTCTGGTTCGGTGTCGCCGCTCTCAAGGTTTAACATCATAAGCAACAAATGTCTACTACCTTTAAGCCGTCTCATACCAAATTCGAGAAACTAAATTTTTCAAATCCTCAAAGTTAACAGAACACGGAATTTTATTATGTTGACAGCACCAAAAACTTGAATCAGACCAGATAAATTTTTATGGAAGGTGACTAGAGTACAAATTAAAATTTTAGGAAAAAAAAAAAAAAAAAAGCGACACAGAAAACATGAAAATTATTAACACTAAAAATAAAAAAGCCACAACAACAACCAACATAATAACTTGCAAGCCAAAAAAAAACAACAACTAAGAAGTAAGAGTAGAGCTTTTGCAATTTATGCGCTCACCAAACACTCAGCAAATCATTAAAATAATGAAGAACAATGTACCGCGAATGGCAAGAAGGCAACATTATTTTCTTATTTGGACTTGAATTTATGTGCACTTAGTGTGGAAGTTAATTTGAAAAATCATCATTTTTAATTGTTTTAATAAGTACACACAAACAGTGGTGAAGAAAATGCGTTTTATGTTTTTTTTTTTTTTTTTCATTACAAAGTAAAATATGAAAATGTTGCAAGAGGAAGCAGTTAGAAGAGCAGAAATATAGCGTAGTGGGATAAATGGGGAGCAGAAAGGTCACTTACTGAAACGAATACGGCTCAGTGTATACACTGGTTGGCGTCTGCAGTGGCGTCAGTGGCGGATTACTAATTTGCTGTACTTTTTAGTGGGCCCCTACTGAGCGTTGAAATTTAGTATCTTCTATAGATCATATTAAAAAAAATAGAAATTATAATAACAAATACATGTGCACACAGTTTGAGAGCTATGAATGTTTAAAAGCACTGGATTCGAGCTGCGATTTTGACAGACAGTTTGAATGTCACTGGTAAACAGTTGTACTTCTTTTTAAGGAAGCAAAATGATAAAGAAAACTGTACAAATCGTCGGTGACACTGCAAAAGCGCTTAAGTGAAATTTAGTATCTTCTATCGATCGTATTAAAAAAAGAGAAATTATAATAACAAATGCATGTGCACACAGTTTGAGAGCTATGAATGTTTAAAAGCACTGGATTCGAGCTGCGATTTTGACAGACAGTTTGAAAGTCACTGGTAAACAGTTGTACTTCTTTTTAAGGAAGCAAAATGATAGAGAAAATTGTACAAATCGTCGGTGACACTGCAAAAGCGCTTAAGTGAAATTTAGTATCTTCTATCGATCGTATTAAAAAAAGAGAAATTATAATAACAAATGCATGTGCATACAGTTTGAGAGCTATGAATGTTTAAAAGCACTGGATTTGAGCTCCGATTTTGACATACAGTTTGAAAGTCACTTGTAAACAGTTGTACTTCTTTTTAAGGAAGAAGAAGGATAGAGAAAATTGTACAAATCGTCGGTGACACTGCAAAAGCGCTTAAGTGAGATTTGTGCCAAAAGATTCTATAGGTCCTTGCCATTAAGAAAACTAAATTTTGGCGTTGAAAATAATCAAAAAATCGATCTTGATCGGAACTTTTTCCATAAAATATGTAAATTCGTCTAAAAAGAATTAATTTGTAGGGGGAAAATCAACCAAGCTGCGAAATCACTTACGCGCTTAGCCAAAAGCTTCGACTTATAATTGAAATTATTAGTTTATCGCTGAATCGCACATCCCTAGATTAAAAATGACTGACAACAGGTTTATCATCATAAACCTACGAGGAGATTTTAGCGCCGTGTTTATCTTGCAATTTAATTTTTTTGGGGAAAAAGGCCCATGAGCGTTATTACTGTGGGTGTAAGTTCAAAATTGTTGAACCAATTTTTGAGCCCCACAAAATCTACCGTCATAGCCCCTAACCGACTTTGCTGCAAGTAAATCCGCCACCGTTTGGAATGAGAAATTGCTTCAAAGTCTTCTTTCCTCTCCACCTCGACAAAACAAAGCGCCACAAATTGTAGCAAGAAACAGCTCGAACTCCGTAAGAAAAGTATCTAAATACGTGCAAACAAATGTGCCACCAAAGCTTTGCGCTCGAACCACAACAAACCAGTCTAATACGACATTTGACCCCAGCACAGTTGCATGCAGCTTTGGTGATGGTGCGACGCCAACACTCAGACGAGACGCGATGCACCGCTCATGACTTTTAATTACTAACAACAGTGCTGCGCTGCGCTGCGACAAAGCGTCTTCCGTTGCTTCCGTTCGCTGCGTTTATGCCGCTTTACCGCAATTTTCCGTCACAGCCGGTTTGTTGGTTGCTCCCATCCTTTTCTGACCACGTACAAAGACAAAACGTTTTGCGAAGTTATTTCCGTGTTTTTTTGTTTCCTTCTTGCATTGTGCACTTTGTAACAGAAGAAATTTAGACGCCGACGGATGGGTGCATTTTATGCTTTAAATTGTTTTTTTGTTCTTTGTTACTTTTAAAGTGTTGCTTCGTGGCGCTAAACTGCTCTAAGTTGGATCAAAATAAAGTGCAAAGTATAAACTTCATATTGTCAGCAAAGGTTACTGTAAACTTGGAAAACAGTTCCAACATATAGTCAACTCTAAATGCCTTAGTTCTAACTTAGCTCTTTTGTCGTGATCATTGCAAAAGATGCTCCAAAGGGCTCCTATCCATCATTAAGGGCGCAATTCCAAAAAAATCCATGAAATGTTCGCCACAAACATTGTCATGTGACAGACTTTAATTACTTACAGTAATTTTGCTTTTTCTTCTTCTTCTCAAAACAATAAATAAGTTTATGGCCGCTACATGAGATCGCGGTTTTATTGTTATCTATGCTTGTTATCATAAACCATTTCGAGGTTTTTACTTCTCTTTAACTGTCTGCGAAATGTTGTACTTTCCAACACCAAAAAACATAGTATCAAGAATGACAGTTAGTGGACTCATATTTATGGTGAGACCTGGTGAAAACGAGTAATACATTTTTACTGGGTTAATAGTAGTAATTAAATATTTTGGTTTACTGAAATTATGCTGGAAGTAAGAATACGTAACGAAAGAGTAAGGAAAATTACAATGAGATCATATGAAGTAGAATTAGAGCAATGATGGTGTTATTTTTTTTATTTTATTTTATTTTATTTTATTTTATTTTATTTTATTTTATTTTATTTTATTTTGTTTTGTTTTGTTTTATTTTATTTTATTTTATTGTACTTTATTTTATTTTATTTTATTAAATTTTTTTTTTATTTTTTTTTTCATTTTATTGTTTTTTTTTTTATTTCATTTCATTTTATTTTATTTTATTTTATTTTATTTTATTTTATTTTATTTTATTTTATTTTATTTTATTTTATTTTATTTTATTTTATTTTATTTCATATCATTTTATTTTATTTCATATCATTTTATTTTATTTCATATCATTTTATTTTATTTTATTTTATTTTATTTTATTTTATTTTATTTTATTTTATTTTATTTTATTTTATTTTATTTTATCTTATTTTATTTTATTTTATTTTATTTTATTTTATTTTATTTTATTTTATTTTATTTTATTTTATTTTACTTTATTTTATTTTATTTTAACTAATTTTATTTTATTTTATTTAATTTAATTTTATTTTATTTTATTTTATTTTATTTTATTTTATTTCGTTTTGTATTATTTTATTTTATTTTATTTTATTGTACTTTATTTTATTTTATTTTTTTTTTTTAATTTTATTGTATTTTTTTTATTTCATTTCATTTTATTTTATTTTATTTTATTTCATTTCATTTTATTTTATTTCATTTTATTTTATTTTATTTTATTTTATTTTATTTTATTTTATTTTATTTTATTTTATTTTATTTTATTTTATTTTAATTTATTTTATTTTATTTTATTCTATTTTAGTTTATTTTATTTTATTTTATTTTATTTTCTTTATTTTATTTTATTTGATTTATTTTATTTTATTTTATTTTAATTTATTTTATTTTATTTAACTTAGCTATTTAGTTTTATTTTACTTTTTTTATTTAATTTAATTTTATTTTATTACTCATTCATTACTCACCTAAAGGCACAATCATAACTGTGACAAAGCGCAATCAGCGCCGTTATTCATGCGAGGTCATTCATATTTCTCCAGTTTTTATTATTAAACTCATTCATTGGTTTGCATTCTTTTATGGCTCCATGCTTCCATTGGAACAGTTGGCAATTTAGCAGTCAACAGGAGCGTTGATTACGTCACTGTTGTGTCACCGTTAGGGCGGAAGCGTTGCAAAATGCGAGTCATCAGCAGGAAACGGAAGTACCAATTACGCTTCTATTTAAAACTCGGCTACGGCGGCGACAGTTGCTCTTTTATTAGATGTCATCAGCTGCGGAGGCTGTTAAGCTGACATGCAATATTATTGACTCTTTGACATAGCCTGCTGCTTCATCGGTGTTGCCGGTTATGGTCTTCGTCTGTTGACTAGTTCAGTAAAAAGTGTTTTTTTTTTAATAATATTTTATAGCTTTGCCAGAAGATATCTCGATGTACTTCTTTGCGTTTTGATTCCTAGTTTACAGCTCTCGAAAGATTTTATTCTGATTCCATTTATCTCGTAGCACTCCAAGAGAGCTCTTGTCCACTCTAGCAAAAGTCTAAAGCGAATTATTATTATTTGTACTCTTTCAATGACATACTTTAGCATATCTTTTCCCACACAAGCCCAGAGTTGCCAAGTCACCGAAACGTTGAAACTAAATCAAACTTGAACAAGCAAGATGAGCACTTGAGCGAGTTGGACGCTAAGAAATAAGCTGCTAAAGCAAAAAATAAATATTTATTATAACAAAAAAAAAAGAAAAAAAATTAGCAATAATCCGCAGCATCAGCAACATTAGCAGCATCAATGTTACAGCATAGCTTTAATTCCAAAGGCGCGTTTTCAATACCCATCCACACACATACATATACCCATCTGCTTGTGGTGCCTGATATGTAAATATGTTAGCAGTAGTGATGTATAAAACCAACGAACCGGTTACGCAAAAACGTATTTTTAATGAAAGGAAATAAGTGGAACCGAAACTGAATGCCAACGCACACTGGCGGCGAAAGGTTGAAAATCATGCATACGTAGCTTTTAAAATTGGGAGTTAGGGGTCAACGCCCGCTTTTTCATAGACTGGTCCAAAAAACCAAGAGCACGGAAAATGTAAGCTTTTCACAAATTTTAAGCACTTACGACTCTTAGACTGAAACAACAAAACAAAAAAATCCTATTTCGAACCCGACTTGGTAGAACCGGTTCTTTATATAATTGGTAGACCTACATCACACCTACCAAGCACAACGTCTGTGACTGCAACAAACAACATTTAAATACTATTCTTCTACTTATTTTTTCCATTATGTTAAAGTTTTTTTTTTTTTTTTGTTCATCTTCTTGACTCTTCTCGTAGCTTATATACTTACAGTGTCAGCAGCTTTTCAACGCTTTTCCATTTAAAAGCGCTTACAAACTAAAAAAAAAAACCAAAATAACACGAAGTTGAGCAAAATAGAAAAAAATTAAGCGTAAAATAGCAGAAAAACTTTATTTAAATTTTCTCACGCTTTCGAAGTAACGTTGAAAAATTCGATGCGCCAGCGCAATAGCGTAGGAAAATGAAAATAATAAGACTCTATGGTTAATAAAAAAATGTATGTATGTAATTGTATAAAAAAGTTGAAACAACGTGCAGCGCATTGAGGAGTAAAGTTGGTCCAACAACACATCTTCATAGATCATTTAACCGTGACATAGCGACAGCCATATCCAACAACGATTGAAGAACCAAACAAGCTGAGCTGAAAAAAAGAATACTTGAGGTGTTTACTTATGAGAAAAAGAATTAAATTAGATGGATATAAAATGAATATTTGAAGTTTCGTAAGCTTGTTCAACGAGCGTGTACAGTTTATGCAATTCGTGGTGGCGTATATTGTAATCAAAACCAAGAATATGTAGTATGTTGGCAACTGTTAGAGCTAGAGCAATATGTGAGAATAAAAAAAATTACAAAATTTATTATTGAAAATTTCTAGTTAATTTTAATTGAAAAAAAGAAGACCAAACACATTAAAGTAATCCCTTCTTCTGTAATATAAGCTCTTTTCTATTAAGGAGAATCTTAAAACTTCTCGAAAAGCTTAAGAAAAGCTCGTAAAGTATATGGGTTATAAGTAGCAATGTTTTGTGTTGTTTGAGGAAAAGTGTTTTCAAAAAAGCTTCAATTAAAAAAAAGCTCGTCAAAAGTAAATATTTACGAGATTTCATGGAAGCTTTTTTCGTGTGAAAAAAGAAATGTTTTGTGTATTTTGAGGAAAAATGTTTTCTTAAAAGCTTTCCTTCAAAAAAAAATCAAAAAAAAGCTCATAAGAAAGCTGCAAGCTCGTCAAGCCCTAATATCGATTTAAGTCGCTACTTCATTTTAAAATAAGGTGAAAATAAAGATCTATTCCATCTTAAGAGCTTTGATAAAATATGTATATCAAAAAGCTCAGGTAGAACTTTACTGGCGTTAAATAGAGTAGAAAAGGGGTATGCTTAATCAGCTTTCATAAAAGCTTTATTTTGTATAAAAGGCGAAAAAAAAATTGGTTTTTCAAACAAGAACTTTTAGTAAAAGCTTACCTGCATATTTAATGTCACAACAAGCTTAAAGCTCGTCGTGCACCTACGGCTTAATTATTTTGCTACTTAAATACTCATCAAAGTTATATGCCATTTTCGCTACAAAAACACGCCTAAGGGGTATTTTAGGAGAAAGCTTAAAGCTTAAAAAGAGCAAAGCTTTACAAGCGAAAGCCTTTTTACACATGGTCAGTGAAGAGGCATCATAAAGCTTTTCGAAACTATTTTCCTTTAACTTTTAATTTCCAACTTCTGTGGCCTAACGCAGTAACATGAGTTCCAAAATAATTTAAAAAATTAAAAATTTCCAACTAAAAGAACACTAAACCTGCCACATCAACATCAACCATTGCTACTTAAACAAAATTGTATCTCGCTATCCAATGCAAGTTGAAACAACTACAACAACAGTGCAGTTTCATAGAATAGCTAACTGCAGCTAGAGAAGGCAACAACACCCAAGTTGTTGCTTTAGAATTTATGCGCTGCTGTTGAGTTGACGGTTAGATGGTTTGTTTTACTATCAACACTTCAACTGTCAGTTAGCAACGAGCATTTAATAATGAAGCTCTCTACATTATGCGCAAGTGGCATTAAATGATCGAAAATCGTGCAAGATATGGTTGTGGTGCTGTGTGTTTGTTGTTGTTACCCAGCGATTGAAACTGTTGTTGATATTTATGTTGTTGGTGTGGGTGTGGAGTAAGCACTCGGTGTTTGTAGCAACAATGCAAGCGGTGTGTGTGTGTGACAGACAAGAAACGCGAAGTTAGCATTAATCCCGACACCGACTGCAGTGTCGATGCTCACATTACAAGCGCTGCGTTACAGCTGCTTCTGTGGCTGATGCTACTACTTGACGGCTTATACAAATTAACGGCAAATGAGCCGTCATAATTATGACAGCCCAATGGCAGTTGGAATGTTTTGAAATAGAATTTCAAGTCGCTCCCTTTTTTTTTTTTTTGGTTTTTGTAATTGTGGCATTTTTGAATGTAATTCGAAGCTTGATAAGCGTAAATGTTTTGGTATACCCGCCACATTTGTTATGTTAGACGCTCCAATTATTTTACGAATACTGCTAGCTGTGCTGATGCTGAGATGCTAAGCAGCTCATGGAGTTTGACTGGGGTAGCTCAAGTGCTGCTGCTGACACAAATTAACTGGAATGAAAGCAATGCTTGTGGTATGCAGTTGGGTAGAGCAGCAAGCGAAAAAAAACGAGCGAAGCAGTATTGCGGATGAGCGTAGAATCAAAAAATAGAAATGGGTGCAGGAGTAGGTCGTGGGTCCCGAAAACGCTCATTTTGGGATTATATTTCTGAGCCTCGAGCACTAAAAAGTCATGCCGACAGTTCTATATTTGAAAAATCTGGGCCATGAGTCCGGGCCTACCTCCGTTTCTTCTAAAAGCGAACCTCCGGACCTTAGTTCTTTTCTTCTAGCGGAGATAGATCTCAAGCTTTTTGAAGCTGTATTATCTTTATTCAGCTGCTTCGGACTGGTAGGAAAAGCTTGAAATTTAACTAAAAACAGAAAATCCAAATTACAAGGTCCAAATCTTCCATTTCACAGCTTCTTAGACGGTATCTTTATAAAACGGTTCAAGAATACCAACAGACAAAAATTTACATATGATAAGGTAATTGATCTGATCCACTCGTTCGTCTATTTGCCCAACCGGAGCCAAACTGGGCGAACCTCACTCAAGAAGCTCTTAATCGAAATTCCATTAAGTTGAGTGTTAAAAAGTTTTTCCGATATCGCCAGTCGCATCTATTTTAAAATCCCGAACCCGAACCCATTTCTATATCATTTCCATACCAAAAAAAAAACAAATCATCCAATAATCAACTGGAGCATTTCAGTGGCAAGCAGACAAATTTAAGCGTAAAATTTGAAAGAAAAAAATTTAAAATAAGACTCACATCCAAATTGTGTAAAATTAGTTCAACAGAAAATTAGCTTTCATTGTCATTCTCAAGTAGATATTTTAATCAAAATTTCTTTAGTTCTAATTCTATTTTGCTTCTTCATCGCAGAACAGCAATTGGTAGCACAGCAGCATTGCACAATAATTAGAAATCCAGCCGAGTGTGAGCAAAGCTGCCAAAAATGCGACGATTGTTGCACTAAAAACTAATAGTTTGAATGCTTTTTTTTATTTTTTTGAACATGTTGTGAGAGCTTTCAAATGATTTGTATAACCAAGTGCGTTTTGCACTCCAGTTTTTATGAAACTTTGTTCAAGCTATGATTTAAGATGTTAATATCAGAACGTAGTTCATTCGTGTAGAAGTGCCGGCTATAAGTACCCACTCACATTAACCGGTTGAGAATTCTTAGCATTCGCTGCAACAAGTGGAATAAACTTAGTTAGAGTGTGCGCGGAGTTCATTTCTTCAGTAAACATTATTTCGCAGCTGTTGGGCAGCTGGGTATAAAATAATGAGTACCAACAAAGTTTGACTTCTTAATAATATTTTATTTTTTTTTTAATAAAAAAACTCACTCAGCAGTGAGCTAATTTTTTCTCCAGCTAGCGAACGAGAAAACAACAAGAACAACAATAACAAAAAAACAATAAAGCTCGCATACAAAAAAAAAAAATAAATGAAGAAATTTAATAACTCGCCCAGCTAACTGTATGCTGTCTGTCTGTCTGACAAGTGTGATGAATGAAATTTAAATTCAAATTTAAATTAGCGTTTCTGCTTGTACATACAAACTTGTATCTTTATGCCACTCGAATGCAATTAACGAGGCGCGCCAACAGCGATGACCGACCGCAAAAGCGTTTTTCTTTCTTGTTTTCATTTATTTATGTGTTTTGCCGCATATTCTTTTGTTCAACAAAGCTATAATTTGCTATATAATCTAATCTACAGAGAAATTGTTTATGTTTTTTTTTTGCTTCTTTTTTATGAACATTTTTAAAATGTCAATTTATGACTGAAGAAGCAGACAAAAAATCCTATTAAATCCGTTTATTTGTCGGTATGCGATCGCTGCACTTGAAAAACAAATAAATTTTGAATTTCTTTCCATACATGCGAAAATGCTTAAATTTAATTTGAATGTTGAAGAATGTTTGGTATATTTAGATGATCGGGTCTTTAAAAAATAAAAAATAAAAATGCCATATTGGATGTATTGTACAATATTATTGAATATTAAACTAAACTTAACAAAGTTTCGACGAATTTCGAAAGCTTTAAAAATTAAAAAAAAAAACATTGGACAATATTTGATATATTGTACAATATTATTGCACACTTCACTCAAACTACCAAGTTTCGAGTCATTTTGTAAGCTTTAAGAAATTCCAAAAAAAAGTTTAGGTACTTATAGCCAATGTTGGACTTCTTGTACAATATTATTGCACATTTAACTTAACTTTACAAAGTTTCGATGAATTTCAAAAACTTTAAAAAAATAAAAAAATAAATAAAGATTGGACTTATAGACAATATTTGATTTATTGTACAATATTATTGCATACTTAACTTAAATCTACCAAGTTTGAATGGCTTTCGAAAGCTTGAAGAGATTAAAAAGAAATAGAGTTATAGCCAATATTGAATTTATTGCACAATATTATTGAACATTTAACTTAACTTTATAAAGTTTCACTGGTTTTCGAAAGCTTTAAGAAATTAAAAAAAAAAAAAAGTTCAACTTATAGACAATTCCTGATTTACTGTACAATGTTATTGCATACTTAACTTAAATCTACCAAGTTTCAATGAATTTCGAAATAGCTGAATCTTTTTTAAAGCTTTAATAAAGCTTTATATACATATAAGTTATTTACAATTCCCTTTTTCAAAATATATAGATATGCATATTTTAACTCTATTTTATTTTTTCTTTCTAGGTATGTTATTCTGAAATTCAAATTCTGAAGAAGGACGTATGTAGAAATTAGTAAGTAATGAATGATTGAATAGAATTTATAACTAGGCCTAACCCCAATAAGAGAAGGAAACGTCTGAAAACTTTCTGATCATTAAGATCACCCTGTGTTTCGCTTTTTCACATATTTCATTATACTTTCTTATGTTCTAGCACTTCCCAGAGTAGTTTTCTGAAAGTTTTATGTTACGAACTTTATTCTTTTTCCATGAAGAAATCTTGAAAGAAACTTTGAAAAAAAAAATTCCTCAGAAAACTTTCAGATCATTATGATCATGCTGTGTTTCACTTTTGCGTTATATTTTCTGAAGTTCTAGCGCTTTTCCGGAATATTTTCCTGGAATTCTTATGTTAATAGCGTTAGACGTTCGGTATGTATCCCGAAATCAAAAGTTTGGAAACATCATCTGGAAGACTAGATTAGGAAGGACTCGATCCGCATGTTTTGTTGCAGAAGTGTAGCCTGCCCTTGGACAGACGGGTTATGAGTCAACTAAGTAAAGGCTGGTGTTACGTCTGGCAGTGAAGAGCTATCCTACTTGGTCAGAATGACTTATCGGGGATCGAGTTTAGTTAGAATTATATCGTGGCATCACAAGGGACGTTTATGTGGACCAATTTAGACCTTCCCAAACAAACCATTTCAGTCCAAAGTGGGCTCAACGCCTTGAAGTTAGCGCATGCATAAGAACAGAGCCAGTGCATTAAACCTTACGAACGTGTCAAGATTAATTGATTGATCGACAAGTAAAAATAAAAACCTAATTCGAATATGAAAATAGCATTTGTCCTGCTCAACAATAGTTTTCCAAACAAACGTATTATGTACGACCAGTGTTGACTGCCTATTACGGGCTAACCCTTTTATTGTTATTGCTCGTTTGCTACGACAGAGCTATCGAATTGGAAATGTACTGCTGTGTGTATGTGTGCCGAACTTGCATTTGTTGTTGGTGCATGGCTGCATGTGGCCAAACAAGTCATGGAAATGTGGCTAGATTTAACGCCTGCGTTTGCCCAAGCCGCAGACTCGATATAACTTGGATTGCCGGCAGGCCAATTTGGCTGGCCACCAAAACTAGCAAGACAGATAACGAAAAGGAAGAAGAAGAGTAATGGAAGCTTGAGGTGTTGGTAGCCAAGTTAGGCAATCACTAACAGCAAGCGGCAGTCCAGCAAAAGATACATAAAAAAATGGTTTACAAGCAATCTGTGAGGTCGTGGCTGCAGTTAGTAAGCGCAGTATTATTGCTGTGTTGCATACTAAAATGTAGACAAAAAAAAAATCAAAAAAAAAAAAATGGAAAAAAAACATTTTTAAATGAAAATCGTTTGGCTCAAATCAAACGTAAATGTCAATGCGACAAGCAGCAGTCCGCACATGCAGCGCATGAACAATTATGTATGCAGTAGCAGTTGGCAGTTAGTTGACAGTCCGAAAGAAGGACAAAAAGAAATGAAAAAAAAACCATGGTTATAATAGAAATCGAATGGCTGTGTGTGTAAGAGCCAAAAACCAGAAAGGGCTGACTGAGGTCGCATGCGAGATTGTGTTCTGTAATGTTACAATGCAATTCAATTTAATTTCAAATTGAAATCGAAATGCAAGCGAACAAAACGTTAGAGAGAAAAAAGTAAAACAAATACAGAAATCATTGAATAAATAGAATGTAGGGAAGAATGGGAAATGTGCAAAATTCAAGCAATAATACTAAATGTGGGAGAAGAAGCAATGAAAATTTATAAAAAATGTAAGAATTACAAAAAAGGAAGAGAAAGTTGTAAAAACGAGACGAAATGCGATATGAAGAAAAAACGAGTAATAAGAGGAAGAGCGCATGCACGCAGGGACTGTAATGGTCAGAAAATTAAACCATTTTTTTTTTTACTTTTATCCTAATATTTAAAAAATGACTCATACCAAAATGGAATTTTAAAAATTTACTCAAATTAACAACTACTTACATTGTAAATAAACAATTAAAATTGACTTAAGTCAAACATTAAAATTAATAATTGAATTGAATGTTAAATAAACATCGAATATTACTACTTAAACCAAAATCAGTCAGCTAGAATTTATTTACAGTTTTTTGAATTTTATAGTAAAAGCTAAAAATTGATTTTAATTAAAAATTAACTTAAGTCAAAAATGGAAATTAAAAATCAAAAAATTGGCGTTGAGAATTTGATCAAAAAAATCAAAATTTAACTTTTATTTGACTTTGATCACAATTTATTAAATTAAAAATTTGACTTAAATCAATAGAAATTTAAAATAAGCTTTTAAATCAAAAACTAAGCTTAATCCAAAAAGAGAAACAAATAATATAATTATTTTACATTCTAAATGAAATTTAAAAATAACATACCTACAATAGTAACAAATTTAAATTAATAATTTAATTGAATAAAAAAAAGATTGAATATAACTCCTAAAGTCAAATTCACAACTATATTACGATTTAATGAATTGAATCGTAAAAGTTAAAAATTGACTTTATCTAATTAAAAATTAAAATTATTAATTGAATTAAATTAAAAAGAAATAAATAATAGTCGCTATTACTCTTTAAGTCAATTAATTAATATAATTGATTAATATATATTTTTTTTTTTATTTTTTTGTTAAAAAGTGACTTAAGTGAGAAATGGACGTTAAGGATTGAAGTAAATTTTTAAAATAAATACCAAAATTCGCATATTATTCTTTAACTCAAAATCAGTCAGTCAAAACTTGGTTACCCCTTTTTGAAACTACTTACTTTTAAATAAAAGCGAATAAGTCAAAAAGTCAAAAAATAAAGGATCATAATTAAATAAAATTTGACTTAAGTCAGAAAAAAATTTAACTTAAATCAGTATCTAATAATAGCTAAACTTTGATTTTCACTCCTTAAGTAAAAAAGTAAAGATTTGATTTAAGTCAAAATAATAGTTAACAAGTAAGGAAGTCTAAGTTCGGGTGAACCGAACATTAAATACCCAGCGTTAGTTTTCAGAACGAGATACCAATACCATGACTTGGCAATGCTATAGTCCCTAGAATCTTATTTGAAATTTTCTATATCAAAAAAGAGGGCGTGGTTTTCATCCGATTTCGCCCATTTTAAACACCAACCTGCTTTGGCCAGGAAGTAACCTGTGTACCAAATTTCATGCGAATATCTCAAGCTTTACTCAACTTATGTTAATTTATGTGATTTTCGATATCGAAAAATTGGGCGTGGTTATCACCGGATTTCAAAAATTTTCACAGCAGCTCACCTTGGCCAGAAAGTAGCCTGGATAACAAATTCCATGCAAATATCTCAGTTTTTACGCAAGTTATGTCAATTTATGTGATTTTCGAAATTTTCGATATCGAAAAAGGGGGCGTGGTTATCATCACATTTCGCCCATTTTCAATAGCATCCTACCCTGGCCAGAAAGTAGCCTGGATAACAAATTCCATGCACATATCTCAGTTTTTACGCAAGTTATGTCAATTTATGTGATTTTCGAAATTTTCGATATCGAAAAAGGGGGCGTGGTTATCATCCGATTACGTCCATTTTCAACAGCATCCTACCTTGGTCAGAAAGTAGTCTGCATAACAAATTCCATGCAAATATCTCAGTTTTTACGCAAGCTATGTCAATTTATGTGATTTTCGAAATTTTCGATATCGAAAAAGGGGGCGTGGTTATCATCCGATTTAGCCCATTTTCAATAGCAACCTACCTTGGCCAGAAAGTAACCTGTATGCAAAATTTTATGCAAATATCTAAATTTTTACTCAAGTTATCGTGTACACGGACGGACAGACGGACAGACGGACAGACGGACAGACGGACAGACGGACGGACGGACAGACGGACAGACGGACGGACATGCCTTAATCAATTCCTCTTTTTAACCTAAGAACTTTCATATAAGGAACCCCATATCTAACTCGATTATTTTGCGCCGTTACATAGTACCGTTATGTGGACAAAATTAATATACCCTTGTACTAGTACTAGTACGCTGGGTATAAAAATGACTGAAGCCGGTCACAAAAAATTAAATGACTTAATTCAAAATAATAAGTTTAAAAGTCAGTTTTGAGTTAAAAAAAAAATTAATAAATTGCACTTTAGTATGCCATCATAAAGGAAGTTCACTTTTAAATAATTAAATTAAATGTGACTTAAGTCAGAACTAATAGCTAAAATTTCACTTTTAATTTTAAAGTTAAGAATACAAGTGGGAATACTACTTCATTTGAAGATAATACTTGAAATTTTACTTGAAAATTTTCCTTTAAGATCTAAGTCAAATTTAAAACTGGTTACAGGTTATTCCAGAATAAGTTAAAAACTGACTTAAGTCAAAATTAAATGTTAATATTTTACTTAATTCAGAAATAAAAAATTTTTATAATATGTATTTTATGACTTTTATGATACATATTAAGTGACTCAATTTAGCAATAAAAGGTGACTGTAGTTCTTCCAGCAAAAATTTAGTTAAGATTAAATTAAAATAAAAGTTCAAAGTTGACTTATAAATTTCACTAGAATAGTGTGAAAGTAGAAAAAAATATGTGCTAAAAGTATCTTGTAACTTTAGTTAATAAGAGGCAAACAAGTCAAAAAAGCAGTGATATCTAATAGTTTTTTCCGATTAATCCTATGTGGTATCCATATAAAAAAGTCTAATTCATTCAGCGTGACTTTTTGACTGAAAAAATACATTTATACTCGGCCCCTGCATACATAATAGAAATTGTTTTGCAAAAAAAAAAAACAAATCACAGAAAATCCTTTAATAGTATATACGCAAACAGTTTATGCAATTTTCAGTTATGCATGCACAGGGTTAAGCCTTACAAGCTAAATGCTGCATACCAAAAGGCGTAAACGCATGACCTAGCAGGGCACAGTGTGCAAGAAAAGATAGTTTGATGACATTTTTTTGTTTGCATAACTTCATTATATTTGCACATCCAAATAAAAATGTAAATTGCGGATAAATAGAAAAAAATTTCATGATTATCAAGAAGATTAATAACGAGAACAGTTAGCTTTACAGATTGCAATCAAATTTGATTGGAGTCAAGGGATGAATGTCATATGCAATTCTGTTTCCGGAAATAAGCTGCATTTTCAAACATTTTTTATTTGCGCATTAAATGAATACAGAAATAATTTTATGAAATAATGATTAATTGCAATCTTAGTTAATTAATATGTTGTTAGATTTTTTTATTAAATTTATTTTAACGGAGAAGAAATTCGTTGTGACCTGATGCAGTGACTAAATTTTTGTAAACATTTCGAATCACAATAATTTTAAAGTTTTAGATTTAAATCACTTAGTGAATGCAATCTTTGGTGGTGCGAAAATAAGTGCTTGTAATCTATCTGGTCATCAGTTTTTATTCTTTAAGTTGACAGCAAAATTTTACCAAAAACACTGATTGCAATCACTTTTAATAAAAACTTTTATAAATGATTGCAATCTGTGACAGTCAAATATTTTTTAGCAATAATAATAATAATACCGAACTGAGCTTTGTTCTAATTTTTAATAGCGCCAGCTTCTGCATAGAGCTAGCTGCAATCCAAAGGAAATACCCACGAGCCTTCATACAAAATTTTTCACTAGAGCCCAGAAAGTCTTTTCAGCTCTCGATAGGCAGCTTTTCGCATCCCTATAAGAAATTTCTCTCAGGATCCTTAAGTTTGACTTCAACTAACTTTAATTTTTCACCCGCTTGGCCACAGTGCAAGACAGTCTTACCCTTGTATAGCTTATTTCTGTGCAAGTCCATGTTGTTTATGTAGGATGAGGATAATCGCCGCTAGCCAAGTCAGCTACCAGCTCAGCCAAGCGTCGATATAGTAACAAAAGCATTGGACAGTCAATTTAAAATAATTCATTGACCCTACAAGCCTCTTGACCCGATCGACAGGAGAGTAATGGCGAAAGAAAGCGAAATAAGCACTTAAGTAGGTAGCTATGTAATAGCCGAAGAAAGGTGAGCGAGGTCACATGACTGGGTAACATTTGAATGATTAAATTACAGCAGTAGAGGATTTCTTTGGAAAGGAAAAAAAAACAACAACAACGACAATGACCATGCATAGTTCTTTGCGCGCTACCAGAGGCGAACAGGAATGTGTTGTTATAAAAACAACTACAATACAGTGACAGGCAGGCGTTCAGTTCAATAAACAAAAAAAGAAAAGAAATGATGCGCAGAGGATAAAAATAATTTCTTTTGTTTTTTTTGTTTTTGTTGCCAACGAGGGATACGAACATAATCCAATTAGTAATTAGTTGCGTGCATCAGAATGGGCTTGGGGATTTTGTAAGTGTGGTATATGCATGTAAAAATATGTATGCTAATGTGTAGGTGATGCCCTGTAGGAAAATTAAAAAAAAAAGTTAAAATAAATTAAAATAAAATAAAATTACATAGAATGTGTGTGAAATGAGCTCGCCAGCAACTGGGATGTAAAAAAAGGCACTTCAGTGCTGGCGTGATATGATCTAGATGGTTTCACTGGTCCTAAAACTCTCCCGCCACAGGCGGTCATATACCGCAAGGGAGTACCGGAGCCTACCGTATTCATATTCGGCAAAGGTTTTTTACTTTTTACAACTTATTTTTATTGTTCAAAACAACAATCTCAATCGACATCACTTCAATATTTTTCCTAGAGGGCCACCTTCATTTCGCCGCCAGCCATATTGCGTAATTACTTAAAGAAATGTACCTTTTTTACATTCCCTTACCTGTGTATTGTCATTTGTTTGCCTGCTCACATTGACTTGTTTCATGACGAGCTTTATTTAATGCTTTTCATGGGAAACAAAACTTTTATTTAACTTTGTCAATCGTCAATATGCACGCACACTTACATACACATACACACACATGCGTACACATAGCGAGCTATACCCAGCAAACCAGCTTCGGAGCGCTCTTAGTTCTGAGCTCTAATATGAGCGTTTTTATGAGTGTTTTCTGCACGTGCGCATAAATATGAGCGTTTAATGAGTCTTTTCTGCACGTGCGCAAAAATATGAGCGTTTTATGAGCCTTTTCTGCAGGTGCGCAAAAATATGAGCGTTTTATGAGTTTTTTTTGCACATGCCCATAAATATGAGCGTTTTCGGTAACAGTATATATAAACATGTGAAATGCAAAATAAAGAAAAATAAGTTAGTTTGCTTGTAATTTTGAAAAGGTGAAGACGTGTTTTTCTTTAATTTTATTTTTTTAGTAATAATATTTATTGTCAATGAATAAAATAATACTTTATATTTTGAATTATTTTTAATTTTTTATTTATTTTATTTTTGGTCCATACATAGAAATATTTAACATCAAAAATTACTATTTTTTGCACTGGTTTTAGAGCTCTTACTGCGTGGAAAAAAGGTCAAAAAAGACTCTTTTATGCACTGGTTTTAGAGCTCTAAATGCGTGCAGAAATTCATTCATAAAAGACTGCTTTATGCATGAAACTGAGAGCTCTTTTATGAGTGACCAGTTTCATAGAAAATGACACTCAAATATGAGCGTTTTATGACTGTTTATGATTGTTTTATGAGCTCATTATGAGTGTGAGCGCTCAGAGGAAAGAGTGCTTTATGCGCTCATTCTGAGCTCATATGGTTTGCTGGGTATGGTTGCCCATTTAATTGTTGCTCAAACAAATTACTCTTAACAAGCTACAACACTATAACTGCAAATGCGCAGCTTGTGCCCTTAAGCCATGAATTTATATGCGAGTATGGTCAACAGGCCAAATGCTCAATGCCATGAATACCTTTACAGAAGTTGAGCATATTTGTAGGCGCATGAGTCAATGCTGGCATGGCATTTTACTGATAATTCCTTTTGTTTTTTAAATTCTTTCAATACGTTGACTGGTTCCTGCTGATTGCAATATAATTTTTGTTGTTATATTTCTTGTTTTTTTTTTAATTTTCTGTGTCTCGTTTCCTTGATTTTGTATGCATTTGATTAACCCAAGCTGATCCAAATTCCAATGAACTAATGGTTCATCTGTTACAGGTCACAGAATTGCAATGGAATCCGCTTGAAAAAGTTTTTAAGGAAATGAAGATAATGAATTGTAGTTATTGCATTGGAGTTAGTTTATGAAAAGGACAGAAAAACAAGCTGAAAGTTTATATATATTGTCCCACCGAAAAGCTTTTACATGCATACATTCTTTCGGGAAAATGATGAATTAAAACCGCTCACTTATTAAGTTTTAAATAAATCGTGCTTTTGGCGTTACTGAACCATAAACTTTTAATTTTACTATGAAAAAAAATAAAAAACTACAGCAATGGCCTAGAGTAAGCTTTTAAGTATTAAAGCTTTATAAAAGCTTCTATGTTGTTGACTGAAAAAAAATTTGCAAAAAAGAATGAAAGCCAATGCCCAGCAATAAATAAGCTTTTACCCGTGAAAGCTTCTAATGTTTTGCTGAAAGCTCTCTAAAAAGCTTCTTTATTTGTCGTACTGACAAGAAAAGATGAATTATCTCCACAAGTCATGTCTTCAAGTATTTTCTACCATGAATATTTAGTTCTTTATAAGCAAAATTTTTGTCGAACCGGAAAATCAGCAAACATCGCATGGCTCCAACAACGACAATCAATTATTAGCTTTTTACATATGAATGCTTTTTATATCATATGAAATCTTTGTGAAAAACTGTAGTGCATTATTATGTTCGACACGAAAAGTCCTTAATAGCGTTTAGCTTAAAAGTTCGGTAAATCATTAAATAAAAGCTTTAAGCTGTAAAAGCTTCTTATATTTTCTAGAAGCTTAGTAAAAAAGGTGTCCTATAAAGGATTTCCGTGGAAACTTGATATTGTCATTAATTTTATTAAAAAAGTTTCCAAAAGCTGTTAACAAATTTGTCTCAAAAACAAAAGCACTTCAAAGCTCATATTTATAGATCTTTTGGTAGGGAAAAGTTTACTGATTTATTCTCCAAAAGGTCCATCAACATTCAGAAAAAACTTAAAGCTTTGAAATCTTCATATATTTTTTGAACGCTTAGCCAAAAGCTTATCATGGGAAAGACATCTTTATAAAAGCTTTTCGATGCCTTACTTTTAGTTTATGAAAGATTTGTAACTCTTTGTCACGATCATTGAGTTTGTGCCGCCCGCTGATATAGTTCAGCACTGAAATCTTACCATGTGCTTAGCTTAAAAGCTTTTTAATACAAATATTTTATTTGCAATTCTAAATGTAGGCAAAAAAAAAACATTTTCTATTTGTATTTTAACTTGAAAAAGAGATGCATTTATTATTGTTACTATTTTTATTTTTCTTCAAAGTTGTAGAATTTTGTTTGCTTATCGAAAGCTTAGCCAAACAAACGACAAATATTTACTATACAACTTCTACTCTACGAACCCTACCATGTCATTTTTAGTCTAACTCACTTTCCACCAATAATAGTTTAAGCAAATTGTTTACTCTTCGCTTGCAAAGCTCTAGCCTTAATAAAACACCAGAGCTCTCGGCCGATAGTTTACTTTGCCCACGCAGTCAAAGCAACACCTCAGCACTCAGCGCCTTCCATGCATTTAGTTTGTTCATTGGAACTTCTAAATATCACTAGCACCTACAATTTCGCAAGACAAATTCAATCTACTCAAAACTGAAAGCTCTAAAAGACGTTGTCATTGCAACAAATACTGCACAAACTCAGGCTAGAAAAAACGCCTTCTTGCAAATTTTTGTGAAAGCAAAACAAAATGTATGGAAAATTGATGTTGATGATATAGTCCTTTCGACAGCCCATCCGCACTAGATATCCGTTCGTTCAGCAAGCAAAAATATGTAGAAATAAAAAATTGCAGGGAAAATGAACTTAGAAGGAGCTGCACGCGCTTATAAGTAGTATGCTTACCTTGTACTTAATTTGTATACCCAGTAGCGTAATCTGGTAAAGGAGGTAACTGTCTATTTAAAGAACATTCACCTACCTTTGGAGACTGAAGACAAGAGATTTGATAATTCTGTTGGAAGCCCAAAGTTGCTTGCAATGGATAATCAAACCTCCGAATAAAATCGAGAAGTCAATCTTTCAAACACTAAGTCTAATGGCTAGATTCGAATCTAAATTTGCTCTAAAAGCGAAGTAATAAATGCCAGGAATTGTTAAACTCCACAGCGAAATTATTCACAAATAAACAATTAGCACCTAAAAGTAGGCTACGTTTGCCAATAAGCTATATATATTGCCTACTTTTAGGCGCTAGAATTTTAGTATTAGCTCAACACTGGGTATACAATTTCCACCCTATCACTTCCTTACTACATTTTTAAGTTGTTTCTTTCATTTGAAATTCTTCATGCATTTACCTTTCTCTAAATCTACTCTAGCGCCCGAAACTATGTCTTACTAAATATACCTTACAAAGTTTGTTTTTGTTTTAGTAAGAAAATTTATTCTGTTACCAAAGGATCTATTTGCATTTAAACAACAACAGCAGCAAGTACATTTAAATTTACTAACATTTTTCCTTTCTATGAAGCTAACTACTTCAAAGCTAACACAATTCATAGCAACAGCTACAACAACAGCACAGCTTTTCTTTACCAACTCTTTTGCTTAACATTTTACAAATCGTCGTCCAAGTTGCTTTTTGTAAAGTGCAAGTGTACTCGTTAGCCAAACAAACAACTGAATAATTTAGCAATAGATCTCTACGTACAACATAGTATTTAGTAGTAGATAGTTAAATTAAGAAATTTGTTGTAGCATAGTTGAAGGCGTTTTGCCATAGACAACGTCATTGTCGTCGTCCGTCATCAGTGCTGCTATTCGTTTGCTGTGCTGCGTTTGAGTTCGCGCTTTTTTTTATGCAAATTTATTAGAGCGTGAAAATTTACGCAATGGCTAATGGATAACAAGCAGTGAATGGACGACGTGAGTGAAGGGAGCAGGACAAAAAGAAATGGGCGAAAAAGTAGTAAAGCAAGTAAAGCAGAAATTTAAAAAGAGTCTTACTATATTCAAAGTATAGAAAATTGTCGTGTATAGAGCGGACTTGAAGCTGTTGAAGATCCTTTCAATTAGCAGAACAGCCAGCGGAGGGCTTTGCTTTATTGTATCTCACTTTCTTCACAAAAGCAAAATGTTTAAATAAAATCTATTTGAAAACGGCGAAGCATCAACGCCAAACTCTTCTGGCGCTTTTGACGTTACAGTCGTGTTTCCTGTAGTGCATTCATTCTAAAACACACAATCAAAGTGCTGTAGTAAGCTTAAGGGAACTGAGTAGATAGCTACACAGCAACTGGTTCAGAACTAGACCAAAAGTGGCAAATAAAAACTATTTAGTAGATCTGTTAAACAGTTGATTAATGAATATTTTGAGATTATAAAAAATTGATCATACTTTGTTACGATTATTAAAAGAAAATCAGAGCTGTTAAATAATTTTAAATTATTAATAACTATTTTTGAATAATTTTCAATTAACCATAAATATTCAATAATTGATTAATAATTATTTTTCAATGATATAAATTCAATAATTGTTTTCCGTGATTATTAAAATAAAATCCAACACTTGATCTGTTCAAAAATTTTTTAAGATTTATTTTCCAAGCATTTTAAATAAACCACGATTACTAAATAAAATCCCCGGCCTTTTTAAATAACTGATTAATAACTAGTTTATTGAAATTAATCCTTATATTTCGTGATTAATTAAATTAAATCTAAAATCAGATCTGCTTAGTAATTGCTTCATAGCTAATTTTCAAATTAATCATTATTTTCACGATTGCTAAAATAAAATTCCAATAATTGTTTCATAATTAATTTCCAATTATTTAAAATTTATCATTTTCAAGATTATTAAAATGAAATTCCAATCATTTCTGTAAAATAATTGATTAATAATTATTTTCCGATTATGTGATTATCATTCTTTTTGAAGATTATTAAAACAAAAATCCAATTATTTCTGTAAAATAATTGATTAATAATCCTTTTCCGATTATTTGAAACTAATCATAATTTTTAACATAATTAAAATAAAATCAAAAAGAAGAACCATTAAGTAATTAATTTATAACTATTATGAAAAAATTAATTATTCTATTTTCACGATCACTAAAATAAAATCCGAAACAAGATCTTCTAAAAAATTTATTAATAATTACTTTCTAATTATTTGTAACTAGTCATGACTTCACGCGATTATTTAAATAAAATCCAAACTAAGATCCTTTAATATTTAGAAATTATATCCAGACATGACTGTAGCTTCAATTACTTCTTACCATGAGCTTAAAACGCGTAAATAATTTCTCTAAATGAGTTGGCTATATATAGTTAAACAAAATTAAAACATGCAGACCAATTAAATTAGGAGGCAAACAACAAACAAACTACCAAACAAGTAAAAGTAACCACTTTGCATCTACTTTTTTGACAAGAATACTTTTCGGCAGAGAAAGCAACAGAATAATTTGTAGTTTCCATAGCCAAACTTTCTTTGAAATGTTTTGCGGGCGTAACTTCTTTTTTTGTTATTTTATCTTCACAGCGACAAAATTTGCTTAAGAAAACTTCTCGTTCCTTTGGTTGCAGCGAGAGATTATATTATTATGAAATCTGTATAATATTTGGAAAATGATGCCACTAGGTTGACAATACCAGAAAGCTTATAAAGCTTCACAAAAATTTCAAAGAGCCAACAATTCAGTTTAAGTTGACAATTGGAGCTTTGAACAAAGAGAAAGCTCTGATCAAACTCAATAAGCTGATTCTTAGTTAAGAATCCGTAATTCAAACCTGTGTTCCGAAAAGTATTCTGAAAACTTTAAATTAATTATATATTAAAAGCTTTTCTTATATAAAGAAAACAGCGCTTTATCAAAGCTAAGTAAAACTGTCCAAAATGTGGACTGCTATAATAAATAAGAGTTGAATACGCAGAATACTCATAAAGCTAAATTTTGACTGCTTTAAGCTTTTAAGCATAGTTTTAAGCTTTTACGAATAAAAATGCTTCAAAAAATTAATTCAATTTTGATTACAAAATTATGCAAAGGTCAATCAAAATTAAACCCGATTGAGGAAAATAGTTTAGCAGCCAATCTATACACCAGATCTATCTAGTAAAAGCTTTCGAGAAGCTCAAACCAAATAAGCCTTTCTTTACCTCTTAAACGCTTAAAATTATGCTGAAATAGATTTGGCTATTAGAAAAATGCATACCTTTTCTGCATAGTAACAGCTTTCAAAAGCTCAAACTTCAAAACTTTCTGACCGGTATAAGAAGGTTCTACTGCTCTTTTTATATAATTTATTTTCTATAAGAGGTATGCACCTTTTGAAAATTCTGTTTAAATTTCATTCTAGTAAAAGCTTTGAAAAAGCTCATAAATCTTAACTTTTTTATTTTGGCATAACAA
Source organism: Sphenella marginata (assembly GCA_951509765.1). Classification (NCBI taxonomy): domain Eukaryota; kingdom Metazoa; phylum Arthropoda; class Insecta; order Diptera; family Tephritidae; genus Sphenella; species Sphenella marginata. Next base: position 69,525,303 of record OX608081.1, on the reverse strand, counting down.
ATCTTGAAGCTCTTTTTCAGTGGTTAAGTAACATGCATACCTATTTTGAAAACTCTGTTTAAAGAAAATAAATAAATAGCAACAGCTTTCAAAAAGCTAAAATTCTTAAAGATTTTTATATCGTACAAATCATTTCAAAAAACTTTAAGTACATAAGTTACTTTATTTCAAATAAATCGGATATTCATTTATACTTAAAAAAGTCGCAAAGAGTGAGCGCTTTGCGAGAGTTTCACAAGCTTGCACGCAATCCCCTTGAAAAAAATTAGAGATATTTAAGAATATTTTTAAAATCATAAGCTTAAAGCTCTTTCGAAATGGTTTCGTATCTAAAACAACATGAACGCCCCGTTTGAATACACTGTTTTAAGCTTATTTATGACAAAAACTTTCGGGAAGCGAACTTTCTTTCTTTGAAATATAAACGCTTAAAGCTCTTAGTTTGCAATTTAAGCATGATCAAGCTTAAATAAAGTGGAGATGATTTTTTTTTTGGAGTTGGGAGCTCGTTTTACTTCCCTTTTCAATATTCCTTTTTTCGATTTCTTGCATTTTTGAGATGTGATTTATTGTAAACTGATTTTATGGCAATTTGCATGCGCTCCTTGTACTCCATTTGCCCAACTCCCATTCTCTTTCTCGTTATTCAAATATTTTCTGTGGCATTGTTCAAGCAATCAATTCAAGATTTATTCAATAAATTGTCCAACTAAATTGTGCATGTAAAATTGATGCAAGAATACAATTGCATTGAAATAAAATGCTGAAAGTAGCAAAGCAAATCAAACGTGGGCGACTTTTCGAAGTAGATGAACACAATACTGCTTATAGATTTAGAGTACATAAATGTATGTGAAGAGCAGTGCAAGTTTTGAAAGCTATTATGAGAAGACTTATAATAAAAGAGAGTGAATAAATTGAAAAATATATATTACAAAAATATGCTGGACTTCAAATTGAACTGGCATTGTACTAAATATGAAATATTTCATGATAGTCATATATTTCTTTTTCTGTGTGTGCGTGTGTATGTGTATAAGTGAGCTATTTATTTAATGTTGTTTTACACAGTTATGCATTCAACAAACAAGAATGTAGTTAAAAAAAAAAATTCAGTTTGTAAGGATTAAAATAAAATATGGAATTTGAAGCTGATATACTCAGTATGTGTGATATTTACACAGATTTACATACATAAGAGAGCATAAGCATTAGGGTGTTGCATTTTGATCAATTTATGAGAATCCACAATCGATATTTACATAATTTGAAAAGAAGATTTGATGCAATCAGTTACAATTATAAGTCTTCTGGGTTTATTTGGATGTGCATTCGTATACCTAATAACATATTATTTTGGCTGAAGGCGTGGCAACGCCCACTTTATCAAAACTGCGCATATCCTATGTTACACCCAGTGACTATGATTCTTTACTGTCAAAATTTCGAAGCGATCGCTTGCATACCTTGGACTTTTATAGAGCACAAACACTTGCACTGAAATATGGAATGAATTTTTTTTTCTGCAAAAAGCCCCTAGGACTCGAATGTGCAGTCATCTATAAATTTGCACAAGCTTACACATAAATACCCTTATAAGTTTTATTAAAAACATTTCTTGTTTATTGTTGAAAAACAAATACTCGTTTTATTACAATTCTGTTTGTAAGTGCACAGTATGCAACAAAATAAATAAATCTGCACCTTAATATCCTTATTTGCATTTATCAAAAATCAGATTTCTTTATTTGAGTAAATATACTTTTTTAATTGCTGAATATTTATTAACATCGGATTATGTAGCTTGAATATTAAGCAATGTATGTCAGAAAGTATGCATGAAAGCTAAAAAGCTCAACTTTAAAGCTTAAAAGTAAATATATGCCTCAATATGAGTTTAAGCATTTTTCAACAGCATTTTTAGCATTTTACAGTTAAAGCAGGAAGGAATTTAAGTGTAGGTTTGTTACAAACTTAAAAACTCACTTGAGCGCCACCTATAATTTTTTTTTAAACATTTAGCTTTTAGATCTCATTTTAATGTTAGAGCTCTTGCAAGCAATGTATTCCTAATTGCGGCCCGATTCTTGGTTTTCCCACAACTAAACATTACCAAAGCTTTTGAAATAAGTGTTTAAGCTTTAACTGAAGCGCTCAAGCTGACGAGCGATCAGAGTTGGTCTTAACCTTTCCTTTTGCTGTGCTTGCTAAAAGTCCTGAATATCAGAGCTTTTGACTTCAAACAAAAAGTTTTGGACAAAAATGTATTGAATTAATTTTGCAATAGGTAAAGTTTACCATAAGGTAAAGTATATCAAAAGTTTCTATTAAAAAGATTTCAACTAAAAGCTCCGCTTCATTTAAACTTCATGGTATATCATCATTGAGGAATGCTTTTCTTTTACTTGTCAATAAATACTTGACATTTAAAAAGTTTTGAAAATCACTCAGAATAAGTGACTTGTTAAAAGCTCTATCTTTGAGATTTTTAGTTATTTGTTTCCGATTTGGATCGTTTTGAATATAATCTGGATATATACTTAAAAGGAACTTTCTAACTTAAGACTAATCCGAAGAGTGTTTTCTTAAAACCAAGTAAAAGCTTAGAAAGCTTGGTAAAAGAGCTTTTTTTAAGCTTCACGGGCTCTGTCGAATTTTGCAGCATTTCTTTTCAACTTAGATTTTTGAATACAATTTTTCAAAAACTCGCCAAAACTACGAAAGCTCCCTCGCAATATCGCAATTTTTCTTCCAGCAGCTTCTTAAGATTTTACGCGATTTTATTAGTTTTTCAATCTATGCAAAACTCAAATAAGTCAAGAAAGAGGCGCTACAAAATGGAACAAGCGACTTTTTTAAATTCAGAGAAACCAAGGTAAACTTTTAAAAGCTCTTTTTTATTTCAACCATCACGAGTTTTATATTTTCGCTGTACAACGTTTTTTTTAATAAGGCTACTTAACCCATTTCAGGGTATGCTAATAAATATTTTTTGTTCTCTTTTCTCGTTTCAATTCTTACTGCACGGTTAAGGTCTTTCAGATTTTTGCATTTTTCAATATAACTCAACGATTGCTTTTTCTTGCACTTTTTGTGGTTCTCTCCAGCTCATATTTACGCATAACAATTCCTTTGTGGGGCATAGAGATGGTAGGTGCATGGTATATTTAGTACATATCCCGTACATTCGAATGTAAGGCCCCCCGATCCCGTCATTTTCGGTGTTCAAATGAAAAAAGCGAACATGCTGAGCTTTTCATGCGGATTCTATTCCGTTAAAATTTCGAATTCCTAGAGGCCATCTATGTAATTCTATTTCACTATTTCTCATTTCATCAGTTTGCGTGATCCCGACCTCACTCACCCATATCTAGTTTCACATCCCACTCAAGTCACACTACGCACTTTTACCTGCATTTTGTATGCTACCACCTTTCTTCCAAACTTCTCACTTGAAGATTTATGATATTTTCTTTAACCTATCAACGCCCAGTTCATGGCGACAGGAATCAGGCTCAAAGTGTTGTTTGTAAATGGTGCATCATAAAAGGCGAGAGTGAGTCAACAAAAAGTGCCAGAGTAAGAGTTGAACGCAAACTCAAAGCGCTGCTCATCTTCTTGGAAACATGTAAAACTCGCGGTTTATTTGGAAAATTTGAATATTTATGCCTTTAAAGGTCATAAACGGACAAACATAAAGTCGAACATATACGCACATTTGTAGACAAAAAGCTACCCCGAAGGGAATTTGAGTTTATGTGGTGGAGCCTCTTGGAGAGGTAGCATTTTCTGGGCAATTGCTTGCTGCTTTTCTACAAAAATCAAAGCTCTCTCTGACAACCGAACTCCGATCAAGACCCTACTTGGAAATGCTGCCTCTTCTGGGGTCCCCAAACAAATCCGAAATAAGCTAAATGGGTCCCTTAAAAGCAACGCATTCCTAGCAAGGTTGGCAAGGATGACATAGTGTCATCGATCTACCAGATAAAGGAGCATCGATTCAGATCGTAAACGCTAATTTGTCTATCAGGAAATGTAGACTGCTGGTGCCTTGGTTAGGAAGCCACTCGAAAAGTGCTATCAGTCGTCGTCCAGTATTAAGAAAAAACAAGCTTTTACTCTCAACCAGTGAAAACGGTCGTCACCCAATCTGATGGTTGTATAATAATAATAATAATGGCTCTCTCCCTCTCTCTAGGGGTCACATGGCGGACAATTTTGAATTCACATTTCCTACAGGACATTCATCTCATTATACTCATATGCGTGCATTGAAACATTTTTGGTTGTACAGTCATCATCTTTTTTTCGACTTCGTTAAGTTGGCCAAATCAAGCGCAGCAGCTCAAATTGCTCTGCAAAGCAATAAAAGGTGAACAAGTAAAAACTGAAATTAAAAAACTTAACTACCAAATGTTCAAACTCTTTGGCTATGCAGGCTCTGACTCATTGCTGACGCTGTTAAGTGAGCGTCTGTGCATTTGGTTGGCAAGGCTTTTGATGGTCGGACTGCTGTCGGGCTTGAAATGTTTTTTTTTGTAATTTTTTTTTTAATCTTTTCTCGAGTTTCTTGTTTTGTCTGCCTTTATTTAACTGACCGTTTTTCGTTATTTGGCTGTGGTTCTTCAGTTCACTTTACGTGCTTTGTTGGAGCCAAAGCCTCTGGCTCACTTTCCTGTTTGGTTGTTTTAAGGGTTCTTTTTCTTCTGAAATTTTATCTTTGTTTTCCTTTCTATCATACTACTTCCGTGGTCCTCTTCCCCCATGTGAAACCAGACAATTTTTTTTTGGTGCTTTCTTTCCTGCTTATTGCTCATCAGCCTCATTTGGGACACAATTTTTGGCAACACTTTCTATAAGCTATCTGCTCAATGTTGACACATTAGGTGGGATTTGTTTGTAAGTAATATTTATTTAAAATTTTTGCTCTTGTTCTCTTGTACAATACAACAATTCTTAAATACCAACACAGTATTGGCGCAATTATTTTTGCCTTCAGTAGCTATTTGAAGCGATTTAGGCGATGAAGGTAATGTTAACATTTTAAATCCGTCCTAAGGCCATCTTGATTTATAATAACGTACGATAAGCCAAGCTTAGTGTATCTAATCCAGGAAAGCATGAGTTTTAGCCTTTCTAGATAAGCTCCTTTATGACAACCCGTAAGATCAAAAGGAGAGACAAAAACAATTTCTTCAATTCTTTTTCGATTACTTTTTGTTATTTTTGATTATTTTTTCGTAATTTTTATTAATCTTGATTATTTTTCGATTATCTGTAATCGCAATCAATTAGTAATCGTGTGAATCTGAAAGTAATCGTCTCAAAGCCGTCTTGATTGATAATAACGTACGATAAGCCAAACGCACTGGATCCAATCCAGGAAAGTATGAGTTTTAGCCTTTCTAGATAAGCTCCTTTATGACAACCCGTAAGATCAAAAGGAGAGACAAAAACAATTTAGTTCTCTCAGTATATATTTCACGAACATGGTATTATAACTTTGGTCTGATATTTGTGAGTATGAGAAGAAGAAGAGAAATACGTATGTATACCAAAACAATCAATTCGAAGAGTTGCGTCGATTTAGCCATGCCCATCTGAAGCTATCTTGTTTATGGGGTTATGAAAACGAGCCCAACATAGAAGTACAGGCCAGAAAAGTTGTACAAATATTTGTGATGAGATTTCATGGAAAAAGGGGCGGGGTCCTCACCGTGTTTTTTTTTTTAATAAATCCATATTAACGTCACTGACCATAACTCTGAAAAGAAAACAGAATAAATCATAAAGAAAATCAGTGTATCGTATGATGGTAAATGTTTGCTATGAAAAGCGAAGAAATCGGTTTGACAGCCACGCCCACTTTTTATGGTAGTGTTGTAAAAATGCATTCTAACACAAGCCATACTCGTGACTTAATAATATTATTAAATACAAACAATAAACTCTTCTCAAAAATAAATGTAGGCATGGTACCACCCACTTTTTAATGGGAATAAATCAGGTAGAAACTTTTGCAGAGAAGCTTAATGGAAATTTCCCGTATAAAAATTTTAAAACTAATAGGTATGTACATATATTCAGGTACAGGTAGCTCTAAGAATTTTCAATTTAAGCTTTATGGGGATATGAGGGTAATATGTATATCAATGGAATATAATGGCGGCTGTCCACACTCTCTTATAAAATCATTTTTTTATTTCTCTCTGATACCTGAAAATCAAAAATTATTTTTTTTTAACCATGAGACTTTCTCAATTGCATAGTTGAGAGTTATTCAGGAGCTCTGCTGTGTAGCCACATCGCTTACCACTGCAACAATCAAAAGTTAATGGCATGTTAAGCGCAAAAAATAATAATCACCAATGAAAGTAAGTGAAGTGATTGCAAATAGAAGAGATTGAGCCATAAAAACTATTCATTCAGCAATCATTCAATTGATTGGAAAAAGGCAAAATCATGATTCTGTAGTTATGTGTGCTTCATATAAAAGGAAGGTCGAGTCAAGTGCAACTATAAACTCCAACTGTGTTTTCGATTATGAAGCATTATTTTCGATTGAGCTACCAAAGAATTATTAAACTCTTTTATTATTTTCTTAATGTTTGCACATTAATTTGATGAATATGATTATTAGTTTCGTTATGGCACTTGACCTTTTACAGTAGCTTACACAGCTTTAAAGGAAAATACGGTAAAAAGGGGTGCGTTGTTTGTTTTATTAATTTTAATTTTTTAATGCGCAAATAATTTATGAGAAATTTAAATATTCTGTGAAAATATATTTGCCTTGATTATACATAAGTTCTTTCTTTTTTAAATATTTCTGAAAATAATTTTTAAATTCTTTTTCTTGCAGGTAAGTTAATACAAATTCAGCAAAGCGTTATAAAAGTGATGCAATCAAAATTATTGGTCCAATAGTGAGTACTTACAAAAGTAATTTGAAAGATGAACCTTCATATAGACTGCCACAGGAGTTATTTATTTGACGGAACTGTTAAACTGTTACTAAAAATATTCAAACCGAGCAAGGATTGTAGTTACAGCCAATTGCCGAGCTTTCCGTTCTTCGGTATTTGAAAGCTCCCACCCAAAGATGACTTGATTTGAGACTTCGTTTTACTCTCTCATTTTTTCGCTTTCATTAGCTATTTATTTGGCTTTGTTGCCAGCATAGAGTCAAAATAAATGGCATTTTGCCGAAGGCCAGACTAAGGCAACGAAAAAATGTACCGAAATAGTCGGTAACTCTTTAGCTTTGGGGTCAAAGGGTAGAAGTTATGAAAAATGTTGAGTGCTACATCAAAACATGCGGTTCGGTATCCCTGATGATAATATGCAGGCGGAAGGTCAATACTATAAGCCAGTCAAAATTTATCAACAAAAAACCTTAAGTACATTTTTTACTTGGCCTTATGTTATTGATTTTGTTAGAAGAACTTCAGAAATTTTAAGTAGAGGACCAGCCCCCATGCACCCAACGACAGTTTATATAGTGCTTTTGGTCCTATCAATCCATATTTATCAATAAATTCAATATTTCATTATCAACTCATGGCAGTGCTATATGATGCATTTAAACTTCACTTGTACATATATTTTTGTTTATTTATGCCTGCAGATACGTTAATTTGTCATATTTTCGAAAAATAAGTTTCGAAAAATTTATTTACCCCTTCAAAAGTCCAATTAAATGCAAAACCTTTAAAATTCCCAAAATATATGATGAAAATACCCATACTTAGTTTTACTCTACTTTCACGGAGTGGCACCAATGACAAATGTTATAAAAAATGTGCATTTTGACAGCGCTCTCTCGAAACGAAGAGTCTCAAATCTATTGCTCCCACCCCTAAGGTGAATACTGAATTTAAACTAGTTATTGTATCGACATTTGGAATTAAAAAAAATGCTTTACGATGTAACTAGGTATGAAACTGCTTCTCTATATAAATTTGGTTTCATATATCGATACTAAAAAGAAAACGATAAATATCAATATTAAAAACAACTCAATGAAAACTGATAATAAAACGAAAAATATGTATATTTTAAAAACAAATCGATAAAGACCTTTATGGAAAAAAATCTATACATACTATTTAAAATTAATCGATAAATATCGACAAACAAACCGTATATGTATGTGAAAAACAAATCGATAAATATTAAAATAAATCCATATATATCGATATTAAAGGAAATTCGTTAAATATAAATAGATTTTAAAAACAAACCGATAAATATATATGTATTTAAAAAAATAAATCGATAAATATAAATAAATATTAAAATCAATAAAAAATATCGCTATATACCTACGTTGAAATCAAATCGATAAACCAAAAAATGTCGCTTGTTAAAACAAATCGATAAATGCTTTTATGAAAAAATAATCAGTAAACATTAAAATCAATCGATAAATATCGATAAGCAAATCAATAGATAGAAAATAGATTTTAAAAACAAAACAATAAATACCTTTAAAAAATACATCCATAAATATAAATAAATATTGAAACAAATCAAAAAATATCGATAAATACCTACGTTGACAACAAGTCGATAAACCAAAAAATGTCGCTCATAACAAAAATCAATAAGTATCGACTTTAAAAAAAAAAAAAAATTTTAGACACTCAAAACATTGCTAAATACAGATATTCAAAATATCGATGTTAAAAGCAAATTGATGAATAATAATAACAAAAATAAAATCGGCCGTTATCGACCAATATGCGGGCCAGGTTATCGATATGTTTAAGTTCCATATCTCAACTGGTTTCGGAGAAATAATAACTAAAATTAGCACAAAACAATACAAACTATTTGTCTGCGCTTATCAGCAAAGCTTTTAATCTTTCTAGTTAGGTTTTAAATTTAAACAGAAGTAATCCTAGTAGGTACTCCGAAAAGGTTTTGGAATTTACTCTTAAAAAAATAAAATAAGAAAATTCCTAAAAGCTATCCATAGTTTCAAATATAGGCGCAAATTTATAGCAGTGTAGCTAACCCCTTTTTTTAACTTTTTTTAATTCAGCCATTGAAATACTCTTATCATCACTCTTCAGCATTCGTAGCACTTCCAGCACATTTACCAATTACTTATCCCACTTTTGGACTTATTTTTGGCAAAGCAAATCTCTGATCTTTGCTCTTCTTTTAATAATTTTTTAGCCTCCCTTATTAAGCACAAATAGTCTCAACCGCTCTGGTTTCAAATAAAAGAAACAGACAACACATTTTCTAATTTAGAGCTTTCAATTTATTTACAATTATTTGCTCAAAAATCGAAGTAGAAAAGTTTGTCAATTTTATACTTAGCTCGAGCTACACACTACATACAAACCGTCTGCCCAATCCTGCGACAAACTGTCTTTAGACACACTTAATTTGCTATGAGTTTATTTTCCAAAGATGCCTCTTCACCCCAAACAAATTCAGAGCACAAATATCTGTCTTACTATGCGCTACGTACCCGCGCTCATTCGGGTAAAAGTTAATGTTGTGTCGCTGTTGCATCGCTTAATACACATAAATCAAACGTCTGCATGGGTGGTAAAAAGGGAGAACTCTAAAACAAAAGATACAGACTTACATAACTCCCTGCATTTATACGATCTAATTGTTTTGTTTAATAGTTTTTGTTAGTATTTGAAAGCAGACGACTTTGTAGTTGGCCCTTAGTAAGTAGTGCGAGTTGTAAAATATTTTCACTCTTCCTCAAGCTTGTATCTAAGAATTTATAGCAATTCTTTTGTTGTTCATGGCGTGGTGAGGGGGAGCAAAGCAATGAAGTCATCACTTTCATCACATCATCCCATTACTTCCTTTTGCATCCATTTACCCAGTCCTACTACAAACGCACTTCCTCTTACTCTTACATACGCTTCCTTGTCTCTTATCGCTTTGTATCATCTCTCTCACGCATTTAACTCACTCCACACCCTTCGCTTATATAACTCATTTACCGCTTATATTAGAGTCGTTAACAGTTAGATAGTAAAATTTACAATTAACAGCTCTTAAATGTTTACATTTAGAGGACTTTATTTTCATGACGATGGATGACATTAATTTTTGTTATTGTTGTACTGAGATATTACTTCTAGCGGCGTCTGTGTGACTTTTTGAGATATTTGATATCCATTTCAGCTTATACATACTTTCTCCCCCGCAACCTTTTGCTCTTCTATACCAAATGCGCTCGCATTGATTGCAAGCGTTGTGAAGGTGGAGCTCGCAGTCCTAACCTCACTCAACTCAATATCTTCCACTTTATATATATTTTCCTATTAGGGCCGAATCGATCCCTCCCTATCTTTCATTTCCAATGTTAATGCAGTCATCTCCCTAGACACCAGGTAGATACTGGGAACCATCCTCACGAGAATGGTGAATGTGACTTTCCTTGTAACAGCCATAAAATATCCCACATCCCAGAATCAGAACTCTCCAACGGAAACTCGTTGACTTTTGTAATTTGAACGCATAAGCTGGAGTTCTCCCAATTCGGACCATGTTAACCACAAGGTCAGATATTGCTACAACTACCTAGTCGTGGTTCCATCGTCTCTATGCTTGTCGACTGCCGGAGCTGAAAATCGGATCTCTACAAACTCGGGATCAATTTTTTTTTTTAGCAAACAACTACCCTGCAGCGATCTTTCTCTCTTTTCAACAACATAAGTCCCAAAGCAATCTAGTCCTTCAGCTGGTGTGCCCTTCTAGGGAAGTTCATACCACAACGGATTACGTCTTGGAAGTTGAGGGTCGCCTCCTCTGAATACAATTTTTTCAAAAAAAAAAAATATTTGCCGTAGCGATTCGCCTTTCTATCGGAAACTAGGTGGTCGCTCGACCTCCCAGTACCCGTTTGTGACATGTACAGCTGCGTTTTTGGCCCGGTAAACATTTCAATGGGCTTCCATCCGAAACTACCAAGGTTCGGTATAACCGGATCAACTTATCCCATACGCAAAAGTCAAAGGAAGGTGCTAACAGAAACCCTGAGGCCAGTCACCGACTGCATTCTTTTTCACGCATTACCCAGGATGCACCACTTCGAGCCAAACCTCATCTACACCTCAACTCTCAACTCCACAAACGTTCCACTTAACTACCACAGACAGCATAATTAATTTGTTCTACAGGGTATTTAGCTAGAGCGCACGTTTAGCTGCGTGTCGCTTCGCATTTTTGTTTATATTGGCGGCACGTGTCAGCTGCCTTTTGTGTGACATTTTAAGTGATATCGACTGGCGCAAGCGCACACACACACACATACAACGAGAAAACACATACATAAGATGCATGAACATAAAACTGTCAAAATGTTTAAAATACAAATTTCAATTTAGTTTCAGTTCTAGTCAATTGCGAAATTTATGACTGACTCCTAATTGGAAAACGTACTTATTGATTTGAGCGCCTTATTAAGGGCAAGCTGATATGAGCAGCGCGATATTAGATATGAGTAATTTATGAGAATATCATTTTTAATTACATGAAGTTAACGGCGCATTGGACAATGAGTTCACTGTGCTCTGACGTTGTTCAATTTAAAAACGAACCTTCAGCCCACTCCACTATACTCTCTCTACCCTCTCTCTCTATCTCACTTTTCTACATATTTCCAATTATGTTACTAGAAACTTGTTAGCCTGAAAGATATCTTTTGCCAAATTTAAGTCTTCGCTGAATCATTTAAATACTTAATTAACACTCTGAAATCTCTGAAATGTGAATTAATTCATATCAGTTGAGCGCATTTTGAGTAAGTCGCAACTTGCGCTAATCCTCATTCTTCGTATTAAAATATAACTACAAAAAAAAAAAAAAACTACAACAAAAAGTCTTCTCAACTCACTCATCGCATTAGCTGCCTAATTCCATGCTCTTTCGCGCTGTCCGTGTTAGTCGCTTGGTCTACAAACACCACTGCACTACCTCCACAGCTCCAGCGTTTGCTTAAGTGCCTGCCAAGTGAGTGCGCGAATGCAAAAATCACTGCAGCATTATAATCAGTGGGGAGGGAGGTATTTCCGCACTTATGTACTTAGCATAATTAAATTTTCAATATGAAAAGCGCAACCGAAATGGAAATGGAGAAAATATGGAGGATAAGAAAAGCAGCATGAGTAAAAATACAACAAAATTTAGTCATAAATAAAATTTTAACAAAAATGAATGATATCCTTTTTTTGTAATTTGCAAAAGTGCTGCGGATGTTAGAAATTGTTGTTGATGACATTTGGGGTGCAGTGCAAAGATCAGAGGGTAAAGAGTGCATATAATTTACGTATTTGGACATAAATACAGACATACATACCTACATATGTACAAATGTAAAAATGTATTCAATATTGTGCTTCTAACCGCGGTATGTGAAAGGGAAACTGTAATGAAATTACAGTAATGGCATTTAGGTACAGTTTGGAGTAGGGTGGTTCAGCACTATACTTTAACAAAATATAAAAAATTATTTCGGAAATATTTTGAAGTAAAGTTTTCAACAAGGACCTGATACGGTTGTACATAGTTTTAACATATACGGTATTTCCCCGAAAGACAAGAAAAAATCGAAGTTCGAAAGCCAAACCTAGTATAATTTTTGTAATTTAAGTTTATTTTATTTTGAATTGAAATAAAATAGCATAAAATTAAAAAAAAAATTTATTGAAATACAATAAAAAAATACAAATAAAAATAAAATAAAATAGATTGAAAGAAAAAAAAATTTATTGAAAAAAAAAATAGAATAAAGTGAAATAAAATAAGATTAAATAAAATAAAATTAAATTAAAATAAATTAAGTTAAATTAAATTAAATTAAATTAAATTAAATTAAAGAAAAGAAAAGAAAAGAAAAGAAAAGAAAAGAAAAGAAGAGAAAAGAAAAGAAAAGAAAAGAAAAGAAAAGAAAATAAAAGAAAAGAAAAGAAAAGAAAAGAAAAGAAAAGAAAAGAAAAGAAAAGAAATAAAAGAAAATAAAATAAAATAAAATAAAATAAAATGAAATGAAATGAAATGAAATGAAATGAAATGAAATAAATTAAATTAAATTAAATTAAATTAAATTAAATTAAATTAAATTAAATTAAATTAAATTAAATTAAATTAAATTAAATTAAATTAAATTAAATTAAATTAAATTAAATTAAATTAAATTAAATTAAATTAAATTAAATTAAATAAAACAAAATAAAATAAAATAAATTAAGTTAAATTATATTAAATAAAATAAAGTAAAACAAAAGAAAAATAATAAAATTTAAATTTAAAAAAATAAAATAAAGAAAAATAAATCAAAATAAAATACAATACAATAAAACAAAATAAAAAAAACAAAATGAAAAAAATTAATTTAAATTGAAATAAATTAAATAAAGCAAAATAAAATAAAATAAAAGAAAGCATTCCTGGATATAAAACAACTCAAGATTTATAATAATAATTTTTATAAAAATTCCTTTGGTTTTCATTTTAAAGATGTTGTGTAACTTTTAAGAAAGTTGCATTTCAATAGAAAAAAAATTAGAGTTAACCAACATGTCTTGTCTTTTGGAAGCTGCTATGCTTCCCCATCATAGACATTGTTTTACGTTCTGTTGACCATTATGCTATCAGAACGATGGATTAGTTGTAAACTAATCTCCTTCATTTTCACTATTCATGTCTTTTATATTCAAATAACGTCTTGTAATAATTGTACCGTATTACTTTAGACTTTTTCACTCCTAATTTTATATATCAAAACTATCTACCTTCGTCAAATGGTCGGGATCTAGGTCAATCGAAATAGGTTGTAGCTCTGGTGTTGAACTTATTCCCAACTGTTTGCCGTTAAATCATTTAGCAGTGCCCAGATTCATTCTCATAAATAATACCTATGTTGGAAAAATATAAAAAGAAAATGGCACCTAGGATATACATAAATCAATGCAACTTAGTGAGTAAACAACAAAAAATACCTTAAAGAGCCAATAGTTGATGAAAAATTATGATGATTGTAAGCTAACAATAGATGAAATTTATACCTTTACTAAACGGGCAGGCGCCGGTGTAGGTCAATAGAGTACGAGTACAATAAAATATTTTATTTATAGCTTTTTTGTAAGTAGACATAGAATGTGTGCGCGCCATTGTCACAAAACTACGATTGTCTTTATTGCTTGTCATAGCCTGACAAAAAAAAAATTGCTTATTTTAGCTCTTTTGTTATTGTTATTGTTGCAACTTTTGTCGCCATTATCATTGTTTCTTGCTGGTTTTGTAGGCTATTATTTCTTCATTGAGCTGACAATTATACGCGCTATGAGTAGACATTTATGTGTAACTGTCTACAGTGGCGTTGAAAGTAATAGCAACATGAGTTTATATTATTATAATATTACAAACTATGCTATTTTTCTCCACTCAACTGTAAATATGTGCATGTATACACGTTCAATATCCTGCTGACATTTTTACCTTTATGACTCTGTTCTCTGCCTTGTGACCTGCCAACCCCTGCGTCCACACGCACACGTCGTGTTGAGGCTTCATTAATTTTCTGATTTATTTATGTTTGCTTTTTGTTGTTTATTGTAAATGTATTGTTGTATTAATTGCTTGGGCATACAATTCAGTGGGTGTAGCGCATTTCACGCTTTTTGTTGTTGCACTTAATTTATTATCGTACATTATTTTCTTTGGGTTTTATTGCCAATTGCTTTATGAATTTTGTGAAATTTTTATTGATATGTCAGTCGGCAGCTTAAGTTGCCTACTTAAAGGCGCCACTAGGCAGCGCAACCAATGACAAGTTGTAAACGAAAGCATGACAAGGCAATTAAATATATTTGAATAAGAAAATATTTGCTTAATTTTAAAGCTCTAAAATAAGAAACAAGGAACTTTCTTTTATAGTACAACTCTTCTGCTTCTCTGCGTATTTGAAAATTATTTTGATTTCCCATAAAACCACAGAATACACGTCACAATGACAGATCGCAGCTGGGCTGTGGCCCTCAAATTATTACAAATTGCGCCTTGTGGGCTCTATTGGCGGTCTTTTTAAGTTAAAATACTACATCCAATGATCTGCAGTTACGTAAAATTTTCAAATTGAAATAAATGATTGTGCAAGCGCAACCAAAAAAAAAACTTACTCAATAATTACAACAACTGATAAATGATCGCAAATACCAAACTCAGTCTGCATGCTCTCCCATTCATCATTCCAGCTGCGTTAAATCATTAAAAGAGTGAAAATATTTTTTAAATTTGAAAATTAAAATAAAACATTCTTAATTAACAATTAAACGGTTATCCATGTTGTTGGTGGGGCATTGAAGTGCTTGAGTGCTGGCGGCAAGCTGGCAGGTCATTGGACTGCTTGCGTACGTTGCTGTAGGTCATTCTAAGATGAATGGAAAATGTGATGCTGAATATGCTGCAGCGTTTAATGGGTGTCTTTGAAATGCATTGACTTTCATAGTGATCAATCAAAGTCTGCGACCAAACTACCTCAAGCACGAGAGAGGGGATATAGTTTATTATAAAAAAAAATGCAGTGTGTTTTTACTAGTGGACTTCAAAGGTGATTTGACTGACTACCCTGCTTAAACTTACAACTGGTTACCTACCTAAGCTCCTTTGAACCGATCGACCAAACACGCGGTTTCAAAAGGACTGGGTGTAGGGGAAATCGGCAGTTAAAATAGGTGTCTGCAGTTAAAAGGTTGGTTGGAAACCTCTTCTCTACAATGAGATCTCTTCTATCGGCCTTGTGACCTCTTGCTTTACCTGAGGGTAGATACATTTTGGACAAAGCCCAAATGAAACAAGTACGGAAGTCTAAGTTCGGGGGAACCGAACATTAAATACCCAGCGTTAGTTTTCAGAACGAGTTACAAATACCATGACTTGGCAATGATATAGGCCCTAGAATCTTATTTGAAATTTTCTATATAAAAAAGGGGGCGTGGTTAGCATCCGATTTCGCCCATTTTAAACCCCAACCTGCCTTGGTCAGAAAGTAACCTGTGTCCAAATTTCATGCGAATATCTCAAGTTTTACTCAAGTTATTTTAATTTATGTGATTTTCGAAATTTTCGATATCGAAAAAGGGGGCGTGGTTATCATCCGATTTCGTCCATTTTCAATAGCAACCTACCTTGGCCAAAAAGTAACCTGTATAACAAATTTCATGCAAAGATCTACATTTTTACTCAAGTTATTTTAATGTATGTGTTTTTTTCAAAATTTTCGATATCGAAAAAGGGGGCGTGGTTATAATTCGATTTCGCCCATTTTAAACACCAACCTGCTTTGGTCAGAAAGTAACCTGTGTAGCAAATTTCATGCGAATGTCTCAAGTTTTACTCAACTTATGTTAATTTATGTGATTTTCGAAATTTTCGATATCGAAAAAGGGGGCGCGGTTATCATCCGATTTCGTCCATTTTCAATAGCAACCTACCTTGGCCAGAAAGTAACCTGTATGCAAAATTTCATGCAAAGAACTACATTTTTACTCAAGTTATCGTGTACACGGACGGACAGACGGACGGACATGCCTTAATCAATTCCTCTTTTCAACCTAAGAACTTTCATACCTGGAACTCTATATCTAACTGGCTCTGCTTGATGTCGGTTGACTTGCAAATGAAATGATTAGAGCGCTTGAATATATTCGGCTAGGAAAAAAAGATGATGATGAAGAAGAAAATTTCTTTTTTTAGTCCAAAACACATCAAACCACTACTTCAGTTACATGGGTAACTTTCCAGCATTCCAAGTAGAATTCATTTCCACAAACGATCTACAATGCCAACTCAAAAACTTAAAATCTCTTCTCAACGTTAATCAACATTTAAAATAATTTTCACATAATTTTGAAATTCACTTTCTAAACTCTTCAAATATGCTTGTCATTTCCGTTTGCCTTGTCATACCATAAAACGCACGCAAAAAGAATTTATTTGCTTTGCTTAAGTCGAAGCTAAACTTCAATTTACCACAACAAACATTTATGGGTTTCCAAACAATTTTAATTACACTTTAAAATGCTTAAAATACTTTCTGAAAACATGCAATAATAGCACGCTTAATGTCGCATTTATAATTGCATAGACATTGCTCTGTAGTGAAACAACGAAACTCAGTGAGGAAACATATCAGCATGACATTAGAATTTTCCGACTAGTAATGAACTAGTCCGAAAAAACTTAAGATTTAAAAAAACTAAAAATTTACATCTCTTAGAACATTTTTTGACTGATATCGAACTACTCCAAAAAAAGTGAAAACCTTAACATACTAAAAATACACAATATTGAACAATAAAGAGATGTCTTTGGTTTGGAATACACTTGAATTGGAATACACTTGAAAAAGTGTCGAGCGCACGGAAACTTATAGTTGTTCCAATACTAATCGACGGCCCATAACCAACTTTTAAATGAGCTCCGTTGATCATTAATAAAGTGCTCTTAATATAATAAATATACTCCGAAAAAGTTCCGACTTGTATCAACTAATTTCCAACATCGCTGGGATAGAGCTAGGGTATCTCAAAAATTTCATTTGCTCGTATGCATTTTATTTCTCTGATTAGTTCCCCTTAGTCTTCACACTAGTTCTGTTTCAGTTTACAACCACCTGGTTGCTTTACAGGGTTTCTACGCACACATCCATGCACAAATCAACCGGCTCACTTTCTATAATCAAGCTAGCCTTCAGATAAAAATTTTAGTTATTTTTTTTTCACCTACCCTTACCCTACTTAACTTAGTAATGTGAAAATTGAAAGCAAGCATAGATTTTATTTATTGACGCATAAAAATTAATGCAACTAACATATTTTTCTAATTACTGCACATTTAAGCTTATCCTGTATTAGTGAGCTCAGCTGTGTGGTTGCTTGGCAGTGGTGAGCCGCTGCGGTGGTGGTATTGAATCTCCCCACAACTGCGCATCGCTTCAGTCATATCAATTTTAACTGCTGCACCCTCGTTGCTTCGGTTGTTTGATATTTCTATAAAGCAAGCGACAGGCGTGTGGCCTATGCGCATTGCTGGGTTTGTTTGTGTTTGTGCGCTTTTGACATTTCATTGACAAAAATACCACACTCTTCTTCTGTCAATATACAAATACAGCTGTGCTCATTCGCACAAAACAAACGAATGTGACGTTATACACCTCGTGTTATAATAGCTAGCAAAACGTGCATTACAACAACAGCAAAGTCGTAAAAGGAAAAAAAAAAAAAAAAGTGCACTTTACTTTCAATAAATGTTAACTATTTATGTTTACATAATATGTCAATTAAATTTTTTGGGGACGGCAAGGGTTAGCTACATTTCGAAAATGTCCTTTAAATGCATTAATTTGTAAGATATTCTGCTTGTCAAAGCGAAATTAAAGATGTACGAATGCAAGCGCTAATTGGTTAATAGAGAAAGGGGTGGCAGTAAATTGATACATTTTAGTAATCACTTCTGATATAGCTCATTTACATATAAATTTGGAAATCCAGTTTGTAACAGATGAGGACAAGAACCATTTGGCTGATTTATAGGGCGGTGCTGATAGTTTTAGTTTATTTTGGGACAAAATCGAGCGCTTCGTTTGTTTATTTTCTTTAGAAAAAAAAAAATGTTTGCTGCAAAAGTTTGAGTGAAAGCTGAAAACAAATTTATTTTAATCCAACAGCAATAAGCTATCAACTGACATACATATCTAACCAACCAATAAATACGTGGGCTAACACTCGTTGTCTATATTGTGCTATCTCTTTCTTACTTCGTGTGGCTAATGAACTCTGAAAAATAATTCTAAAGTTAACAGCACGCAGTACATTCACATCTATAAACGAATTCGCATTGAAAGTACAATGTCTTTTGACTTAAACTCATTTTCAAATCGGTCGTTAATATATCCATAAACACCTCTCATAATCGCAGAAAATTCACTGGCTTAGCAGCAACATGTTTATTTATATTTTATACATATTTCATGTATTTAAATATTTTAATTTTGTCGTTTATAATTTTGCGAAAAAATGCACGTGTTTTCTATGCAAATTTTTCACAGCTGTTTCGAACTGTCAGCGCAAAACGATTTCTTTGCTATCGATTTAGGTGCGTTCGTATACACACTTGATAAGTAGGTGTGTTCAGTCAATGTGTTTGTTTTTTGAAGGACCGTTTTTTTACAGGTATACGAAAGTTCGCCACTTGTGTTATCGTAAGTCATAACAGCCGCATATAGGGATTAAGTAGATCATTACAAAGATGTTTAGATTATAGAAACAAAAAAACAACTACGTATGTATTATGACAAAATCTACATGATGAGGCTTAAGTTGTCATTTATTGTGGATGTAGCGATTTAAGGGGCATTATATACATGTAATTTGGTTAAGCCTAGTTGCTCAACTTAATTTGTTTACTTAGGATAAATATGAACATTTTATTAATCCCGATTTCGTGAGCGCAACCAATTTCAAAAACTTTCACAAAAAGGATATAAGCCCCTGTAAAAAGTAATTATAGCAGCTGTGACAAAAAAGGGAGGTTCAATAAAAAAAGAAAATTATGTTTGGCTCACGTACTCAGTGGTGCATGCGGCTACCCTCGCTGTCATCTAAATAAGTGTCCTTTTTATTTTTTTTTTTTATTGTCGAATATTATCATATTTTTTTGCGATGATGATTACAAAATTGTATACGTCGCTGAAGTTCACTAATACAACGAACATAGTTTGGGGTATTTTTTTTTTTTTTGTACTTTCCCCATTGCCCATGAAAATAAAGTAATAAAATTAATACAATTGTTGTTGATGCTTTCGGTGCTTGTGGGGTTTGCGTGCTCAACGTAAAACTTTAGAGCTTCTAAATATATTGCACGACTTGTTGGGTCTCGACTATGTAAATCAAGAAAAATATTTGTTCAGCATAAGACACAAGTAATCTCGTTCAAGTAAATAAGAGATGGCACTCAGAAATATAGAGGGTGATTCAATCTGCGCTTGATTTTTTTTATATTTTGTTGGCAACTTATCTTGAGATCTTGAAAATAAATTTATAAAATAAGTACTTGTTTCGAAATTTATGGTGAAACAAATTTTTTTTCGGTATGATTTAAGTGCTCCTTGTTTCGAAGATCTATGCAGATATATAATTTCCATTACCATAACCATCCGTAACCATAACTATAGCTGTAATCATAACCGTAACTGTAGCCATAACCATAACAGTAACTGTAAGAATAGCCATAATCATAACCGTAACTGTAGCTGTAACCATAATCGTGACTGTCAAAATAATCGTAACCATAATAAATAATTACAACCGTAACCATACCCATAACCGTAACCATAACCGTACCCATAACCATAACCGTAACCATAATTACTATTCTGATTATTATCTGAAGCATTCACAATAGTTTTTATAAAAACTAAATCAAGCAACACCAGTCAGAGAATTAAGCATTGTAGGAAGATTTTTGTTCATTCCCCGCTAAAATCGGCTCTCGAAGAGAATTTAGGCAAAAGTTGTACGCTGTAATACGAATAAGCTACTGAGCGAATGAAAAGTCAGACGAAGATGTTTCTATCTCTAGGAAAGAACACTTTAATAGAGAAGAGATGGCTTGAAATTCCTAGTTTTTAACTCCTAAATCCAGCTTTTGTCTAGTTAGGAGCTAACGATTTGCCGTGTAGCTCGACTTTGGAACTAGCTTTCGCTGTATCAAAAGACAAAAACATAAGCCAGTCCAACAGACCCCTAGAGACCAGCGGAGTTATGAATTTTTCACTGCTGATAGGGGCTTAGTATAAACAACGGAATTCCCAACTAGTAGTATCTTTCGATCTTATGAAGGCAAAGTATTTGAAGCGCCCAATCGCCGCATCCTGTATAAGATTAAATACAACGAAACAATCTTTTTCCTTGCTTCGTTTTGCATCTACTTTGTGGCACCCCAAATGCTCAACGTCTATTCGTTTGGTGTGGCAGAACAAATTCGCTGTAATGGCTCACCACAGCATTTTGGTTAAGCAAACACGGCAAGCAAGTCGACACTAAAAATTAATATAATCTTATATTTTCACATTTTTTCCTAATTTCAAAGTTTTCTCTGTACACGCCGCTTGTGTCATTGAAACAAACACAAGTTTACAATTATTTCATATTTTTGTTGGAAATGCGCAAAATTTCGCCAACACTACAAACAACAACAAGTCAAGTTAAGGCAGCTTCATTGAAGTGCTCTCGCGCATATTGAGGAGCGCGTGTGCAGTGGTGCAACAAATTGTGGCACGTGCCGCTCGTTGCCAAAATTATTATTATTATTATTTGTTTTTTTTTTCAACTTATAATTTTTACTATTTTATTATTTTATAGCTCGTGTCAAGCACGTGCACAATTGTCATTGCAATTATTTCAAACTTTTTTGCTTCTTTTGCGCAACACTCTGAGTTTCTCCGTAATTGATGAGCGGCACACAGCCAAACTCATATGGGTTTTTATTTTATTTTTATTTGCTTTTTTTTAGTGGTTCGCTGCATACCAACTTCCAGCATTTGCTTGACATTGCACTTGTCTGCTTCGTGAAAACATCAGTTTTGGCCCCCTCTGTCATATTTCACCTTTCCAACACGCTCTTTTAGCCCCTTCTAAATTTACAAATTATTTGTCTATTTTGGGAAATTTCGCGTCTCATACTTATTTACATACTTACATATTTATTACAAATGTATGTACATCCCACACAAGTGTTTTCCCTGCAGTTAGTTACTTTCAAGTGAAACCAAATTATGCGCATCCACTTGACTGCCACAACTCTAAGTAGACACCCTGTAGGAAATGAAACTGACTTTGTCCAAGCTTTGAGGAGGCGAGTAGTTTTTTTTTTAATTTTATATTGTATGTATATATATTTTTTTTTTTTGGGTGGAAAAAGGGCACATAACTAGAGCACATATTTACTGTTCTATATAGAACTGGGAGGGTGCAGGGCACCTATTACACCTTGTTTGTATTCATTGTGGGTGAGCACTGGGGTCTCTGAGGTACAAGCGCGGTATGGCCTCCTCATTTTCGATTGGGAAAACCACCTTTGGGTTATGCAGCTCTAAACTATATCTGCAGAATATTTCATAAGCTGGTTGCGAACTATAAAAGGGTGCGCAAATGAAATAACGTTTCTAACGTTCTTAGTTTTGCCTACTGACATCAAATGTAAACACCAAGGTAACTCCAATTCGACCTTCCAACTAAGTGAGGCTTGATATTGCAAAACACTCGCAGAGCCACTAAATAGCGAATGTTTTTGGGAAATCCCCTTTGAAGCTAGATAAGTCTGAATTCGGTTGACACTACCTATCTAATTTAACACTAGCTTAGCATCTGGTATCCACTACAGCTCTTCCAAAGAACTTGCCATCAGTTCAGCTTCACCATAACTGGCAACCCTTTCTATGGCTGCTGAATAGCAAATGACGTCATGGAGTCTTCTTGTCTTACAGTCACTTTGTTCCTGCTTTTCTTGAATAGTCTAAGATCCACACGGTTCAGGAAAGTGAAGTAAAAGAGCCTTACTATTGGTTTAGTTATGCATGCAGAGATTTAGTTATTATCTTTATATCCGAAAGAATTACATATATGTATGTATCATACTTTCCTTTATCCTGTCAAAGAGAACTAACTTCTAGTGCACTTGCTTTTTGCAGTTTCTAATTTTTTCCTCCTTCTAGAGATTTAGTTATTATCTTTATATCCGAAAGAATTACATATATGTATGTATCATACTTTCCTTTATCCTGTCAAAGAGAACTAACTTCTAGTGCACTTGCTTTTTGCAGTTTCTAATTTTTTCCTCCAGTGTATGTGGGATTCCACCCATACAAGTTGCAGCACTGCTTTGTTGTTAAAGTTTTTTTTTCGTTTTCTTTTTAGACGTTGCAACTTTTATTTTTCGCCATGTTTTAGTCTCGCTTAGCGAAAGGGGAAAGACCAGTCAAACTTGTTGTTTGTCACTAGCTGTACTGAGTTCACAGTCAAGTGCCAGTGTTGCATTTAGTGTCAGAAAAGTTAAAATACATTTTTTTTTCTTTTTACCTAAGCCAGAAAGCCCATTAGCAGTTAGGCGAATGTACGAAATTTAGAAATCAAATTCGTTGAAATGCAAGCTATGGAGTGCCTTGTGAGAATAGAAGCAGCGAACTCAGAGAAGAATGGTCAAATGTATAAGTGACTCAAATAAAAAAGTCCAAGGATCATCTCAAGAATAATGAGGGTGTTATACTTACAGAGCGTGATCTTTGTTCATCTATAAAGTATTTACCTACTCAATTTCTCTCTCAGCTCCAGCATTTCAGTACTTCTCAAAGGGATATTACTGTTTTCATCACGGGCGGATGTGGAGTTTTTTTTCAGAAAAGTTAAAATACATTTTTTTTTCTTTTTACCTAAGCCAGAAAGCCCATTAGCAGTTAGGCGAATGTACGAAATTTAGAAATCAAATTCGTTGAAATGCAAGCTATGGAGTGCCTTGTGAGAATAGAAGCAGCGAACTCAGAGAAGAATGGTCAAATGTATAAGTGACTCAAATAAAAAAGTCCAAGGATCATCTCAAGAATAATGAGGGTGTTATACTTACAGAGCGTGATCTTTGTTCATCTATAAAGTATTTACCTACTCAATTTCTCTCTCAGCTCCAGCATTTCAGTACTTCTCAAAGGGATATTACTGTTTTCATCACGGGCGGATGTGGAGTTTTTTTGGGGTATTGCTGGTATCTTGACCTCTACTTCCTAAATGCGTTCCGTGCCTTGGTCACCAAATTGTCTCCATCGCTTCCGCAATAATTTCACACGGTTCTGTAATGGGTTCCGCCGATAAATTCAGAAAACAAAAATTCGGAAACACATTTTTTTTTCAGAAATCTTTTTTCAGAAAGTCAAAATTCAGAAAGTGAAATTCAGAAAAAAAATTTTTTCTGCCGTCTCATTACTTCCTGAATTTTTAGATCTGAATTGATCTGAGATAATGGCTTTGAAATAATAGAAAAACACGTTTCACGAAGCATTGGTTCATTTTTCTTTTGCTACTTTGCCAAAGGAACTTACACATTTGCTCTTTACAAATATTTATAGCAACTCCTATTTAAAGAATTTGATTTTAAATTCTAAATAAAAAAAAATTGGTCAGCAAAGGGTTAATGCATAATTACTTGTGTTATAACGCTAAACATACCGGCAAAACAATTTATTTCCGAATTTAACAAAAAATAAAGGCATTTAAGGGGTTAATACATAACCCAATTATGTTTTTATAATGTATGTAAACATTTAATTTTTAAGTGTGCAGTAATAGATCTAACATAAAAAAAATTTGAATTTATAAAATAATGAAATGCTACTCTGAGGTGAATCATTCTATTTCGTTATTAATAAAATATTTAAGGTCGTCAATGGGTTAATGCATGCATTTAAAATTTCAAATATTTACTATTGAAGTAGAGAGCAATTTATTTTTTCATATAAAAAATTATTTACAAATTATAAAAATAAAAATATACATAGGCCACCAATGTGTTAAGGCATGGCGTTTAAAGGGTAAAAAATCAACTACTTAAGCCTATTTTGATGTGAAAATTTTGATTTCAAAGTTAAAATAAAATTGAGGTCGTCAATGGGTTAACGTGCCGCTCATGGGTCACAATTTTAAATATTTACCAATCAAGTGTAGCACAACCCATTCAAAACATAGCCAAAAAATAGTCCATAATATCGTTACAAAAATCAAAATGTAGATAACGAGTGGGTTAATGCATGACCGTAAATGTGTTTCTGAATTTTTCCTTCTGACTTTTGGTTTCTAAAAAATGATTTCTGAAAACATTTTCCGAAAAATTGTATTTCTGAATTTTTTCTGTCTGAATTTATGGGGAGCACCGCTGTAATGTTGTGTCATTCGATGTGTTGCTGGTACAGCTCGTCGGGCACTATTCTTATTAGACAAGTCAGTTCGTTAGGGTTGTGAATAAGTAATCGTGTTTTTTAACTGATCGATTTTTAATGGATTTAATCGGTTCTTATTAAATAGTTGTAAGAATTACATATTTTAAATTTTGTAAATAGTACCTACTATCCCTGCGACGGTGGAAAATATTTTTAAAACTATGTTCACACAAAAGCTGAAAACACATAGTTTTGTATAAATCACTTCTAGTTAATCTTGATAAACAGATCCAATCTCAAGAGCCATACAAACGACAACTTCAAAAAAATTAAGCCCATAAAAAAATATCGAAAATCCGCTTGTATTTATTACACTTTCCCATTTTGTAAACCATGTCAGCTTTGCTGTGAAAAGTATCAGTTTAAACATTTAATAAATACCATTAAATTTGTAAAACTAATTTTTCCACGGCCTCTAAATAGCTTGCTGTGTAATAGTAAATGCTTGGGAAATGATGTGAAACCTCATCAACCAGTCGACTATTAACTCACTTTATGCTTGATCATCATGTGATCGATGATGGTTTTGGAGTCTGTTGCTTGTTATTTGTAGTTGCAATTGTTGTTGCACATCTGTGTCGGCTTGTCAGTGTTGATTTATGTTGAATGTAAGCGGGCGCGTTATTTTTGGAATGTTTATGTAGTGAAATAGCTAGACTGGCATAGGAAAAGTCGCATAACATATTCTACATACATATATGTATGTTTGTATGTACATATATGTAGTATATATAAGTTCATATACATATGTACAGAAATATTTATTTCAACTTTAATTAATTCTAATGACATTGCATTGCTGCATTTATGCATTTCAAGTGGAGCCTGGGCGTTGAAGGGGTAAAGATATGTATATAAGTCGAAGTGAAGCTCTGAGCGCAGTGGAGCAACTAACACGGTCCGGGAAAATGCTTCTGCATACATATATCATATATGTATATACAACACATGCTTACAAGAAATGAACTAGTGTAGACAACAGAGTCTGCTAAAATGTATAAATCCAAGGGGCTGAAGAATACGAAATAGGTATGGCAGTATACAAAATTGCATTTTTTGAATAATCAATTTTTATTTCGATTTCTTCGATTAATTTGAAATACTCGATTTTTTTAATCAATTTTTACCATTAAAAAAAATGATTTAAAAAAAATCGATTATTAGAAAAAGTAATCGATGATAATCGAAACAAAAATCGATTATTTATTTACATTCCCAAAACCAAAGTGGCCACATTTAGAGGAAAAGAATAGCGTAAGTCAAGTTTTAAGTTCTCGTCAGCAACAGAGTATTGCCTAGTTTAAAGATGAGTGAAGTGACCAAAGAGAGAAACCCGATGTCTAGTTGCACCCTGTTCCTGTGAGGTGTCTCTTCCAAACAATTTTTTTTTTGCTCTACTTTTTTGTTCTTGTGGAAGGCACAAAGCAATGGCTTTCCTGTGGAAATAAAGCTCTCTCAAGATTAGATAAAGAAAAAATGTATTCCCCTCTGTTTGGCCTACATAATGCCCTCGGATAGGTTTTTGGTCTGCAATAATTTTGTAACTTCTCAATGGAACTACATATGTGCGAACACAATTGAGGAAGCGTAGACAATGCAAAACGGAGTAACCAAATTACGCCAGATGGCGCATTTATCTATGTCAAATCAAATGTCAAATAGTACATATGTCAAATAGTTGCATACTTCAAGGCGTTAAATTCCTGTTTTTCTTTTTCTATGGTCTTCCAAGTTCATTTTACAAAGATTTTGCTCTAAAGCACATTTACGGACATTTTTTTGGAATTTTTTTTTTCACAAAAGCTTAACCCTCGGGTAGCCCAAATGTCCTTTTCTGGATAAAACTTACAGTTCAAAATAGTTTTCTTTCCTCTGAGATCTTTCATATGCTTTAGCAAATATTTTGTATACAAAAAATGTCTCGGTACAAAATATGTTAGAATAAGTTAACCCTTTAGCAACCGCCTATATAAAATTATATACGGGCCAACAAAAAACGTTGCGTTTTTACATATATACTGCACTGAAGCAACCATAAATGTTGTTGTTGACTTTCTTTTCTTGTTCCATTTACACAAATTTTGTTAGAGCGGAATTTATCAATATGTTTGCTGTATATTTTCATTTAATAGCTTAACCCACGAACAACCTTCACAAAAATATTTGGAAAGAAATCTTATTTTCATGATAGGGTTCAAGATTTAAGCTATCTTATATTTTCTTTGTGGTCTATTATGTTCTTGAGAAAATGATTTTGGCTAAAAATATGCTTAATAAAATTATGTTTCAAACGATTTTAACCCACTCCCAACCACAAATATTCAAAAATTTGTTGGAGTGTGACACTGCCTTTCATAGGCATTTAAATTTTCTGGAAAAAAAGAAATTTTTTTTTCAATTTGATAGTACCATTTATGTGCCCACCACTGTAAATTTTTGCATAGCTACATATGTATCTAAATGGTAATTTATGAATTTAACTATTTATACAAATTAAAAGTTGAGTTTAAAAACTCCTTCAACTACATAAAACGAAACTTTCTCAAAGTGCACAAAGCAGCAGCAACAACAAATGCCCCACGTACAACAAACGCCCACGTGCCACAAACAGCAAAGTGCAACATAAACACTGCCACAAACGGTGCAACTTAACAATCTAAAAGTCAACCACGCAAAATTTCGAATTTCAAACTCCAAACAACAAAAAACAAACATAAAATCATAGCATTTTTAAAGCCTACCACAACAAGCAACAACACAAACAAGCTCATTATAAACTTTCGCGAACGAATAATGAAAATGCGGAAAAATAAAGCAGAAATCAAAGGTAGCAGAAAAACAACAACAACGAGAAATTGCATATCAACATATCAACAGTGGCAAGCCGGTAGTTTACTCCAATTAACTAACCGCTGTGGACTCGCTAACCGCCTGGGAGAAGAGAAATATATATAACTTTTTTAAATTTATATATGCAAAAGATGCCACATTAAACGCAGACTGAGAGTTAGCTGAAGTTTTTTAGTTGCATAAAAAAATAAATAAAATAAAAACAACAAAGTCTTAAAATTATGAAAAGCGAAACTGGCGCGCTTCACATGACTTTGGAGTCGCGGAAAAATGAGAAAAAAACAAAACTGAAATAAAAATAGATAATTAAGTCAGACATACTATACTAGAAGTGGGTGTCTACAGAGCAGGTTGAGGGGAAAAGGCTGTTGAAGATAGTGTCTCAGAAGACTCATGAGAAAATGATTAAACTTTGAGTAACCTCAGACAGTAACGATATTTGTCGCACTACTGAGGCCTTTATCGCTTAAGCTTGATGGTTATACACTTTCTTGTTTTGATTGTGGGGGTCTGCTTTAGTTCCTAAGAAAATAGTTAACTAGCCACCCTTCCTCAACTTTAGTAGTAGTAAAAGTCCATTATTTATTAATTTTTCTCCGGCATACAACAATGCCAGTATCCTCCCCCACATTTTCAGCGCCACACTACGCCCATGTAACTCACTACAAATTCACTCAATTTCAGCATTCACTGTTGTAAAAGCACATACTTATACATTTTGATGAATATTTTCGAGTGCCGTCAGTTTAGCTTATTATCCATGAGAGTGAAGCAGTCATTTAAATGGCACTCAATATTATTATACCGTTATTATTATGCATAATCCAGAGATGTTGAATTTTTTATGCAACACGAATGTATGCATGAATGAGTAAATGAAAAATGAAATGCCATTCAATTTCATTTAAGTTGCTATTATGCTTTTGTTTTTTTTTTTTAACAGCTATAAGCACATACTTTGCTACTGAATTTTGCTATTTTTTCTCACTTTTCGTGCACTTTTTATAGGAAGCGAATTTTGTATTGTTATTCATAAAAAAAATAAATTATATGAGCAAATTACTCATAACAAATATTTACGTTGCTTTGTTGCGCAATAATCTTCTCCTTTTGTTTTTTGCATAATTTTCGCCCCCTTTACTCTTTCTTTTTTTTTTTAATTTCAACGCTTTCATAACATCACTGCGGCTTTTTACTTGGTTTCGAATTACAGTTATTGCTATCATATTTTTTCCTCATTTGTTGGTTTCCTTTCTTGACCGCAAAAATGTGTACTTACTGCCGGGCTTTACACCTTATGTCACTGGTAAAACACCTGTGATACAAATTAAAATTTAAAACACAGGGTGACAGGTGAGCGTTATATTTTAATATTGCCCAGAAATGCAGGGTGTCATGAAGAAGTAGTTTAATAAATGAAAACCTTGGAGATCCCTGTAGTTAGGGCTCTCATTATTTAACTGTAACTAACTAAAAATAAAGCGTGAGATATATTTCTCCAAAATACTATCTTGGTACACTTCTGCCTAATAAAAATTAAGCAAACTGATTTCTCGTTTCTAATGTTTGAAAACTTACTTATAGTTATTAAGGCAAAAATTTAATTAAAAAAATTCATATATAAAGCTAAATTTGAATATAAATAAAAACAAATAAATGAATGAAAGAAATATGAATAAATAGATGAATATGAAAATTAATATGACGATGAAAATGAAATTTGATGATGAATATGAAGATAGTTTCTAGTTTAAGGATAAATTTGAAGACGAGTGTATAAACATGTATAAAAAGATGAATGAAATTTTAAGACGAATAAGAATATGAATATGAAGACAAATATGAATATTAAATTGTATCAAAAAAATTTATTCCAATATTAAAAATGATTGGTAGTATGAACAAAACGATGAATATGAATAGAAAGATAAATATGAATTAATGACAATTATAAAATATGAAGAAGAGTACGAAAAATTACAAAAAGATGAATATGAAAACGAATAGCAAGATAGATGAATAAAACATTAATAAAAAGAAGGATATTAGAATGAATAAAAATATTAAGTGAATGTAGCGAAGAATAGGAATATGAAATTAAAGATGCATGCAAAAAATGATGAATGTGCAAAATAAAATGACGTAGAAAATGAATTTGATTTTAAGGATGAAAATTATAATATGAATACAAATAAGAAGATAAAAAAAATCAGAAAAACATGGATATAATATACCGATGAACGCAATGAATATGAATAAACTGCTGAAAAAGGATACGAAGACGGAGATGAATAAAATATGAGTACGAGAATAAGATATGAAATCAAAAAAATTGTTGGATGAATATGAAAATGAATAAAAAGATGAATGAGAATATTAGAAACTATTTGTAATATGAACATAAATATGAATAGGAAGAAAAATATAAGTATGAATATATGGAAAATATGGAAATTATTAGATATGAAGAATAGTATGAAAGTGCATAAAAAGATTAATATGAAAATGAATATTAACAACGATGGATGAACAAAATATGAATATGAAGAAAAATGTTAAAATGGCAATATGAATATTAGAAAATTAGGAAATATGAAGAAAAGTATGATAATGTATGCAAAAAAATGAATAACAGATGAATAAAATATAAATATAAAGAATAATTTTAAAAGGAATAAAAAGATTAATGTGAATGTATGCACGAATAGGGAACTAAATTTAAAGATAAATTTCTAAATAAAATGATAAATTTCAAATGCAAAAAAAGTTACGAAAAAATTTCAAATAAATTGTAAGGATGAATATTATGATGAATATAACTAAGCAGAAGAAAGATAAATATCAAAAAGAATATGGGTCGATAATATTTGATATTTTTGAGAGTGTTCCTTTATTTTTAGAAATTTAAATCGAAGCCACAAAAACATGCACAACTCGAGGAAATTTAAATTGTTTTGGTAAGGCAACTTCAGCTTCCGCTTAAAATTTGTTTGGAAACATTTTTTTCACACTCATATTTCGCTAATTTACAATAAAAATTTATTACACACTTTTTAGTTGCACCTTTTGTCAATAAAATTTCAAATAGTTTGGCTCTCATTGTAACATATGTATGTATATAAATAAAATTACTACTAAAATTTCTAGCCTATTTCAAATATTTCTATTTTTAACAAATTTGCTTTGATAGAAAATTGCAAAAAAAATCACTATCCATTCACTAAACAATTTGAGTGTCGCTGCGCAAGCGCACTTCCGCCAATTAATATTCGTTCAAGCCCAACTGTTGCAAACGGCATGTGAAAGCTCACCACGTACCGCTGCCATCGGCTGTGCACTGTGTGTTGGTCAAATGCGTCTCGTTAGTCACACACAAAAGCCTTCCATTGCTATGCCTAACAACTTGTAGGTACTTCATGGACTACCTGTCAGACACCTGTCAAATCAGCGTTTTTTTAATGTGGCATTTAGGCGCTCAATTACGCGCTCGAATGAATGTAGTGACTAAACCCTGACGTGAATACCCGCATTACGAACTATCGGCGGAAGTGAAAAAGTGTAGTGAGGCACATAGTTATTTATGCTTTGTTGTTATTATAAAAAAAAAAATCTGAACTTTTTTTTTCGGAATTTTTAAACTTCTAAATTACGTGTTCACGGTGTAGTATTACATACCTGCATTTTGAGGTTATGTTATGAGTCTGTTTGTTGGGAATGCGGCTTGATAAATACAAAGGCGTGTCTTAGGTGAAGCTGATAGCAGTGTTTTGTTTGTATTTCACTTAGTCGAGCGTATGAGTAACTGTGTGAATAGTTGAATATTTTGCTTGCAATATCGGGATCAGGGACCGTAAAGCTGCAACAATTTTGTTTGTATTATAATACTTACAAATAGTCTGTGGCGGATTTAGGATTTTTTTTTTTGGGAAATATCGAGGCATTTTTTATCCACAGTTTTGACCCGAAAAACAGCCGCCGTGGAACTGCCCCTGCTTCAAGTAATCTGGCTTCCATTTTTTCAAAAAAAAAAGTACTTAAAATTATTTTTTCAAATGCAAAAAAAAGTAGTATATATTTTAGATTTATTTTTAAATAAGAAACCGGACATAGTTGTAATAATTGTTTGAGTCATAAAGAGTAGTCAAAATGTTAGATACTTTCAGGTTA
The DNA here is from genome assembly GCA_951509765.1 of Sphenella marginata. Taxonomy (NCBI): domain Eukaryota; kingdom Metazoa; phylum Arthropoda; class Insecta; order Diptera; family Tephritidae; genus Sphenella; species Sphenella marginata. Next base: position 69,493,265 of record OX608081.1, on the reverse strand, counting down.
AGGGCAAAAGAGTAGATAGTACAATTTTTATATTTTATTTTTAAATCAGAAATAGAATAGCAGTTAAAATTATTTTTAAAATACAAAATGTAGGGAAATATTACTTTCAGGTTTGTGTCAAAAAAAAGTAGTAAATAATTTGCATTATACATCAAAAAGAGTAGTTAAAATATTACTTTAAGGCTTAGGGTAAGAAATTAGTCCCTGTTTCACATACAGTTTTTAAAAGAGAAAAGAAAATAGTAGTTCAAATTATTTTTTTATCCAAAATAGTAGTTAAAATATTACTTTCAGGCTTAGGGGAAAAAAGGAGTATATTATTTGCATTTATCTTTTATATCAGAAATAGAATAGTAGCTAAAAATATATTTAAAAGTCAAAAAGAGTAGTTAAAATACTGCTTTTAGTATTAGGGCAAAAAGTAGTTTTTGTTTTACATTTATTTTTCAAATTACAACTAAAATTGTAGGTAAAACTATTTTTTAATACAAAAAAAGTAGTTAAAATACTACTTTAAGGACTAGGGCAAAAAAGTAGTATATAATTTTAAGCCTTTTAAATCAGAAATAGAAGCAAAAAGTTTTATTCAACAGTCTCTTTGATTCTGCAATTTCTAAAATTAATCATAAACTCGTTCCATGAACAAAATATGAATTTCCTGCGCACTAAAATAATTTTAAATATTCAAAATTTTAAACATACACACTCACCTATTTTTATAGAAAACAATTAAATATTTCAGCGTTTATGTTAATTGTGTCAATATTTTTTTTTCTCTTTACAGGTGAGTTCAAAATATTTGGAACAAGGCAATTTAATATTTCCTGCTTAGAGTAAGTATGTAATTGGGCTTATCGATCGATGATTTAAAAAATAAAATTACAGTGAAACCAGGCTAAACATATAAAAAGCAAACATTGTTTTTGTATAGGGGTGCTTAGTACACGAGAAATTAATCGACAGCTGTAGCTCATACGCTTACTATGCGATATCACATGATGCGATTTAAAAATGATTTTTATCAAATAAATAATTCAATTTGAGCAAATTGTAATGCTAATAAATATAAGCTCACTCCATATAGCATCATAAGATAATCCGTATTGTGATGTGACATGCTGCTGTGATGTAATTTTTTGGAATATGAAATAAGTTGTCTGAGAAATATCATATCATTAGGTCACATTAAATCATGAGTGTGATATGCCCACTATGTGACTTGGGATAACGAAATAAAATCATGCATTGAATTTGCTTGGTATGTGTCTTTGGTGGAATGATAATAGATGTGATATTGCAAAAAGTAAATAACAAATAGGGGAGCTGTATAACGCTAGGTAATAATATGAGTTCGTATGATATGGCATGGTGCGGTTAAAGGAGTCATATCATGTACCTATCAAGTGATATGTCGCTATGTGATTTTAAACTGTGGGTATACATTTGATATGCCTATAGTAAGATATCCATTGGCTTGAAATAAACTTAAAATATAAACTCATGTGATATTTTGATTTAACATCACATCATAAGCCCATGATGTTATCGCATGATGTGATGTTATATGTATTTGTATAAAAAATTTTTGCAGAGGTGATAAATGTACTCCGCAGTTAACACGTTTCGGTATATCTCACAATGCATTGTTGCGAAATTATCTTAACTTAAAGGGTGCTCTTCTATGTTATGATGTGATGTGCTATGATTTCATAAAATGCTATACAAATTAAATTTAAAAGAACTTTGTTAGGCTTTGAAATTATATATTTTAAGTTTAGTAAATTTAAGCATTCAAAATATTTCACCTGAATACTTTATAAGTAATAATAATAGCACATATGATAGCGTATTTTTTAAATTCCCAAAAGATATCACATCACGTGGTAGTATATTTTAAACATTTCATATATGTACATACATGAAAAGTGATATGTGTGGGTGTTTTGTGATAGAGTTGCATATGATGGGCGTTGTTATGGTGCCATAAACTTGCTCAGCGCTAGCATATGTATTATGAAAAACCATGCAGCTGTGTTGTGATAATGATATCACACTTAAAACAAATATCACAAGAAGTCTTTTTGTTTTTAATAGCATCACGCAATATCTCCCCATCTATTCTAGTATACTTATAATACATACTTGCCATGAAAATAATAAAATAAATGAGCTCGGCAACTACGACTGAAAAATAAGTTGTCAAATATTTTCAGCATAGTTTATTTCACCAAATTCCAATTTTGGCGAAGTAAAGTCAAGCCATTTATGGTATACCACAACCATCAATGCAAATGTGACTTTGAGCCACAAAAGTAAAATCCAACAAATTTCAATTGTGTGTCATTTATGACGAATTGATCTATTGATTGAAGCATTTTGTGTGAAAACACTTTTCAGCGTAATTGAACGTGGTAGAAATATTAGAACATTTCACAGAATTCAAATGTGTGAACGATTAAAATTTAGTTCAAAATTACAACAAATAGATGAATAGAAAAATGTTGTGAAAAGTTGTTATGATAGTTGAGCGTCTATTTGAACATGTGTATGTGTAAGTTCAATTATATATGTGTGCACTGAAATATTTTTCTATGGCAGTAAAACATATTCATGTAACAATTACAACAAAAAAATTGTTATTAATAAAGCGCAACAAATAACAATTTCCTACGCCTGGCGGCGCACTTTTAATTGAGAACAAATAGCAATATAAAAAGGCGAAAACTATCAATTACTGTAAATAATAAATATAAATTTTTTTTATATTTCTATTTTTTATTTTTAAATTCATACAAGTCATATTGCTCTCGTTTGTTTGCTATTGTTATTGTTTCTGATGTTTATTAAATTTGTCACATGTCTAGCATTTATGTGTATGTCACATAGTCAAGCTCCATTTCCGCACAACTGCCCTCACTTAGCCTTACTTCATCAACCTCAAGCACACATCAATAACTGTCATTCACCGTTAGTTTAGCAGCTGTACAATGAATGCTTTTTGTTGGTGTCGCGTCACAATTTAATTGCAATATGGCCCAACATTTTCATTTGACATACTAAAATGTTATCTAATAGATGATGGATATATAAGCGTTGTATTAGGGTGATAAATTTTCCAGACTCTTACACTTATCGGCATGACTTGGATTTTGACCGCCCAAGGACTCTTACTGCAGCATGTGATCACATCACAATACGCTAGTGCTATGACATCATACTTACACATGTGAAAAATAAAATTTTCCTCCAGAAGTCATAACACCAAACATTTTATCTATTAAATCACTTAGAATTTGACAAATTAAAATACAATTTTTTTGCCTCACATGACATGATATCACATCACAGCAGCACACTATATCACATAGTGAGTCATGTGACTTTATGCCATAACTATGGATGCCACATAAGATTGGCTTATAGCGCCATTATTTGTATAAAATCATAAGATCAACTTATATCTTCTAGTGTTTGCTATGATGCGATGTGTGATGATTCATGTGATATAAAGCTGATGTCATGCTATTATTCGAACACTCCTAAAACTCTAGGAATTTATAATAATTTTAGAGTTCCACTTAACAACATATCATTCTGCGAGTGTCATGGAATTTTAAGTCACCATATCAACTCATGTCATATTTAGTTGCGTCATATCGGAACTACACTATCATTTATAATTTATAAAAAGTCATTTGATAATTATAATTTACGATATGATGCGATATCTCGGTAATATAATGCTAAGATCATATATGTATTATTATTATTATTCAACCATTCCGCCTTATCGTTGAAAACAAGTGCAATCCCAAAGCAACCGAACGACCCTAATGCTTCCAATGTTTCCAGCCTGCATTTGGTTATCTTCACTTTGTCGCTACATCACATCCCAACCACCTTCCATATCTTAATGCTTGTTTAATGAATGCAAATATTTGTGGTATTTTTAATTGTTTCGAAACTGTTGCATTGCAAATATATCTAGCTATACACGTAGTTATATATATATATATACATATATGTATATGATCTCTTAGCATCGCATTGTGTTCGTGGTCATTGGCTGGCATTTTCTAGCAGAAATTCAATACAATTACAGTTGAAGGTTGTACATATGTATGTGCATATATTCGGTGCAATTGTCACTTTTAATTGAATGAATATGTATGAATCAGCATCCTAACAAGGGTAAATATGCTTTAGATATACATGCTTGTGTGCGCTGATTTGCATATAAGCGCATGTGATGTGTGGCGCAATACATATGATAATGAATGAAGTTTAAAATTTAAACAACAAAATAAAATACTGGAAAAATGATCTGATTATATCAATAACATTTTTCGATCTTAAAATTCGTAGTATCGACCCAATTATCGACATCAGATGGCATTTGAGTAGGTCACATCATTACACATCACATCTTATCATATCATAAAACTGTATATCACATCATACTGCCTTCTTGTAGTCTCATGACAGGTTATTAATTTTACTTTATCAAGATTTCTTAATATTTTATCACTGATACTAACGCATCAAAGCACATCACATCTTAATAAGAAATTTATTTTCTAATTTTATCATAGCTTCATAAGATTATTTTATGATATAAAGTTATAACATACCAAATAAAGTTAAAACATAACAAATAACAAATGGTAGGTAATAAAAAAACATGTCACATTATGTCGTTGTTTGTTATATCATGCTATCACACATCATCTGATTTGATTATCAATATCATATCATTATATCACACTATAAGAAACACATCGTAACATGTCTTATCATAATAAATAAAATTGGTAGTAAAAATAGCATTATATCACCGCATCTTTTCATATCACATGATCAAAAGTACAGCATATCACATCATACGACCACTAACTCTCTTGCTTTTCAGCGACTGCAATGTCAAGATTTAAGAAAATTCTATATATAAACGTTTGTACACCTCAATAGCGGAGATTAGAATATGCAAGTAGCATATAAAACTATCTAAGAAACTTCTCCCTCACCTTAAAATATCATGTGATATAAAATAAAAAGTTCGTCTTAAAATACAAGCAAAAAATAACCGAACTGTTTACAAATAAAAATAAAAAAATGTTTGCTTCTTTCTCCCCAAAAACCCTCCTTGTTTTCATACCATCTCCAAAGAACAAACTTTCCCTCCAGCACACAACTACTTCCACATGTATCAAGTGTGGCAAGCAATTAATCCCTAATGCCCCTGTGTTTACGGTTATAATGAAATATACAAAAATAGTGGCGACGACAAAAAATACATTAATTTACCATAAATGACAAACATAAATTTTCAACACCATACTTCAGTGGCAGTAGTAACGGTATAAAGAGAACAAATTGTATTTCTTTGTCCATCAACGCTTTCACACCAGCTGATACGTTCCAAAGCTGTTTCGAGGTATTTTGGTGACAAAACACTTCAAGTCTTCTGAGATTTGTAAAACATTATGTTTACTCATACATACATTCGGATGCATTACGACATTACAAGAGATGAGAGCACAATAAAACACTGAGCAATTATTGTTAGGAGTTGTTCTTTTACACGTCTGAACTCGCTTGAGTTTGCCCAAAACGTACCAAGTTTAGCTGAAGATTGTTGTAAGCCGTTAATACATATAAAAAACATAAGAATGCATAACTTTTACCATGATCATAAACCGTAAAAACTTAACCATAAACATAGCCTTAAAGATACCCGCAATCATGACTGTAAACAAAGCCGCAGCCGTAACCGTGAACGTACCTGTGGTTGTACCTATAACTTACCTTATCATATCATTATCATTATCATTATTACTATCATTATTATTATCATTATCATTATCATTATCATTACCATTATCATTATCATTATCATTATCATTATCATTATCATTACCATTATCATTTTCATTATCATTATCATTATCATTATCATTATCATTATCATTATCATTATCATTATCATTATCATTATCATTACCATTATCATTTTCATTATCATTATCATTATCATTATCATTATCATTATCATTATCATTATCATTATCATTATCATTATCATTATCATTATCATTATCATTATCATTATCATTATCATTATCATTATCATTATCATTATCATTATCATTATCATTATCATTATCATTATCACTATCATTATCATTATCATTATCATTATCATTATCATTATCATTATCATTATCATTATCATCATCATTATCATCATCATTATCATTATCATTATCACTATCATTATCATTATCACTATCATTATCATTATCATTATCATTATCATTATCATTATCGTTATCATAGCTAGAGCTGTATCCATATCGATAACTCGTATTGGACTTCGGGTGACTCCTGGGAACCAAAGGAACACTGCTACTTAAATCGTATGTAATATATACATACATATGTATGTTTGTATGTATGTATGTGCCTTTATGGGAGCATATGTCACACTATCACTCAGCTAAGAGCAGCATGCGAGGCTGTCAAACGATTTGTTACTTCTAAAAAGGTAGTAAAAACAAATTTATATAAATCCAAATATGAAAGTCGGCCCTTTGACGTATCATGCGGCAGAGTTGTGAAGACGAGCACTTAGGTGTTAACAGAATTTGTACATACACATCCATGTGTATACACAGATATTCATCAGAAATTTTCTGACACGTGTGAAATTTATTCAACAGTGTCACATCCAGCACATTTTCATGGTTAACCAATTGAAGAAGAAGAAGAAGATATGTATAAAGAGAGCCATAGAGCACATGCAAGGAAATAGTGTCAACTAGGCAAATGTTGCTAGGGAAAGACATGCAGGAAATTGTAAATGCCCGTGACCTTAAGTTTTACAGCGACGTGTTTGGAAAATTTACTCGTACCTACACACATGCAATTATGCGCTGCGACAACTAAAAATACATTTTTTATTTCACTCTAATGCCATTTAATGTATTAAGTCATGTAGTAATATCTATTTTGATGTTTCGAGGTTGTTGCACCACAGAGGGGCTCAACAGCTATGCGTGCTCTCATCTCCGAAGTATGTATGTATGTATGTGCGTTAAGCAGCTGTTTTACCGTTGTCTCACGTGACAGCTGTGTGTTGAAATGTCAAAACAGTGATGACATTAGCGTAATATCTTTACACACCACATGCGCTCGAGTTGGATTATGTGGGAGTAGCTGCTGTGATTGCTGTATCTATCAGCTCGATGGGAAGTTTTAGAAAGGAATGAGCTGCTGTGAGATACGAATTGAAGTTTCCTATATCCTAGTGAGGCGCATATTGGTTTGCTGAAATACCAGCTCCGTAAATATTGCATCTTGAGCAGGTTTGAAGCTAACTTCTCCGAGTTGCTGGAGACAAGACGACTTCCAATATTCAGGAGCCCAACCCATATGAGCCAACAGCAATCGTCTGATACAATTGTCACTCAATTTGAAAAAAAAAAGAAAAAAACAAATGACTCTGCAGAAACAGAAACTATTTCAAGTGTAAATGAGATTAGCGCCCAATGGCACCCAAACTCTGCTTTATATAAACTGAAAATTGGGACTTCTCCGGTTCTTAAGTTATCCACAATTTAATTTTAGAAGAACTGAAATCACGACAAATGGAAGTGGGATTTTATTCGAAAAGAAAGGAACTATGTATACGGAACCTTAGAGGTTTTTATAAAAAGGGACCAAGTACTTATCACAACCGGATCACCTATCAATCAAAACAAACCCCAATCTGGAACCGAATCATATCGAATGTTCTAACCAAGTGAAGGGTAACCAGAGGTCCCTATAAAAATAGATGAGACTGAGGGTAGACCGCCAACGGAACGAAACGGGTCTAAATGAATCAATACGGAATAATCGAAGCTATACTTGGTTCGGTAGCGAATTAAATGTAATTAAACTAAACTCGATTCTAAAGAAGCCGAAAACAGGTTCTGGAAATCAAGTCAAGAGTGTAACCAGTTCCACTTTAGCGGGAACACTTGCCACAAAGATAAACGGAACCAGTGAAACTGGCACTAGGTACGGAACGGGTCTAAATAAACCAAACCGGAATATGGAAGGACCAAAATAAGTGTAATGCAAATTAAATCGAAGAATAGAAAACCGAGTTCTCTGTCGTCGAAAATGTAAATTGAAATGTGCACTAACTAAATAATCTAGATTAACATCTCGTCTGTTTAGGCTATTAAATGTATCAAAAAGTTTAGCTATACATCAATGAAATTATCTTTAAATATTTTTAGCAAAACTATGACACATTGATAAGGTCAGATCAACCTTCCACAAGCAAGAATATAACCGATGAAACTAAATCCTTTTGCGGCATTTCTTGGATTTCGCAGATCATAAAACCGGTCAATTCCCGTATTATCCATTTCTTTATCTCAATTATTTTCTCATATCTTAAGCAGGCAAAACTTTAATTGACTGTAAAATTCGTTAACCACTTGTTTGCTTCCTGTTTGATGGTTTCTGCTTTTGCTTACTCATATTCCTTTCGATATTGTTACTACATAGTTACAGAAGCGGATTGAATTTCGTGAAATTTTTATTTTATGTGCATGTATGTGTGTTAGTAAACTCAATTTCTATTTTAGAATATGTGTATGTATGTAAATAAATATAAATATGAACTTATATAGAAAATTGTATACAACAAATACCAACAAGCTTACAATGAGCTTTTTGATATGTATTTCAAATACTTCACTGAAACGATTTCGTCACACTTCAATGGGTTTGACAAAATTTTAAACTATTTTGGGCACAAACGAAAAGTTGATTGCATTAGACACATTTGAATGAGCTTAAAAGTGGATGTCCTTTGACGGTGCTCTTATTATGTTAGTTTTTTGGAAACTATTAACAAATTTGTAGTTTTGTTGTTGTTGTACCATTTGACGAAATTTTAGAGAAATTCGCTGGGTCATATTATTGGAATAAATAAAGATTTCTGTCGACACCTAACTTTATCAGCAAACTGAAAGGGAGGCCCCACTTAGTAAGAGTGAATGTTAAGGAAGAAATGAGCTTTTAATTTTGCGAATAAACTAAACTTCGAAAGCATAGTTGGAGATCACACTATTTTAAAAATAATTTTCCAGCATGAACTATATCAGAATTTTTTTCAAAAACAGAATTTGGTTCCAGTGAGGCCTATATCAGGAGAGATTTCAAAAGCCTCCTATCCCATTGGGAACTAAAAACATGTTTAGCTCAGATAAGGCGTTCTGATATAGGGCGTTCTTCAAAAAAAATTTTTTAGATAATGGAGTAGGTTTGAAAAAGTTATGAGAGAGAAAAATATTTTTAAAAATGGTGACCTTCCACTCAGCCATCGATTTGCACATTCTATTCTTTTCGTATTCATAAATATTCAAGCGCAATTTTCATTTAATAAAAACAGCAATTCGGACAACCCAACTAGCAAAACAGGTGTAAAGTAAATTTTTGAAAAGCCTAATGAGGAAACATTTAAGATTACGAAACGCTTATTTTTGGTTTACCAAACCATTATAAACAAACAAACATAAACTTTTTAAATTTCACTTCTTTATTTAAACTATATTTTTCTTGTTTTTGTTACATTTTATTTGAATAAATATTCAAGAATAGATTTTGGTAAATATTTTTCACAAATTTACATTTAAATTTTAGAGTAACAAACATTTTTTCTTTAAGTTTATAAAGACTTTACTTTCGAAAAAATCAACAGAAAACACGCCAGCTTCTCTTAAGTTGTCCTAAAAAATATTTACAGAAATGCTTGTTGGAAAAAATTTTAAACTCATGCGTATGGTAAATAAAGAAATGTAACATTATAACTTTTTTTAAATTCTTAAAACATTTTATTTCACTTACAACGTGCTTCATATTTGTGATAGAAATTTCGCTGCAGTGCGCTACTTTTAATTTTCATATTTTTATTCATAATAAATAGCTCACTTATAAAAAACTATTGCACATACATATGCACATACATCTATAAGCAAATGCATTCTTATTTTTATTTGTTTTTTATTTAATACTTTTTTACTTTTTATTTCCATACACATACTTTAATTAAAAATCTAACAACCAATAAGCTTTACCATAAACATTTTTCATATTCCATTTAGCACTTTTTTTACGAATAGCACAGCAATTACGCTTAATTCAACTTTACATATTTGTTGTACTTTTATAAACAAATATGGATTAATGTTGCTTTTGTGTATTTTTCGCATGAGTTCGAGCTTAATTAAAAGAAAAAGTTTATTTAACATGAAGTGCTATATAAGTTTTCATTTTTTTTTTGCATATGAAAAGTTATTACGAAATTTAAATCAACACATATTTTTATGGAGCATAACAATGCAAAGTAAGCAAAAAAATTAGAAATATTTTAGTTATAGATGTAACAGTGAAATTTAATGAGTTCTTGCTTTTTATGAGGATTTAGAGATTTTTATTTCAATTGAAATAAGTTATTTTATTGCAATTAAAATTGATAAAAAAGTGTTTCAAAATTTATTCTAATTCAAAAAAAAAATAAATTTGTTATTTAAAAATGTCTGTGAAAAACAACAGATAAAAGCAACAACAGCGAAAGTGATCAGCAAACAATGATCTGGAGCACATTCAGAGCGTCAAAGGGTAGACAAAAAAATAAAAAAAACTCAAAGATTAGCAAATACGAAACAAAAACTCGCTTTCTCCCTATGGCGACTGTCTCTAAATTCCATATTTCTATTGAAAAAAACTTTTTTTTTAATAATCATTAAACTATTCTAACATAAAAAAATAAAAATAAAAAAGTACATAAAAAAATATTACTTCATGAAAAAATCAATAATTTTTAGAAAATAATTTTTCGTAAAAAAATTATTCGTCTTGGTCTTGAGCTCATGTTTAGTCATGAATAGTAAAAGCAGATATACATATTATAAAAAAAAAAAATACGAAAAACAACCATCATTCATTCAGGAACTACTTAATATCCAAAAATTTAATAAATGAAATCCGAATTCATACCGAAATCATCCCAAAAGAAATGCTTTGGTAACAGTCCCGAGATAATAAAACTTCAAGTTATCTATCAGCTCTATAAGATTACAATCAAATACCCAAATAATCTCGAAGGCCGAGAAAATATTCTGAATCAATCTTGAAATTGTTGTGATCCAACGAAAAGACCAATTGTAGATTTTTTGGATAGTTTGGAAATTATAGAATCTGGATCAGCACTTCAAACAATGGTCTCAAAGCACTATCTTGATTATTCCCAAACAAGAAAATATGCAGAAATACTGCCGCAAACCTGAACACTAGTCGTAACTAGTCTCAAAAAAAGTACCGAAAAAATTGTGTATGGATCTCGAAATGGCCCGGAAGTAAAATTAAAATAAAGTAGAAATAGTTATTAAATTAGAAATATGCTGTCACTTGAATGTAAAACATACACGAAGCGGAAGAGTACTTACAAATGAGGATGTGAAACAAAATATCCTTCCAAATACTGACTGCGTGTGCTAAGCTCATAATTTAACTATCTAGTAAACTTACACAATTTACCTCACTGAATCTTTAAGCCAATTAAACAACAAAATATTTAAGTACTTACTTTATTACATTTGTTTATGTTGCTTTGATATGCTGCACCAAGTAAACAAATTGATGAAAAAGAAAAGTCATTAGAGGCAACATTTCCGAACAAGAAAAACTAAATAGTTGCTAAGCACGAAAGGGTATGTGAAATATTATGTTACCTTGTAGTTCATAACATGGAATTCGAGTGAAGGCAGAAGAGATATGCTTAAGCCAGAAACAAAGGAAATGCATAAATAGGTTGGGTATATAAGCCCTGTAGGAAAATTAGAAACTAATGACTATAACTAGTTGCTTGTGCAGTAACAAAGCTGCAGTGCGATGTAGAAAAGAGTACGATCGTGAATGGAGGGTTTAGCAGTGATATCAATAACTAAATATTGAACGTAATTTATAGTTCAATAGAAATACTAGAGTACCAAGTAGGAACTAGTTATGCCTAACTAGAGGTTAAAAGTGAATAAAACAGTAACAGAGCTAACATTATAAGGTATATACATTAAAAAAAAGTATTAGATTAATGATAACTCAAAGAAAAATTAAATGTTGAGTTTTTGCGAAAAAAAAAGCTGGAACAACAGTTTTTAGCCATTTTTTGTGTACGTTTGAACGCGCATCACTCAAAAATGTCTCAATAAAATTAATTGAAATATGCACCAAAGTATTGCTGTATATCCAAGTTAAAGTTTAAGACCTTTTCCACAGCAGGATATAGTTTTATTCACGCAGTATACAGTGGTGGCCATAAAAGTAAATTCACATTTTTTATAAATTTGGTGTAACTGCTTGAAATCAGTCACTATCATCAAATATACAACAAAGCAATATCACCTATCTGAGATATCAGCATGTTGAATTATCTAATTCTCTACTTTGAATTGTTTCCTACAGGGTACATGCCTGCATAATATATAACAGACGTACTAGCAACATTCCTTGAGAAAAATATTTCCAAATTCCTTCAAGCAAGCAAACAAAAAAATCTCTTCAATAAATACTTTATACGAAAATAACTCAATTAAAAGTAAATTAGCATTACAATGCAACAACAAATGAGCGCAGACCACCGGCAAAGTTTAAAAGAATTATATAATTACATACTTTGTTTATAAGTATGTACATATGTGCTTCTGTAAGATTGAATGCATGTATGTATGTATGTGTGTAAACATACCAACGAACATACCAAATTTAAAAAAGAAATTAGTTCATTATCATTCAAGTACAGCTTGAATTTGAGCTAATTGAGGTTCAAAACCATTTAACAGCTAAACATATCTTGCACCCACGAAATCTCTAGATACATACATAAATGCAAGTAATGATGTACGTTTGTATTAGATATGTGAATGAAGGCATTTGTAGGTAGAACCATCAGTAAGCCAACTAATTTCAATAGTAGGCAACCCAAGCCAGCTAGTTAGCTAACTGGTATATGTACTTGGTATTTTTTTACACAGGCAACCCAAGCCAACTAGTTAGCTAACTGGTAAATGTAACTGGTATTTTTAATATGCCGTCTTTCTGCAAACCTGTCAACTTTCAAATTTCGAAGAAAAATATACCAGTCTCAAATAAATTTAGAATTGTCCAAAAACTCTTTCATCAATCATTGTAAGCGAAAGTAATTTCAGTGGCGCCAGTTATTATCGATAGGGCAGGCAGAGGTCGTGACTCTGAACTATCCTACAGAGAACAACAAAATTAATATGAAATGCAAATATTTCTTTGATACAAATTATTTCCATTTGGGACTAGTTTGTCTACAGTCAGAAAGTTCTAGTTGTTAACTAATAATTTCCCTGCGTAGTTTGTTGTTTTATTGCAGCGTATTGTATTACGGTTAAAATAAATGAAACACCGCAAATTGTTTAACGCCACTAAATCGGTGTGAAAGGAAATGTAAATAGTTACATAACCACAAATATTTATTGATGTTGATTACTTTTTAATTACAATGGGCAATGGAAGGCAAAAAAGGATATAAATAAAAAGTTAAACAAATTAAAAAAGTAGCAACAAATCACACATGGTAACTTTGTTTAGTATTTCTGCCAAGGTTGCGCCAACGCATTCATTTTTTTTTAAACACTTTTGCTTTTGAATTATTTTTCCAGCTTAAAATTTTATTTAACAAAAAAAATTTTCAGTGTAATATAAAATTTTTACAGCGTTTTTTTTTTTAAATAGTATATCGATTTTTTAAATCGGGGGATACATTCTGTGGTTTTAACAGCTTAAAAATACCTATTACTGTCATCCACATATCTCAACACCTTGCCACGCCCAAAATTTTTCAAAAATTCAATTTTCAAAAATTAGGTAGATGTAGCTGTGAATAAAGTTTGATTGAAATCTGAGGCGATTGGTTTCAATGCATATAGCTTTTGATATGAAATTCATTATACATATTGATATTAAAAATTTAAAGCCCAAAGTTGAAGTAAGTTTTTGGGGGTCTGTCTAAGCTGCGTTCTTAAACTACTCGTATCCGCTACATGCAATTCAGTATTACTTAAAATCGGCTTTATAATTTAATACGCTATAATTTAAATAGATCTACATACATGTGTACAAGTGTAACCAAATATGCGCATTAGGGTGGGTCAATTTATATAGGTCGATTTTTTTCGATTTCTCTTAAGAAATTTCGAGGACTTGTTTTCTCCACAGCTCCTGAAAAATATGACCTTTTAGATGCCGAAGGGGAGGTACGTATCCTAAACCCTCCCCCTGTCGATCCACCTCTCGTTCAGCTTATTAATAGTAGGAGAAGGAGAGGAACAGAAAGAGAGGGAGAGAGACTATTGGAATAGGAGAAGTTAGAATAAAAGAAAAGGGAAGGGCTATAAAGAAGATTATTCCTTGAGTAGTTTAGACATGAATCTTATTTGAGGAAGCATACTGTCCTCTTAGAGTTCCGCAATTTTGAAGTTGACTTTTTGTCCAATGTACTACTTTTCAAGCCAATTTTTTTAATGTTTTTTTTTTGTCGTAAGCGCTTCGCGACTTGTGAATAAAATACCAAAATTTATTTAGTATTCAAATTTTTGAAATTTCCTTCGAAAATCATTTGCAAAATGGGCGCTTGCAAATAAGCACAAAAATGCCTCTAAAATTATCCTTTATTATTCATAAAAATAAAACAGCAATGAATTTCATTATAAAATCCAAAAATTATTTTTTTCATTATAATATTATTATTCTTGACCTTGAGCTCATTCATAGACATGGATACTTAAAAATTGTGAGCTTTTATAATATTTTCTGCTTGATTATTTTGTTGTTGCTTTCACTGCAATTTTTTTTTAACAAAAATAATTCTTTCTAGCATCAAAATTTTTATATGTAGTTCCAAAACGCCAACTGCTATTTCGTAAAAACTTGTTCCACCCTAATGTGCATACAATATTTATCCTTTACTCAATCTGATTTTGGTTAATAGGAAATAATCTAAAATTAAGGAAAATTGCTAATGGAAATGCATAAAAGCAATAAACTCTGTGGCGCTTGAATCGAATATGAGGGAAAAGGAAATATGGCAAACACTTAAGTAGCAAATTACCGCTGGCTATAATATCTATGTGAAGGAAGATTATGTGAACCAAAGTGGTAATACAAATATATGTATACCAGTGTTGTGGTTGCGTCTAATGGGGCGTGGTTAATCTACTTATTTAATTTTGTATGCACATGCATTTATAAGTAAGTAAACAGGTTAGCAATGAAAAGCTTAATTAGTTAAGCAAGTATAAATTTAATGGCATCACATGCAAAACGAAGGAAAGCTCGAGGTGGTATATGTTTATGTGAAAGTTTAGAGTTTTCACTTAGTTATTAAAGAGCAGTTGAGCATTAGCGAATGCGAGATGGACTTCAAAATAGCTTAGTGAGCGAGAGTTGTGTGGTATTTTAAACTAGACGAACTCCACAAGGAATATCACAGCTTGGGGAAGGATCGAACCTTCGACAAAGCTCAAGACAGCCCTACCTTACACGTTTTCCTTTGCTTAGCACTACTTTCACGCTTGCCCCAATATTTAAAAAGTGCTCTTTAAAGCGCTTTATCAATTCCTTATTCCACTTCTGATTTATTTGCACAAAATTTCAAACAAAATATTTCTTATTAAAATGTCCGACCCAAATCTTGAAAGTCATCTTTCAACTCTACTTATCACACATCACTCCATTAAAATAAAAAAGAAATTCATTCTTCAGACTCAAAATGAAATTTTAAAAATTCTCCAAACATGGTGTACATAAAACTCAAGCAACAAATAATAAATAATACTTTTTTTTTAAGTTTTTGCACAACTTCTTTACACTACGCTCCATCACTCTCAATTCATCTTTCGCATGCAGACTGCTCTAGAATGCGTTGTGTGAGTGATTTGCATTTGCCGCACGTGCCATGTGATGTTCACCAAGTTATTGTTTGTTGCACGCTTGTCAGTGTTTACTGTTTGCATCAGCAGCTGTTGTGTGTGTGTTGAGAATTTGTTGCGTGCATGTGATATGATGATGGGTGGCAAACATAAAATTTTGTTCTCCGTTTTATGTTGTGGCACTTGGCATTTAAAATATTTGTAACTACATAAATACAAAAATACTTATTGTGCGATTTTCAACACAATGCGCTTATCTGCTGTTGGGAAAATGTAAAATATGCATCATACACGAATATCTAATGACTATTGTGCATGTAACATTGAGTGGGAACAAAACTTGAACTAGAAGTAAAAATAAATTTTGAGGTTAATTTTCAAGTGGCCTTAACCTGCAAAAGGAGGCCAAGTATGGCTGGGTATTAACTTTTATACTTTTGTTGAATGCGGAACTTTTACTAAAATATTCATTATGACGGGCAGAGTCGATTTAGCCATGTAGATATTAATTTTCACTTTAGTCGATTTTTTTATTCCCTATCGACTTTTTTGTGTCATCTCTATTATTCACAAAAATCTATTTCTAATAAATCTTTTACAAGAACTTGTATTCGTTTACTCATATTGGTTTTTCTTTATTTACTTTTATTCCAATAAAATATTTTTATTGAAAAAATCGATTATTTTCTCTGTTAATCGATTTTTCAGAAATCCCTTTCTTACCGAGCAAAATAATCGATTATTTTGTTATCGATAGTTCTAACTCGATTTGGTGGAGCCAAATATTACCGTCGTTATAGCACTTTACCGAAGATTAGTTTTCTTTTCCTGTTGCTGGTAATCGCAGTTAATTATTAATCATTACCTGTTGCAATTATTCATACCATTACCGTGAGAAGAAAGTACAGAAATAGCAGACTTACTTCAATTCTCAAAAGTGGTAGAGATTTTTCTCAAAATGAATAAAATAAAATAATTGAAATTACTTCATTTATGTGAGTAATGCAAATGCGTACAATTACACACTATTAACGAAAGTAATTCATTTTAAATAATCTTTATTTTCATTACTCTTATTAAAGAGTGATTCCAAACGTTGTTCTCTGCTTCGCAAATACATCATAAACAATTGTTTGTGCTAAACAGTGCTTGTAATGATTACCTACTTAATGAAGTTAATTACAAAATTACAAATAAAAGTGAATGAAAAAATGAGTAATTACTTTCATTGTCAACAGAGAGTCGGTACTTTTTCAACGCGCAAAATTTTTGCAAAAGTGGTGCTTTTTTTTTTTTAAGTAATTATGAGTAATGTTAAAGTCTTTATGCGCACCAGTATTGCAATTGCTATACGATTATATGAATATTGAAATTTTCAAACAGTACTAAAAAAATTTTGCACATTTCAAGTTTTAAATAATCAAAGTAATTCAAAACAGTATAAAAGCACTATGTAATTTCAGTAAAGCTTCTATTTGTAATTCATATAGTTAGTCTTCCTTGTAATGTTATTAAATGAAGTAATTATGTTGAGCACTATTTTCAAGCAGTGCAAAATTTATTTATATTTTTTACTTTTTACTCAATAAAATCCATTAGCAACAGTACTAAAAAAAAGGTATTTTTAAAAGCTTTGTTTTCATGCTGATGTCAATAAACCTAACACCCAGTTTACACTGTCAATTTGAGCACACAAAAAATCTACGCTTTGATTGATTTATTTGCTGCAGCTTGATATGCTTGTCAAAATAATGAATGTCTCTTTACTGTGAATTGATTACCACGCTTTTTTTGGCATTCCATTTCTCGCGCAAAATTGCAATATCAACTGTTAAAATGCACACAGAATTGCACTTAAAATGAAATAGCGTTAAATGTTAACGATTTTAAATTTTTTCAATAAATTTGTTCTACAAATTTTTTTTTATTTAATTGTATAAAAACATATGGCGTGCTGTCAAACACCAAATGTACCCACAATTGTGTGCAGTTAGTGCGGTTTTTGTGACATGCAATTTTATTTGCAAATCGCAAAAGTGCAAATCTATGTCCGCGTTAAAAACTATTATTTGTATTTTGTATGAAATAGGTTTTACGCCTAGACGAGTAGCCAAAATGCAATTGGAATTTTTTTTTCCGAAATTTGTTATTTTGCACTTTTGTGGGAAAAAATTTGCGCTCAATTTCGTTTTGTATTGTACAGAGTAGTTCTTTTTTTTTGTGTTCTGCTGGTGCTATTTTTATGCACACAACAAGCATTTTCATCAAATTACAATTTTCGTTAGTGCTCGAATATCGACCAAATTGAAATTGTGCGTTTTTTTCCCTTTCTGCACTGTTTTTGAGTTTCTTTTGCAATTTTTTTCGCATTTTTTTTTGCAACTTCTTCCTGTTTATCTATCCACAGTATGCTTCCCAAGCCCACTCTACTACTCTCCCAAGTTTGTGTGACATTTCCGTAGAGTGAATGCTTTCATGTGCAAAAACTGATGGCTCAGTGCAAATTCAAGCATTGCAATGCTGCAGCATTGCAATTGAAATGTAGGAAGGTCTGTGCGTAGTACGCAAAGTAAGCAACAAACGTTTGGTCGTACGTCTCTAGCGCATATCTACGTTATGTCGTCAGTTGAGCGTATCATCTCGCACCAAAAAAGCATGTGCAAAGGACAATTGCAAATCAAAAAATGCAAAAATTTGAAAACAATTCTTGCTCGAAAAACCAACATTGCTACTTGCGGAAAGACTCGACATGCACGCACATCAATAACATTGATCCTATTCTGCTAGCCAAAGCAAAAGCTCTTCCGCTCGTTTGCCAAACTTTTTCTCTTCTTTGTTTTCTATTTGGAAAAACAAAAAGGGACCTTTCTCTACTTCTTCGATGAAATATTGCATTTTTTTTTTGCTTGCGTATTGCCGCTTATCCAATCGTTGCAAATATTGCCAAATGCTTTGCAGATAAATGCAGCCATTTTTGGAGCTTTTTTTACTCTCCTTTCTATTTCACCTATTTTTGTGCTGCCTCTTCTGCTGTTTTTCCGGCTTGTTTTTTAATTTCTCTTTTTTTTTTCTTTAATTTTTTTTTTCTTTACATGGTTATTGAAAATTTGGGGATTTAACAAAACCAATTGTGTGCTTTAGCTACTGCATCAATCATAAAGCTCTTGAAAGCTCGTTTTGAATTAAAAACTCTCAGAATTTTGATTGCTACCATTTTGCTGGATTTGCAAATACGTAGAATTTCAGTATGAGAAGAAATTTATGTATGCTCCTTCATACTTTTTGCAATGTACATTATTCCTTAGAAGAGGCAAAGAAAATATTGAATTGAATTCAAACGATTTGTGAGCTTATGACCACAGTAGAAAATGCTAATTAAAAAAGCAGTAAGCTGAAGACTCTTTATCAGAAAGAATTTTTTTCTTCGTAGAACTAGTAGCTTTCCCTTCATCGGTCTGGCCAGCCATACTTCAATCCAATTTCACTATTTTCACGTATGAGCCTCTGCCCTCGCTGCTTCTCTAACCCTACACCGCCCAAGCTGCGTCAAATCTCTTCTTCTCGAATCTCTCACTCCTTGCCTCACAATAGGTTTGTGCATAAATAATCGTGCTATAGCAATTAAGTTCCATTTTTTTATTAATTAATTAATATTAACAAAATATTTAATTACTTAAGTACTTAAATTATAATTACATAACAATTTAATTATTTGCAACTATATTAAGTTTTTAGCTTGCATTCAGCATTATTAATTGATAATCTAGACTATTTCTTGTCTTAAATAATTAAGTAATGATTACAACAATCAAAACTTTAAATTAATAATTCGATAATTTTTGATTATTTGTTTGTTGATTTTCTAAGAACTTTTTTCGATTTAAATTTAATTGAATTGATTAAATAAATAAATCAATTGCATATATAAAATTTTAATTTTAATTTTAAATACGCGATAAAAGCTTATTTTATTTAAAAAAAAAGATCTAAGTAGTTAAAAATAAAAAAATAATTATTAAACCTTATTAAATATTAAAGTTAAACTTTATGAAATAATGCAATAATTTAAAACAATAAAAATTAAGTAAAGAAAGCTTAAATCATTACAAGAATTATTTGATTATTTTTAAATATCGGATTATTTTATAATTCCTTATAAAATAATTTCTTTAGCTCTTATGATTTTAATGGAATATAAAGTATATATTTGTGATTACATCTTTAATTTTTATTTAAATTTTTTGTATCAATTAACTTATAACGCTAACAAAAAATCAAATAATTCAGTGCCCCTAAAATGTTAATGATTTTTAAAATATTTCATAAATTTTTTTTATGGAAAACAACCAATTCTAATTTTAAATAAATTTTTGTTAATCAAATTATTGATTTATTCAATACATCATTAAAGCAATTAAATGATTATAATTATTTTTGAAAAGTAAATATAGTAATCAAAGATAATCAAAAAGTAATTTAAAAGCATTAAATGTGTAAACATAATTAAATTATTGAATGAAATTATTCAATTATTTTCAACTATCGGATTAATTTCGATTACTAATTCTTGGTAGTTTTTATTATTTTGTAATGGTAAATAATGTTAATTATTATTGATAATATTTTTCTAAATTTAACAAATATGAAATTTAATTTTTAATAATTAATTAACAGTCAGTTGATTATTTTTAAAAGCATAAAATGTAATGTTTAGAAACAATTATATCGTATTGATTATCGGGAAATTAATTAAAGGAATTAAATGATTAAAGCAATTATTTGATTATTTTTAATGATCGGATTTATTTTTTAATTACTTCATTACACAATTTCTTTAGTCATTTGAGGATTTACCATACATTTTTTATGGGAAATTAACATGATTACTTTTAATTAAGTATATTTTTTAATCATCATTAATTCATGGCACAAATAAATTAATGCAAAAACAAAAAAAAGCGGTCAAACAACTAACGATTATTAATTTTAATAGAAAATCAGTCTCACTCAAAAGCAAAAAAACAGCAAAAAAGAGACAAAGATAGAACTTAAAATTTATAAACAAAGCAAATATTAATGTTATTTCATAATCAAAGTACACAATTGATTTGTGAGAAACAAGTTTATAAACAAAATTGCACACAGACTTGCCAACCAAATGAGAACTAAGCATGTCGCGGTGGAGGCAAAGCAAATTGGCGGCAAAATGCGCTTCATTCAGCAAATTTGTAAACATTGACAGCACAAAACGTCAATATAAATGCAAAACCAATCATGATGAAGCGCAAAATGTAAGCATAAAAGAAGAAATAAAAACAAAACGAAACGATGTAAACAAATAACGTAAGTTTACAAAGCGCGATTTCTTTTCATTGCATGCCATTCATTGTTGAATTTGTCAAGAGTCATAACAAAATGTGGAACATTTCAATAAATAAACAAAATCGATATACCATATTGTAGTGCATTAGGGTGTGGCATTTGAAAGGGGGGGACATGGAGAAATTTTAACTATATTTTAGTGCTTTAGTAACGTCCAAAGTACTCAAGTGAACTTGTTAAGAAATTTTTACAGTAGATTCAGGTGGTCACTTGGGCTGCTAAAGTGATTTTTAGTGCCAGCAATGTGGGCGTTGCCACGCCTAATTTTTAAAAAATTGGAAAAGAAGAAGAAAGAGACAAAAAGGTGAGGAAGCAGACGAACAGGGGTGTCTCTCGCTGTTCCGAAGCAGCAGTTATTTAAATTACTCTAATTCTTCTCTTTTCTAAAAATTCCAATTAAACCCATCAAACACCCTAATATCACACACTTATTCCCATACAATAGCATGGCTTACTTTGGTGAAATTGTTTTGTATATGGTGAACCGCCAAATTGTTTACTTTTCAAGCAACACTGTTTGGATAAGCACTTTCGGAAATGATCTTTTAGTGCCATTAATAGCATAAACAAATTTGCATTGACTTAGTTAATAACAATTTGCAATAAAACTGGATACAGAACATTTTTATTAAGTGACTTTATTATGATTGGATTGCGCATGACATGGCACTATGCATTATGTTGTGGGTTTATGGGACATTTATGTTTATGGAAATTAGAATTTTAATTTGGTATGGCATGTTTGGAGTTTATTTCTAAAGTGGATCGTTATTATTAATAAATGAAATGGCTTAGCTAATGTTTGTGGACATTTACGATCACGTCAGCACTTCAGATTAAAACTAGTACCTTCTATTCTTCTATAGTACAAGGACTTAAAATTAGCTCAAGACCAAGTATAATTTTTTTTTAAATTATTTTGAACATTTTTTTCCAAAAATTATGATTAATTATATATTATAAAATATATTTTTCTTCTTTCTTTACAGGTATGTTCGATAACAATAATTATAAGAAAAAACTTAATAATGTCATAGTGAGTAAGTGCATATACAAGTTTATGATACCTAATATTTATAGGTCAAAAAACACATTCTGTTCGGAGAAGAACTAGTTCAACTTGAAGATTATTTAATCTTGCTCTGTGGATGTATTTAATTGATAAAGTATTGGCCAACTATATGAAGCTATGAAAAACGCTTTTATGCACTGAATGGGCAAACTTGGGCTTTTTTTAAATAAAACAGAACAAAGCTTACTAGCATGAAAGGGTTGATGGTATTGCCAACGAACGACTTAAAAACGGAGCGAGAGTAGAATGTGTTATTATTATTTTTTTGCAAACTGAGAGCAAAAATATTTGATTAGCACCAGATACATATGTTATAAGAAAGATGAATAGTTAGAGCTCTTTTGCTAACTTCAACAAGGACGATTTTCTAAGAATACACTTTTTTGAGGATTTCTTGAAATTTTCAAATGACTACAGTGCCATGGATCAGGGTTGTAAAAGAAAGCATTCATATGCGAATGCAATCAGTTGAAGTCTTATTCAATGACTCCAAATTTTGAATGCACTCATTGACTCGCTTTTTGACTAAAGAATAAAAATATTAAGTCTGAAGTTGAAGTCACGACTTTGAAGTCATTTAGAGAAGTCAATTACTGATTTCATGTTTTGATTTAAGTCACTAACTATTTGCAACAAAAATAGTTTACGATCATGCCTCATATGCCAGAGGTAAATTGACTTCAAATGACCCCATATGACTCCAACTTCAATTGACTTCAGTGAGACTTTTTATTCAATGAATGCAATACATGAACAACCAAAAAATTAATTCGAAGTCGCAGAATGAAGTCTGAATGGTGACTTAATTTTTTAAGTCCCAGTTAAAGAATTCAAAAAATGACTGCAATCATTTTGCGATAAATCAAATGAATAATTATTCGCGAAAGAATGCATTCTGTTATGGATATCCTATAATCATGCTAGCTTGCTTAACACTAGATTTAATTAAAATCTTTACTTAACTTAAAAAGACATTTAAAATGTAGGTTAATCATAGTCATATTAAACAAAGATTTTAGCTAAAACGAAATAAAACAGGGTCCCCTTATGACAAAAATTAAGCATGAAGAAATCGAAGAAAAATATGTTTGCAAAGTCACCCTGCGTGAACTATTTTACTCACAACCCAAAGCGTATCTGTGGCAATAAGCGGAAAAGGGAAACTCTAGCTTGGTGTCATCCATATCACAAATACAACCGTGATTTTAAAATGTTAAAATTACGTTTGCGTCATTTCAAAATGATCACTCCGCCTTAGACATAACATGAATTTTGAGTTGATTATGACAGACATGAAATGATGTTTATTTTAAAATTGTGTTTAAGTAGATAAAACTCTATTTTAATTTGACTATGGTTATGGGCAACTGTCATTAATATATCGACTTGTCTAAAGCTACGTGCGCTTATGACTTTACTTTATTTACCAAAAAGTGCTGCCAGCTTTCTTGTCTATGGTACGGCGTGGCACAGGGTGACTTGAGTGCTGCAAACTTAACTTCAAACTTAACTACTTGCATATGTATACAAGTTGTTTTTTTTTTTTCTTAATTGAATTTAAAAGTACTATCCAAAGCGGTATAAAGCATATTTTCTCTGTACCCGTAAATCCTTTTCTTTAGTCTTAATAGTATTAATTAAATCACCTCCTCCAACTTTATGTCTTATTTGCGCTCATAAATGTGCTAGAATTGCGCTCTTTTAACAACACGTTATAGCATATTTAACTAAGGCTTAAAAAAGTTATATCCCAATTTGCTATCTTAAGCACTCAAAAGACTAAAACTAGTAACAACTTTTTT
Organism: Sphenella marginata; assembly: GCA_951509765.1. Taxonomy (NCBI): domain Eukaryota; kingdom Metazoa; phylum Arthropoda; class Insecta; order Diptera; family Tephritidae; genus Sphenella; species Sphenella marginata. The sequence continues at coordinate 69,468,996 of OX608081.1, read as the reverse complement.
TGTATTTTCTATTATGGACTAACCACACAAAATCCCACTTCGTATAACACCTTCATGCTGGCCACCTATAAATAGCATTTAATGCTGGGAAAAAAGTAAAAACAAAAAGAAGCTTGACATATTGATAGTTCAGAACTTGTTAAAAATGTCAAAGGAAAGTGCACAACAAAATTTATTTTAGTCTGACTACATAATTGTAAGCACTGGGCACATATTAAATGCTCACATCAGAGACGTGCTGTGTTGTTTTTGAAGTGAAAACTTCTTTAGGCACACGAAATATTTTTTTGAGATGAATAAAAAAGAGGTTGCCAGCTGTGCAAAAGTGTTTGTTTGAGTGCATGAAAGGGGTTGCCAATTGTACAAAAAATTATGTTTACTATATACCGAGTTTGATTTTCAAAGTTTGTTTCGCATATGAAAGGCTAGATAAGTTATAAAATATTATATTATCTAATAAAAAATGGTTGCCACCTATTTCAACAATTGATAGCGATGTTGTTTATAACTATGAGTTCAAAAATCACTTTCTTCAAATTCAGGATTTCAGTGCTACTTTATTTTACAATTTATAACAATTTGATATTCGGTCGCTGTTTAAAATGCAATTAGGTGGCACCTCTTTATGCTAATATTTGTAGATAGCTTGAGTAGTTATTTTTTTTTTGCACTTTTTTTCTCATCAAAACTTTGTTCAACATTTAATGACAAGCCATAAAGTCAAAAGTAAAAGTTGGAAATATTTCATGATCCAACACATAAAACGTCACAAACAGACGAAAGGCAAAGGACAGCTGGCAAAATGTCATATATACGATAGTATAACAAGATTAATAAGCAAAAAAGAATGTGTGAGTTTAGGTTGTAGTGAGTGAATTTATTTACGTACATATGCATTTGGATGAGTAAATGCATGAATTAATTTAAAACTTTACATACATATGGCAACACCATTGCCAACTTCAACTGTCAAGTAGCCTGTGTAGCTTTGAAGTTTAGCTGACAAATGCATGCGTGTGTTAATCAAATTTATGAGCGAATATACGAGGGCAGCTTGAAAAGTCAATGGTTCAAAAAACTAAAAACATTTCAAGCAACCTGCTAAACTCATTTATTTATGTTTGTTACCAAAACCATTTTAGACGGGTTTGATTTTTAGATTGAACTACCACTTTATTGCTCTAAGGAATCCATTGAACCCCTCAGAATAAGCTGAGTAACGACGAGGAGATTTTTACTCGTCACTAAATTAGCCTGCCGTAGACGAGGCTGACACTTAGACTGGACAACCACTCTATTGCTGTCAAGAACGCATTAAATTTGCTGAAAATCAGCTTCAATGAACTCATGACTATTTCTCATCATTGAGTTCCTACAATCTCGAAGACTTCACTCTTTGTCTGATTTTCTGTATACTAATCTTACGAGTTCTTTTACTTCACATAAATAGTCACCTGCTCTAAATGTATATGCCAGAATCACAAATGCGATTCGCAAAGGAGAACTCCAGTCACTCTGGCTCCACTTCGTTATGGACACTTTAAAGTGTTAATTCTTACCCAACCAGGCTAAGTAAGGACCGACAATTCCAATGGGTGCACGATATATGGTTCACCCCTTTACTACAAATCTCACTGATGACTCAAACCGCCCTCGTGAAAGAATTCGAACACATAAGAAAACAAATCATATGCGTATCAACTAAAAACTGAAAACTGAAAAAGAATTGTCTAGCGTTGCCAACTTTCTTCATGTCACAAACCACTTTCACAAATTTCTGACAGTTGAAGTTTGTTTTACTACTTCTCATAATCCATACATAGATAATAATTTATGCAGTATGATTGCATGACGTACACAACAAAGCCTGCTGACATAAAAAGGACAATGCACTGCATTTGATTTGCGCTGGCTTTGAAACTGGAACTCGTACAGTGGCAATGGAACTGTGCAACTGAAAGTGAGCAAAGCTGTCAACATCAATTGCCAGTAGCACCAAAGGCGCACAATAGCAGCAACAAATTCATATGCAGATAACGCGCAGCTAGAGCGAGTAGCGCGTCTGAACGGGTTTTTGTAAAACTTTTTCTTTTTTTGTTTGCAAATAGTTTTAGTGAGTACATACATAGTTTCCCCCCCTAAAACGTTACGACACACCAACGAAGCTACTCAATGTGCTCAAGCACTTAACTACGCCTTCAACGTTGTCCATCAACAGGACATCAACAAAAGTCCTTAGTCACATTTAAGCACAATGGCTGTCGGCCAACATGTTAAAGAGCGTAGTTAAGTGTACTTCATTGTCTGCTATGTGCGTTGCTATTTTGGGTGCTGGTGCTAGTGGTAGTGCTGGTGCTAGTGGTAGTGCTGTTGTTATTGCACAGCTCATTGTGTATTCATTCATTTGCCAAGTCACTCACTTAACGTAAGTTGAGTAGGTGTAACGAACCACAACGATTTCCGTTGCCGACTAACGGCGCGAGGCGTAGGACATGTATAATGTACTCGTCGTGTGGTGATATGTTTTGTGCGAGTGTGTTAGAGACAACCGGATAACGGACATTTCAAAAACCATTTCCGTTTCCGTGCCATGACACGAAATAGGCTTATAGGCAATAGGGTGAGTCAAAATGAAAGAAATTTCAATGTGCAAAGTGAGGCTCGCACCGCCCATGTGTCGCACATAAATACACTCCATCGTTGTAACTTTTTAAAAAATTCAGATGATACTCTTCTGTGAGCTACTATGAGATGAGAAATTTGTAGAGCTTCAAACGAGCATTCAAATAGTATCAAGCTTTTAGTCAGAGTTAGAGCTCTGCTGAAGTTTTACGGTACCGTTTTCTCAAATTCATCACTTAAGATGCTTTGGCGGAGCCCGCAGACCAAGTATACCACCAAAATCCATCAACCAACTCCACTCTGTTGTATAGCAGTCGATACAATCATTTTAGAGTAAAGCAACTCTCACAACTTGAACAGAAATCTTGTTTAGTTAAAGCTTTTGAAGTTCAAATGCAAATTAATAAACTATCTGCTTGATTTTTATTAGAACTTATGAATGGAGTGAAAGCTAATGAAAGTCTTACTCCCACACCCATTTAACAGTGCACCCTCCTTAATACAACTAAAAGAGCATCCAGAGTGCAATTCCCGTAACTTTTAAATTTTGTTTGCCCTTTAAAGCCTATCAACAAGCGCCACAAGCTGTGCCAGTATTTAATTCCTTTTTCACTGTAAATCAGAATTTTTAATTAAATTTCTTTAACCCATTTAAAGTCAGCGCGCATTCGTTGTTTGTTGATAAAGCCACATTCACACGCACACACACACACACGCTCTGTTTGCACACCAATACTGCAGCGTTGGAATTTCTCTTTACTCATACCACCCAAGGATCACATAACAGTGGCGCTTCTAACAGTATTACTTACATATTTGCTCCCATGACTATGCTCATTGAATAGTGGCTTGCGAGAGACATGCAAAAGCTACGAGAATAAACAAAAATATTTACATCCTTTTGCAAAAATAGACAAGCGAATAAAACTAGCACATTGCAGCAGACTTTAAAAAATATTATTTTTTATCTATGTAGCTGGGCATATTTTCACGGATTGTGAAGATTTAAGTTAAGGTGAATTGGTATTTCAAGCTGGTATTTCAGCACACCGATGCATGCTTGAGAAAGAGAATATTTGAAATGATCAATAATTGTATCTATCTCTGTCTCTCTTTATTACTATATACATATGTATATGTACTCTATCACGTATTCCCGACTCTCTCACCAACCATATTTCCCGTTTATCTCATTATCTCTCTCCATCTCATTTTCAATCTCACTAAAGCGCATTCACTGCAACTATCTCTCTCTAGCTCCATCTAAACGTTTTTAGAAACATAGCATTATTTCCCTTTTTCAGAACCTTCTCTGTATATGAAAGAAGGACTTTATATCATAAAGGATAATACACGCGCGTTGTCAGACGAAGAATCATTTTGAGGATTGACAGGTTTAACGGGAGTTAGGGAACTTTTTGGGCCATTTGGGAATCACTCAAGAAGTCCCATTAATAAACACTAGATATCATCTCCCTCAAAAAATTTGTTTCAATAATGATAAAATTTATCTATTTAAGAATTTTGCATTTAAAAATACCTCAACACTGTGCTAAATTATTTAGAAAACAAACTTCTTAAACATCACTATCTAAACCACCCTAATGTACATAAATACAAATTTCCTTTGTGGCAAATTGTCCTAGAAAAAGTTTATTACACGCCATGCTAACCGTTTGCGACGCATAGCACACTAACCACAACTAGCACGGCGCGGCAATAATGCCAAGCACAGCAACAACAGTAAAATATACATATCAAAACTATAACAATAACAACCACAAAACCAAACACTGACATGCCACATTTTCACCACACAGTTACGTTACAAGCAGATTTCTCAAAACACCCACAATTTCTACCTACTACACTCTGCGCGCACCTACTCCACTTGCATGCAACCCGTCATGCTGCCCACTTATATTTACCGTTTTCACTATTTTATTTACTACTTATTTCCTGCACACACAGCAAAATAAAACAAAACACTGTAATAAATAATGTTCATCGCACATCGACGCCTCCTATAAGTTGAGCAACTTCCGCCTCGGCAAGCTCATTCCTGTCTATTCAGTTGCTCCCTTCTTACTCTAACTTCTCTACTCTCACCGTTGTGGTGGTGTAACTGTTTTTGTCGACATGCCATATTTGCTTTCGTTGCTTTCCTTTTCTTCACAACTCTGCGTTTGTTGTGAATGTGTGGGTGTTATTTATTTAAATGTCCTGTGGTGTTATTTATTTTTTATTTTTATAAATTGCACTTTGATATGCGTGGAAAGAGAAATTGTTTATACATAAATATTATAACGACACACTGACCTCACATACAAATTATCGATAGTTATAAGGAAGGAGCGGCAAAACTATTTTGTAATGGAATTGTATTGAGAGGGTAGAGGATGTTTTACACAAATAAATCTTTATCGTTGCTGCTTTAAGTTAGTTTAAATTGCAGGTCAAGCGATGGCCTTTCAAATAATTATTGCGCAGTAAATTTGTGGGCTTCTTTAAACCCGTAACTTTTCTATTAACTACATTAAAACAACTCCACAGCTCACTTTCCTTCAATAGGACTACAGTAAGACATTAATTCCAATAAAGTTCAGTTTATCAAGCCAGATTAGCTCCAATAGCCTTGTCGAAGGATCCTAAAATGTTCAAAAAAAAGCATGATCGGAGGTCCACGCGTTGAAAACGGATTACTGCAGGTGTACTGAAGATTGAAACCCCTGTGCACATGCCTTCTTAAGTCATTACATGGTAAATTTTTCGTCAATTTTAATGGCAGTAGGAAAGTCAAAAAGTAATTTTCATTGGTGCCCCCAAAGGTGAGCTCGATGGCTGATTTCCTTTGCCTTAAAAGCCACTCTCAGCCTTAAAGGAGGGTAAAACATGTGGAATCACTAGTGAAAGCTCTTAATTCCGCCAAGGTCCGTTTTTTCTTTTTTTACCCCTAGATTCTATGATCATCATTATTAGAATTATTTATTCCACTCCTGAACGATGTGAAATAGTTACTTATGTAAGTCACTTTTGTATTCAATCACCAACATGTCATACCTTCTGTCTACACACATTTGTTTCGATTTATTATGCAAAGTCTGATAAAAGATAAAAAAGTTAATATATGTTAATTCAGTTTACTAAATTTACCTGCTTATCTGTTATTTACCAGCTGATATTTACCAGTGTGACATTTGTGGTTGTTTTCGTTTATTTGATATATTATTTAAATAATTTATAAAAGAATAAAAATGTCATGTTCATAACAGCTATCTAAATGACAAAGTAATAACAAATCATAATCGGTATCTTAGTTGAACAATCAAAAATGGCCACCGTGGTATGGAGGTAGTGTTGCCGGCCTACCACACCGAAGGTCCGGGTTCGAGCCATGGTACAGGTTACATCAAAAAGTGGTTTGAAAAAGTTTTTTCAAAACGGGGTCGCCCCTCTGAAGTGGTTTGGCAAACTCTCCGAGTGTATTTCTGCCATGAAAGGCTTCTCAGCAAAAATTCATCTGCTTTGTAGATGCCGTTCGGAGTGGGCGAAAAACCGTAGGTCCCGCCAATTTGTAGGAAAAAATTCAAAGCGGCACACCACAAATTGGAAGAGAAGCTCGGCGCAAAAATCTCCTAGCAGGTTGATGATATAACTGTTGTATATCGCGCCATATATACATATATGTATATAATCAAAAATGGAAATTCTTTCTCAAATATGTCGGTGGCTTTCTCTGAGCACGTCAAATACAGAAACACTCATATTCTACTTATGAGGCAAAGTTTTCAATAGGTTTATTCCACTTCTGACTTATGCCAAATGCAGTTCAAGACACAGTTTTTTTTAGGGTGGTGCCGTTGGAAGTCGCGAAAAACTAAGGTTCCGCCAATTTGTAGAAACGCACTACCAATAAAAAATGAGGTTCGCCCTTTATCTCATCGTAGATATATCACATCAAATTATTATCATTAAACAATTTTGAATTCTCTTCTATAACTTCAGTTTCATAGATTCACATTTAAATATTCCACTTTTGGTTTATGCGAAATGGTTGATAGAAAAGTTGTATAAGTACATTATTTTAATATCACTAGACTTCAAAAGCATGACCTCCAAAACCATTGCTAAAGCACTTTCATCCTCCTTTCTAAGCCTTCAGCACTACTTCTCTTCTAATATTTTTCGATAACAATGCCAAAAGTCTACTCTAAGTCACATTAACTCCATCTACCTGAAAGAAAAAATAATTTAAATTATATATCGGCTACATACAATTTATCACCATTACCTCAATTTTTGCTTGTCAGCACAGAAACCTTGATAAATAAGTTGGGTGCAGAAACTTATCAGACAAAAAATTGCATACTTTTTACATTACGTTTTCTAAGTCAGCACAGCACCACCACACACAAGCACAAAGTATGGCAAGCAGCGCAGATGTAACTGTTTATGCAGCCACTCCGCGCAGCACCTTTGACATTTCATTGTTTGACATTTAAAACGCGATGCTGTAAGCAAAAATAAAAATTTTATTTAAGGTGCATCATCTGCCCGAGTGCAAGCAACGAGGTAAAAGATAAAACAAAAAAAAATATGGTAAAAATGCGAATGATGCGCAATGACAGCAAATAGCAACAGCTAAAGTTTAGTATGCGCGCTTAGCGAATTTCGCTAGAGCAACAATAAAGCAGTGTGAAGAGCAAAGAGTGAGTTTGATAGCGGGAAAAGGCAACGAAGCAAGAAAATTGTTTGTAATTTAATTGAAAAAAGTGAAAAAACTGTAATTAGATAGAAATAAGTAATACGTAACTTCATTACAAACGCGCGCAGTGAATGTTCGACAACAACAAAAATACGCTGTGTTCGCATAATTAAAAAAACGCTTTTTCAAATGGAAAGCCATTGGAATGATAAATGCAACCAATATATGTACATCACTGCGTTTGCAATTAGACGCATACGCAGTGCATAGTTTGCAACAATTAATTATTTTCATTAATTATTAGTGACTTAACCTTAAAGGATGAAAAGTGAAAATATGTATGCAAAAATTAAAACTAATAGCACACTTAATAAAAATTAAATAAAAACGAAAGTGAAAGCTCCAAAAGCTTAATAAAACTCTAAGCTTAAAAATCAATAGATTATGGAAAACCCAAAATGCGATTGTTCCGATTATTGCTATGGTATCAAGATCTGCCACTTACATAGTTTCGATAACTTTGATTGCATCAGCTGTTTGCTATGGCTATGGTTATGTCACTGCGCTACACAGCAAGCTATGTGCAAAACGCATAGCATACGTATGCACACAGTAATTCCGTATGTCAAATGATCATGCAGTCATGTAATATATGAATGATTTGTATAATATTGCAACAATGTTATGGCGTTATAATGTTGATAGCGGCAGCATTTGAAAAATGTTGCAGTTGTAGCATAGCCACACATAGTATCTGACATACATAGCACAATTGTCGCTCCCAACATTTGACAGCAGCACTGTTGTCGGTCGGTCAGTCAGTCATACAGCGATTTGTACGATTTGTTGTCAGTTAAGTCGGTCAACAAACCCAAAAGTCAGCCAGCCAGCCAACAAACTCAGCTGTGCACTCTCAGCCAGCCAGCTTAAAGCTGTGACATCTGTCATATGTGGGCATGTGCGTATGTAAGTGTTGTTGTTGCACTCTTGTGCGTTATACCACATGCACCATGCGGAAAATATTTGTATGTCATACACATGTTAGGTTATTGTTTTGCCATTAGTTGTTGTGGTGTGTTGCGCCTTTTATAATTGTTGTTTGCGCATTTTCAGTTATTTAGAACATATACATATGTACATTTTAAACCAACTCAGCATTTAAAGATTTAGTATAAATATTATTAGTCTACAAATATGTCATTGTGTCTTATATTGTCAGTTTTAGAGTTTGTACAGTGGTGAGCCAGTAAATAGGTGCTGTCACATAACCGAGTTTTTTTGGGATTCGCTAATAAATATCGCGACTCCTCAACTCTCAATTGTAGCCATAAATACATTCACCAATAGCTTCAAGCTTGATGGGAAGGAGAGAGCGGTTTTTTTTACGGAGATATGAGCTGCTATGCAAACCCTTAATTTGCCAACATTTAAAAAGATCAGCCACTAATTTCATGAGAATTCGTAGTAAATATTAAAACTGTTTCAATTATCACCTTGCACATATTTTCTCTCTTGACCAACCGGTTATAATTACTTGCACACAACTGTTTGATACACTGACAATGCGCTTTTATGCCCAGTTGACAACATTCTTGACATTTATTACAACTCCGTAGACCACATTTCGCTCTCAGTAAATTATTACTAAGCAATGTTCTGATAAAATATGTCAACTTGGACTAGCACAACGATGAAGAGTGAGCTGCCATTAGCTGCCATTACAAACTTACAACCATCTACAGCCTTGTGAAACGAACTATGCCAAAGGGCGTAGAATGTGTATGAGCAGCAAGAGATTTTTGAAATTTTTTACGCATATTGCACTCTTGCACTTGAAACTCAGAAGATTTCCTCTACAAAGCCTAACAAGAGTGCCACATAGGCGCAGTGGTTCATCAATTTTGCTCGAGTGGTGTGCAACATTTCCTGCCGCCTGATTCACATGCATTGTACAGCTGAGCATTTCCTGATGTTACACAATTTTCAGTAAATTTTTCGTTGTGCTGTTTTTGCAAAAACTTGTTCAAGTATTTCTGTAGAACATTTCTTGCTAATCGTCATAAATGCCACTGCGGCTGCTGCATCTGTATTCTATTGCTGTAATGTGCTCAATTGACTTCAATTTTCTTCTTCATTTAACTTCCAACTCAGCAGCGCACAGACAATACTTGTAGATTTTTTTCTTTCTTCATAAATTGCTTGCATTTTCCCTCCCTTCTGCGCTCAATGCTTTTTTCGACGTCTTCAATTTTTTTATTCTCGGAATTATTTAAAGTTCCCCAAGTAATTAGTGCGCGCTGCCCTGCATTCATTGTACATTCATGCATGGAGCTTGCGCATTCATAAATGTCACCAACACTGACCTTATTCGTTAAATACTCGTACTACAATTACCTACTCTCCCACTCTTCATATTCCACTTCTGAATTGATTAGTTCCTAAATGGTTAGCTCTTGTACGCAGTCTTCGCCATTCCTGCAACTTTTTTTACTGGTCAACATCAAAAGTTTCCGCTTAATTTACCGCTAGCTTGACAACTCAATACTAAATACTCTTTGTGTTCTTCCTCTCTTTTCTTGTTTGATTTTTGGTCGTTACCCTTATTTTGAAAATTTAATGTAGCAACCGACTCTAGATGACCGTAAGCTGAATACACTTTTCGTCCACAGCGCGGAAATGCAAAAGTTGAAAAGCAAAAAATTTGTAGAAAAAAGTTTGCATTAGAAATGGGAATTCATTAATTGATGGCGGTAAGCGTGCGGCAGGCATGTTGATTAGAAAGTGCTTTTAATGGTGCGCATGCTGCAGGAGATGTATGGCAGTTTAATGCGAGTTAGAGAACCATTGCTCGAATACTACAAAAACTGAAATGAAAATTTGAGTTCTGTGTATATAGAAAGATAAATTGATTAATCTTACTTTGCCTTCTGAGTTAGCTGTGGATGCTGGAAGGACGCGTGTTCTTCTATTTAATCGAGCAAACAATGTTTGAAGGAAGCCCGAGCTGCAGCGTCTTAAGAACCCTTTATAGTATTATAACCGAAATTTTACCACCGTAGCAGTCCTTAAGCTACAACAATCGCTTGTGACGTCTAAGATCCATTATATTTTTAGGTCTTCTCCTCAGCTCAATCATATTCTCCAACTGAAAAGAGAAAAGGGTAATATTAATCGAAACATTAGTCTTCCGCTTTCTGTGCTCAAGGCTGCGCAAATATTATTTGATGTCTTTATTCAAAATAAATTCCCCGATTTCAAGATATATACTTCAAAAGGCGCTTAACAGAAACTTTCCTGCTTGAAAAAAGGAATTTACTCATAGATGACTTTCTCCGGGGGACCCCAAAATAAGTTTTTAATAGTAAACCCACAAGCTAGATCCCTTTGGTAAGTTTCGACGGTCAGTTCATGTAAATTGATTCATTCTATCTTGGGTTTAGAGTCATTTATGATTCAGCTTCGACTCATATTTGATTCGTCTATTATATAATAGCACATTTCCAACTACCATTCACATCTCATAGCTCATTTCTTCCCATGAAATCTAACTTGGGGTTCGAGTCATTTGTGAGTCAGTTTCGACTCAATTGTGACTCATCCATCATAATATATCATTCTCAATTACATATGCATGGCTCGTCTTTGAGTTATTTTCGAGTCATTTTTGATTCAATTTATGTACATTTGTTATTCATATAACACTTTTGTGACTCTCTTCACATTTTGTTTGAGTGTTTTTTTCGGAGTTATTTTCAATTGATTTGGCCTCAATTTTGATTCATTCCTACTTCCTTACTATTTGAAAAGACCTACATATATTGTTTAAAATCAGTTTTGTAACTAATATGGTTCCGAATGATTTGTGATCCAGCTTATACTCATTTGTAACTCATATATCAGAGCAAAGCACTTTACTGATTATCTTCTTTATATATGCATATATCTTGGTTGATGTCGATTGACTTCTAATAATTTGAATTTGCAGTAATTTCTATTTAACTCATTTTTGAGTCACTCTCCACAAAGAGTCAGTTTAATATATTTCCATGTTTTAGTATGTGTTCACTACTCCTTTAGTTGTACCGTAGTAAACTGTTAGTAATCCAAAACAACCATGCACCAATTTGCACCAAAATTAGTGTCTCCATTTTCCACGCATTCAACCATCTCGCACGTCCAAATATGAGCCAAACTCACAGCAGCTCCTTTTCGAATACGAATAAGCATGCACAACATACCACTTTTCCTGTTTCGCCATAAAAAGCTAAATGCGCAAAATGTAAACCGTATAATGCGCCAAACCACAGCGATATATTTAGTTATTGTTGTATCATCATTACAAATCTGGCAACACTGCAGGCAAGCAAGCAAGCAGCAGTGCCATTTAAGGTTGCCATTTCGCGATTTCATTGCTATTATTGGTAACAAAAAATAGTAATTTCTATAATAATACACGTACAACATTGATAGAGTTAAAGCATAAATAATTGCGAATATACCATGCGTGACGTAAAATTGTAAAAGAATTGCCATAGCAATTGTGGGGGTGTCAAGCAGCAAAGAGTTGAAATGATATGTGTCGACGATAACGACAATGCCGCTGATGGCGTTGACTCCAAAAGTGGCAATAGTTAGTAGCGTTAGACGACAAGTAGTGGCTCTTGAATTGACTAAAATGCTGAAATTGCATTGTCAATGCTGCTCACTTGTATGCCTTGTATGCTGATTAGCTTAAGCTGCAGAGTGATGCACTGTGGGTTGGTGGTGAACAAAAAATTTGCAGTAAAAATTTAGTAGTTCATTTTTAAATTAATTTTTTTTCTGAAACGTGTACTAACCAAGTGTTTGTCACTTTATTTTCTTCTGTTGCACCTTAAAACTTCCCACTCTTACTCAGTCTATGGCCGTGCGCCACCCCTCAACTGGAAATGGTATTGCTCTGTTTTCTGTTTAACGTCTGCTCATCTCTTTCGGAAACTCGCTCTTTCCTTTCTCCATCTCCCCTCGATTTATCAATATCTATACTCACCTTTATTTCCTTCCCTATCCTCCTCTACATCTTCTTTGCTTTCATGGCCTACCCGTCTACTCTCACTATTTTTTTATGCTGTTCCCCTTCTGCTTTTTTTCCCCACTAAGTAATTCTTCTCTCTCTTTCTCTGTGTTTCTTAATAGCTTCCCTTTTATACCTCTTCCTCTTTTTCATATTTTCATCTCACTCTATCCCTACCCTTCCTCTGAGTTTTACTCAAATTTTAGACTTAATTTTTTTAACCCAGTAATTTTTCACTACTAACCCACTGTGCCACAGGTTACCGCACACACTACAATCAGGCCTCTCACTCAAAACGACGGCAATGGCCTACAGCCCACTTAACTCGCTGCTTGACTTGTCGCAAGATGCCTTACGCTTGTCGTATGCATTTTCCAGCGCGCTGATAGTTTGGCTTAGAGAGAGCGGCACTTGACTTAACCAATTCAAAATCAACACACTAAAATGCAACCAAAGTTGGTAAAGTGAATGCAAGCAAAAAGTGTAGGCATGTGGACAGCGGAAAAAAAAAGTGTATTGAGTGGCAGCAACAGCTGAGCACATTGATAGTGTGGCAACGCTGTCTTACACTCAAAGCGACACAGAAGCCACACGAACACACAAATAAGGAAGTCAAAAGACTAAGCGTCTTTATTTTTTAAATAAGTAGACAAGTTGACCCAATTCGACAATTTTGTGTAAGCAACTATATTTTGCTGGAGTGGCAATAAGATGGAAGATGCAAGAAGAACAAGAACTAAAAACTAGAAAAAAAATGTGTTCAACGCGCAAAAGAAGTAGCTGAATAAAGAAAAGCATAGATTTGTAATATAGATTACAAGTAATAGCTTGCGTTGTTGAGTGAGAAGCAAATAAAGTGATGAACAAAAATAATTTCATATAAGACTACGTTTATAGAGATGGAGCGAAATGGCGGAGTAAAGTTTTTGAAGTATATTTTGAGCGGAAATTGATCATTCTGAAGTACTATTAATCGTTTCTGAAGAACGATTAACAACTTCTGAAGTATATACAATTCTAAAATTAAATAAAGTACCTGTGACTATTCTGAAGTACATTTGATGATTTAGTTCTCCGGTAGTAAGAGAGAGAGAGAGAGAGAGAGATTCAGAGTCTATAGCAAGATCTTAAATATGGCGACGCTTGCACCAGCTAGCGGAATTTTCTCAAACACTGTAATGAAACTAAACTTCCAAGCAAGAAATCCACCTAATATAAAGTTAGTAATAATAAAAAAGTAAGAAATTGCCATGAAAGCAAGTGTCTATTCCGTCTCGCAAAAAAAAACAAGACAAAACTCAAATAGCTGCATTTTGCGAAATTGCAACACCCGCACACGCACATAGCCAGCTAGCCAAGTTGCCCCGAAGCATAGTATATCTCTACTAGTAGCGCAACTAACAGCTGACTTACTCCGAATCAGCACACACACACAAACCACACAGGGTACGTTGTATGCAATAATAAAGCAATCGGATTTTAATACTGCAAAATTGAACGTGAAGACAAAAAACTCCCAAATTATTAAATATAAATTAGTTTTAACAACTTATTAGTTGCAATAAAGTGTAAATTTCATTTTAAATGAAAGTTTCTAGTCGCAATTTTTCCTATGAAACAACTCTGAGCGCGATTTCCTTCATTCCACTTTGTCGGAGTACCATCATCCACTGCCTTACACTCCGATTCGTAAAAAAGATGCCAAACTATTCAAGGTAAACAATGCCCCGAAGCGACTTTGCTAATAGTGCAAATAAGACGTTGAACGTTTAAGTGCGCATAAGAAGAAGAAGCAAAAGTGCAGAAAAATATAGTTGGATTTCCGCTTTGGGGGATTCAACTCTACTTTGGAAGTATGTGCATGTATGTGTGTGTGCTCTGCTTAGCTGGTTTGTGTGCGGGTCAGTAGGTGTTAGATGTTAGTTTTCTTGGAATTTAAGCCACTTGGATTACATTAGTTTAAGCAGTATTTGTTGATGGGTTAGATGGGTTGTCTTGCTTTGGACAGCTGCTGGCGCTAGTGTAACTCGAAGCGGATAAATGATAAGCTTTCCATGTTGTAAATGAAGAAGAAATTAAAAACTACTTAACTACAGCTAATACGTTAAAGAAATGGATGGTAAAGGGTGCTACAATGTGAGAAAGGCAGATGAGGCCATAAGAGAAAATTGTTTAAAGCTACTCTGCAAGGGACATTCTATCAGATTACGAATAATTACAAATACGCTTAGGAAAAGATAATTTTCTACTTCTTATCATGGAATATGCTTGACACCTTTCCAAAGTAATTGAGTCTATTGTGAACTATTTCATTGAGGATGCTTTTTTGGCAGATCGAAGTACTGCTAAAATAACAACTACAAATATGTTATACATTAAACGCTTCCAAAAAACTGCTAGTTGGAGATTTGAGAGGTAACATCAGCAGTTTGTAATGTCTATTGTGAATGAATGATTTGAGTTCCAAAAGTGGGGAAAAATCCACAATATGTTCGCCTCTTCTAGTAATGGGAAGTTTACTAAGTTTAATAATAATAATTTGGGAATGTGCGATTGTTTAAGCATGCTTCATTGGAATTTTTATCTATTGTGAATTGTTACACTAAATACCCACACTTGCATATACGCGAGGTGAAGATGTAGTGCGAGTTTTGGCAATTGGAAACACTTCTTTTCTGATATCACTACAACCAGTTCGCAAATAAATTAGTTTTAGTCTATTGTGAATGATTGGGTATTATTATATGTTTTTCATTGGTGTCGGTAGCAACTATGTATATCAGTGAGATTGTAATAATTACACTAAATAACCACAAATACATATCCGCTAGATGAAGATGAAGTAAGAATGCATTTTTTAGTTTTCACAGTTCATTGTGAATAGTTTTACTATTCTCCCAGAGGAGTAATGGATAAATTCGTAGCATTGCCCATTATTTAGCAATTTAGTTTATTGTGAATGGACTCATTGCACCCCAAACATGCTAGTAATTTATTTAATTTTTACTTATAAAGAATGACACTCTATTGTGAATAATCTTCTCAAATCCTGTAGTGCAGCAAAACTTTTCCCTCACTTACTCTTAAACAATTCAGGGCCAATATAGCTCAGCACAGTAGTTGAAAATGGTTTCGACGTAATACCAGATTTCTGCTCCGAAGCATTTTCATCTACTGTGAATGAACAAATTGAGAGCCAAAACGTACTACCCTCCATCCCTATCAGTAAACCCTTTATTTACACGCAATGCTCAATTTTACTCTATTTTTTGTTGTTGTTCTAACATAGTAGTAATTAACTACTACTGTCGATACTATACTACAAAGCTTTTGAAATTGTACAAGCAGCAAATTTTTTTGTTTAGAGCAGCAAAATGAATGAATAGACGTTTGAAGTTTTGCAAAAAGCAAGAAAAAATATGCAACTCTGCGATATTCCGCTATATCCTAACATAAGTACTTAACTACTACTACTTTTTCATGCAGCAAATGAATGGCCTTTTTTCGGCGCGCAAATTTTGTTGAGTAAGAAATAAGCACAGCACTACTACACACACACACACAGCACTCGCACAAACACAGCATCCACAAGTTGCGTAACACTCACAACACCGAGTGTGCTTATATGGAGTAGCTAGCAAGCAGTTGGAAGATTAATTAGAAGATATCTATTCAATTTTTTCGCCAACATTTCTCATTTCCATTTTTTGTTTGTTTCACATTTCTCTGCCTACACAAAATGCAAAAAAAATGCATAGTTAAATGAGTTGAAATTCTCAATTAATCGACAAGTAGTTGTGGAGGATTTCTTCGCTGCTCCCCTCGATCAAGAAAATGCTCACTCAATGCGCGGCGTCAAAATGTGTTTGTCCCTTTAGGAAGCGGGCATATTACAGTTTTTTTGCTGGAAATTTTGTATAGATTTCTTTCAGAGATTATCGGATTCCTTTATTGCGTCGTCAATTTAGTTCACTGACATAATTCTTTGCAGTTTAATAGAACATGAGATTATTCCATCTTCAAGACTTTGGTATCAATGAAAGGAAGTTGTTGCCATATACTTTGTATTGACTTTCTGTTATTCGATTTCAAATCTGCTTTGGAGTGAAGCGGATTTCGATCAAACAGGCAACACTCTTACACACAGGACAACTCGCCGTCAGTATGGGAGGAAATTCAGAGCTGCAGTGTACCAGCTTATTCATAATCAGGTGATAAATTGTTGCCAGCAAATTATTAAATGTCATCAACTATGGTGGAGCTACGCTAAAAATCAGTTGACTCTCCAACAATTCCTACGAAATATTCGTGCATACTCGCTGATCTACTCGCTAAACAATACTCCGTAAGATACGACAAAGAGCCATGCGTTTTGCACCCTCAACGAAATCTTTGATGAGACTTTGCATTTGCATCGATATTTTTATGTGCGCTCCACGTTAGCAATATTATATTCCACTTCTGAAATTGCGTGCTTAAGCCCTTTATATTGCATAAAAAGAATTAATTAAACATCGGTTTAACCTTTTCTGCAATATAAACTCATTCACCTTGCTTTCATTAAATAAAACGGCACTTCAAACGAAATTATTTCCACGCTTTTGAAAATTTTGTTTAAAACAGCTGTGAAGCAAGTGAAGGCACGAAAACGATTTAATCGATAAACTGAATTGATTGTTGCAGCATTGCCATGTAAACGATTGTTAATGCTGGTCAAGTGAGCGCACAATTAGCATTGAAATTATTGGTTAGTGGTTATTATTATTAATTTCTTTTCAAACAACAGTGTAACTGAATTGCATAAAATGTTGCTTATTTTTACAACGACACAACAACACTACACAATTATTCAAAGTGCAACTAATTGAAAACTTTAAACAAGCTTAATGGCTAGTTAAACATATATTTTACATTTGAAAACTTTCGAAAATCCAGTTTTTTTAGTTTTATAATTTGGTTTTCACAATTTCCAGTTCGTGGAAGTGTACAAACATTTGTTTTGGTTTCGCAAAATGTTCACACATTATTTATTTTTATTTCATTTGCCAAACTTTTACTAACTTTTTCGTAACTTTTCTATGTAATGGCTGCTTTGCTTTGCTGTTTTGGGTAAAACTTTCTCTGATTTCTTAAGGCAATGCTACGCCATCTAAATCACTTTAAATTACTACAACGGTAAATGCGTACATGTAGTGCAGCATTTGTTGGTATCCTGGCGTGAGGCAGTAAAAACTTCGCTTGAAAAGCAAAACAGCAAAAAAGAGAGTATTGCGTATGCCGAATACAAAGTTATTTCATGCATGTATTAGAAACTTTTAGCCAAATTGGATTTATTTTGAATTATCAAATGTACTTATGTACATACATATGTACTCGTATATTCAAAAACATGTATATATGTATATTTCATTTAGAAAATGTATTTATGCAAATTTTAAATTTTTGTACATTTTTATTTTGCAAACATTTTTCTTTAGAAAGCTGGAACTATTTCCATCGAAAAAGGAAGTATTGAAATAGAATTTTTTCCCATCAGAACGGCAAATTTTGCTTTTGTAAAAATACAATTTAACGTATTTGCGAGGGTTGCACTCCAAATAAGTAATCAATCATTCATGTACGTGTATGCATCATATATTGGCCGGTCATCTGTCTGGGACCAATACAAAGCATAGCGCCCATACAATCGATTGTTCTGATAAAGAGCCGAAAACAGCCCTTTCATTAGTTTTTAGATTTTATTTTATTTTTTTTTTACTTTTGTTTTTTTTTTTTTTATTTTACTTTACCTTATTTTGTTTTATTTTATTTCATTTTATTATATTTTATTTTATTTTATTTTATTTTATTTTATTTTATTTTATTTTATTTAATTTTATTTAATTTTATTTAATTTTATTAAATTTTATTTTATTTTATTTTAATTTATTTTATTTTATTTTATTTTATTTTATTTTGTTTTATTTCATTTTAATTTATTTTATTTTATTTTATTTATTATTTTTCCCAAAAACTGACAATATTAATTCGCTTAGAATTATTGTTAATTGGTCTCGAGCTTGCTCATAACTTACAAATTATTTTATTTTATATTATTTTATTTAATTTTGTTTAATTTTATTAAATTTTATTTTATTTTATTTTATTTTATTTTAATTTATTTTATTTTATTTTATTTTATTTTATTTTATTTTATTTTATTTTATTTTATTTTATTTTATTTTATTTTATTTTATTTTATTTTATTTTATTTTATTTTATTTTATTTTATTTTATTTTATTTTATTTTATTTTATTTTGTTTTATGTTATTTTATTTTATTTTATTTTAGTTTTTGTAAGTTTTTGCAAGCTCGAGACCAGATAAACAATAATTCGTAATGAATTTAATTGTCAGTTTTTTGGGAAAAATTGATAATTGGAGAAAAATTACAAAGGAAAAATCAACAGCGATTGATAGGATTACATGTTTCAGAGTTTCCAGGCTCATCATCAGATCCCTTTTCGGACACTGGGATGCGAACCCGTGTCTTATTTTATTTTATTTTATTTTATTTTATTTTATTTTATTTCATTGGTATTTCAATTTACTTCCTTTTCGTTTCGTTTTAGTTTTTTATTAATTTATTTTATTTACCGTACAGTTTTTTATATTTACAAAACATTTCTTAAACAATATATAACCATAAGCAAATTTATAAAAAACATTTAATTTATAAAAACATTTTCTCTCTTTTCTTTCAGGTATGTAAAAACAATGATATGTCAACAGTTTGACCAAAGAGTCGCAGTAAGCTCAACACGTTTAATATCCAAATATGTTTAAAATTATAATTTGTATTTATCATCCACACCCAAGAGTATTTGCATTTAAACTCACTTTGCTAAAAAAATACTAAAACACGTAAATTCCAATGGCATCAAAGCTTTCTCTTAAACTTTTCATAAATAATTTAGTCCTAAAGTGCATATGTGAAATTTTATTATTCCCATTCATATAACTGTAAACAGCAAGTTCGGATATTTATTGCAAGTGTTGCACATTTTTGTAGCACGTGTAAAACGCATTAATATCTCGTAACTGAGTCTTTCTTTCCATTTTATGCATTTTTTATACTTTCTTTGTTTTCTTTGCTGCCACTTTAAAGCTTTTGAAAATTTTGTTGCTTATCATTTGCATACAAAACGTGCAAACCAAGAAAAAATAGATGCAAGAAATATAGTACAATCAATAACTTGATATAAATATTGATAAATAAAAGGAAAGAGAGTGGCGTGATAAAAATAATTTTTAGTGTTACATTCCCTTTAAGAAAGAAAGTAAAGTGGCTGTCAAATGGTTGTCACAATAAAAAAAAACGTCGCTAAAAGCTTGTTTAGTGTGCATGAAAAATATTACCACAGAAAATGTTAATAAGAAGAGTGCATATACGAAATAAAAATATGTAGAGTGGCATTTTTTTATTGCCACGACTGTATAAAGGGATACTAAACTAGAAGTTCAATCTTGATTTCACATACTGACAGTTAGACAAACAAAATTAAAACAATTGTTTCAATGTTATTTAAAAAAAAAATTTTAATTTTTGTTTGCTGTTTTCGAAATATCGTGAGTCTGTAAAATATATATCGAATCTGATTTTGAAAATAAAATAGTGCCTCGGAACTGGCAAAATTGATTTTTAAAAACATTTTTGCCACTCAGCTCTGAAAGTTTCTCTAATGAGAATGCAATATTTTGGAGCAGTTTTTGTCAGAAAAAAACTTTTCAATCTTTCAAAAAAGTTTTAATATTTTTTGCCTTTTTTGATTATGTTTCAAAATTATTAGAACTTACCACCACAGCAGGTTAAAGAAATAAAATCTTTGAGTTTAAACCTTTCAATTTTTTTAACTATATTTTTTAAAAACATTTTCCGGTACTCAGTTTTCCAATAATAAGAATAAAATTTTAGAGTTAATTTTGCTATCGAATTAGATACTCTAAAAATTTCAAAATTTTTGAAATTGTTTTGAAACTTTCGTTTCCTGTTTTTAAAATTTTATGCACTTTCCCAGCATTTTTAAAAATATATACAAATAGATATGTATGTATGTATGTATATCAATGATGATGGAACTGATTTCAATTTATTTAAATAAATGGAATTTTCAAAACAATTTATGGCTAGAAAAGCAAAAATGGTATTTTTCAAAAAGGTTTTTCAATGCTCAGGTTAAATATTTTTGCTAAACAAAACATACCCTTTACTTAAATTTTTTTTTATTTTTTTGTTTTTTTTTATCTTAAAATTGTGCTTTGTTAGAAATTTTCGAACTAAAATAATATTTCAATACCTTTCGAAAAAAAAGAAAAAAAACCTTATTTTGCAACGGATTTTCAGGCTTCGAGTTCTGAATTTGTTCCTAAAAAGAATTGCTATCGTGGATTTTGTTTTTTTGAAACAAGTTTGGAAACTTTTATTTTTTTAATGAAATTTTAAAAGAAGATTTTTAATGCTCAGCGTGTAGATTTTTACTATATGTATCCGTTTTTTGTTTTTCCGTTTTGTTGGAAAACATTTTCAATTTATTTTTTTTTAAATTTTTTGTGAAGAAATCTTAAAATTTTGCTTTGTAAGAAATTTTTTAATTAAAATATTTTGCTGATTTATTTTTTACGAAAAAGGAAAAATTAGCAAATAACAGCAAAAAAAGGCGTATTTTCCAAAAACGTTTTGGCGAGTTATGTATGTGTTTTGAAAAAAATTTCTTCAAAATTGCCCAAGTAAATGGGTATGGAAATTTTTTGCTTCAAATTAAGATACACAAAAAAATATAATGAAAAATTGCAAGCATCACAAACCATTCACTTAAATAAGGGTTTTCTATACAGTAGGAACAAAAATTTATTTATTTTTGCAAACATCACACAAAGCTATTAAGTTTTAACCACAAAATCAAACAGAAATACATAATTACACTAAAAGAAATAAATTTGTTTTTTTTTTTTTCGTTTTTGGTACAAATGACTCGTCTTCACTTTTACCAATAAAATAAATGAAGTCTGCTGTATGCACGTAAAACAACGGTAGTTTTCAATATTTGTAGAAAAAAAGTGAAAAAAAGCAAATAAAATTGCAAATGCAATCGCAATAAAAAACGCAACGCAGACCGCACTTTTAGCTTCAATAACTCATTTATTGCATTGCTGCATGCCACAGATCGATGGTAGATTTTTCATTTCTGGTTTTTATTGTTTTTTTATTCATTCTTGGAATGACTTTCATATTTTCATGTTTTTTTTAAGCAAATTAGTTGTTTTTTTTATAAAGCTTCTCGTTTATCGCTTTCCCTTTATAGCATAGCATTTTTATTTATTTATGTATGTAGTACGTATGTATGTATATATATTTGTTGTCACTTTTTTTTTACGCCAGTGGTCAAAATGTTATTATATTTGCATGCTCAAGGCACGTTGGCAACACGACTGCAGTTTTGATTGCATTGCTGTAGTGGTTTATCAAAAAATGAGTTTTAAAAACCGCAATAAACAAAAACAAATTGAATAAAAACATAAATTGTATCTGTTTGTCAGTATGCAGCGGATATTGAAACAAACCCAAAAGCAATGAAAAATCAGCGATAAACTTTCTTTTTTTAAAATATTTTTTATAAATAATTTTTTAAATTTTTTTTTTTTTTTAATTGCGAATATCTGTAGTACATTTAAAATTTAGTGGTGGGTGATAAACCAATTTAGCTATTTATTGCCTGCGCTTTGGAAATAACTCAAATTGCAGTGAAATTTGGAATGTGCAAATAAATTTCCATTGAATTCTTTTTTTGTGTTTTTTTTTTTATTGATTCTTAAATAACTTAGTTAAAACCAAACGGATTAAAATGTTTATAAGCCACATTAAACTGTAAAAAATACCAAAATGAATTTAAAAAATATTAAATTAAAAATTAAATATGGTCTGTGGCAGTGCTGCAATCACATTTTTGTTTTTGCGGTAGGGTCATTTAGTTTTTTTTGAAACATTATTTAAAAGTGTTTTGGCAAAAAACAAAATTGTTGACCGCACAGCATACGTAATAGAATTAAACTATTTACTTTTTCGGTATTTTTTCGAGAATTATTTCGGAATTATTTTTGGGATAACTTTCAGTGTTTTTCAAAATCATTTCGGGATTATTTTTGGCGCCACTGCGATATACATATTTCACATGGACAATATAGAAACTTTTTCTAAGCCATTCCAAGAAAATTTCAAAACAATCCCGAAAATGATCACAAATCCCGTAAGCAATCAAGAAGCTATTCTGTAAATATCCCTAAAAATTCTCGAAATGATCTCCAAAATGTGGCCACATTAATTCCAAATGATACCGAAATGAATCCCGAAAAACCCAGAAATGGTCACGAAAAAAGTCCCCAAAAACAATCCCTAATTGGTTATCAAAAACTTCCTAAAATTTCTCCCTTCAAAATTCCGAAAAAGAACCAAAACTGGTTGCGAAATGATCCCAGAAAAATTACATAAAAGTCCCGAAAACTATCCTGCAATGATTCTGAAATGAGCTATGTTGGACGGTCAAAATTGCTGAAGCGATAAGATGGCCATTTAAAGAAGAAGATTCTGAAATAGTACCAAAAAAGTGCCGCAATGAACGCAAAAAATTCCCAAATCTATGTATTTCGAAATGGTCCCGGAAAAGTCACGAAAACAATGCCGAAAGATATCGAAATTAATACCGAAAAAGTTCCAAAATGATACCCAAAAAGTCTCAAAATGATTCGAGTATTTGAGGTGCGTCAATCATTGCATATTTCACAAAAACAATTAATCCAAATGTTGAGCCAAAATTTTTTTAATTTATTTTATTTTCTTTTTTTCACAGACAAAAATTCTTTTCGACCCACCCTCATGCATACACATACCACCTTTGTCAAATATGACACATACTACATCCAATACAATTTTTACCAAATTCCCGTTAACTGTCAGCACCCAATTGCACTTCAACCTCAATCGATTTCCTCATACAAAAACCTTGTTCTTGTGCGAATTTCATTCAAATTTTCATTTCCCTGCACCGCACACACACACACACATTTCAATTTTACTTGGCGTAGTGTGCAAGTAGCAAATGTCTGCTTAGTTTGAAGTCTACGGCAAAAAGTGAACGGAAATGCCAACACAACAACAATTCAATTGGAAGTACACCCGCAACATGCACAATGAGCGCGCCAATGCAGTGTTGCCATTTTAACATTTTATGTGTTTGTAAATTTACGACTGTCACTAACTTGTACGACTGCCAGCAGCTACTTCAGCACTCTTGTAGTACTCCGTTGCTGTTGTTGTATTTTTGCTTCACTACTCGTAACTGCTGTCAATGTCATTGCTTGAAGTGTCAAAATTTTGAATTTATTGAAAATGTTCGATAAAGATGAACCATAAAGATAGCAAAAAAAAAAAAAAAAAAACGCCCGCCCAGAACATTTGACGTCCGCTCACGTCTGCTAAAACTGAGAGCACTGCCATTTGTTTAGTTGTTGCTATTTTTGTGGTTTCGAAAGTTGTTATAAGGAATTTTTGGCACTAACGATGCAAAACATGCAAATCAATGGCAACGTTGCAAAATTTGATATTTTTAATGGCACTTCTATGGCATGCACTCAGCATGTTGGGTTGCAGTGGAAAAGTGGGCAAGTCATTAAAGCATTGTTAGACGAGTTGGTCAGAGTTGCAAATTTATTGAATTAGCCAAATTTTTGGTAAAGAAAGTGCAGATTTTGCATAATAGCCTGGGTACGGTTACGATTATGGCTACGTCATCGATTTCAAATTTTGGGTATTTTTAAGTTTAATGTGGGTACATAATTTCAGATAGTTGGCAACGCTGATACCAGAGATGTAAAATAATGCATTCTTTTGCGAATAATTATTCATTCGATTTATCGCAAAATGATTGCAGCCATTTTTTGAATTCTTTGACTGGGAATTAAAAAATGAAGTCACCATTCAAACTTCATTCTGCGACTTTGAATTCTTTTTTTCATTCATTTTTTGGTTATTTATGTATTGCATTCATGGAATAAAAGGTCTCACTGGAGTCAATTGAAGTCATTTGGGGTCATATGGAGTCATTTGAAGTCAATTTACCTGTGGCATATGAGGCATAATCGTAAACTATTTTTGTTGAAAATAGTTAGTGACTTCACTCAAAAAATGAAATCAGTAAGTGGCTTCTCTAAATGACTTCAAAGTAGTGACTTCAACTTCAGACTTAATTTTTTTATTCTTTAGTCAAATTGAGTCAATGAGTGCATTCGAAATTTGAAGTCATTGAATAAGACTTTAACTGATTGCATTCGCATATGAATGCATTCTATTACAACCCTGGCTGATACCAATTCCCATGTGGCCTGACTTTTTTCGAGGCTATGGTGACTCGTCCTTTGGAGCACTCGAGAGTAAAAACTTCCAAGGATTTATGAGACTCTGCGCGATACCGTCGGTATTTACCGAAGAAGATTTAATCTAGAGTTCTATGAGCTTTATGCAGACTTCGACGTAGTTCAGCAAATAAATTGGCTCGGCCATGTAATGCGAATGGAAGAAGATGCTCTGGCCTAGAAGATATTCTTGCCGGAATGCACCTATGAAAGCAAAGGAAGTTGAAGACCTTCACTCCGTTGAAAATACTAAGTGGAGAGCGATTTTTGATCCCTTTCACCGTTTCAGTAATATGAAAAAGGAAAAGCCATCTTATTAGCGTGAGTAGCTAACAGTCTCAATTTGCGCGATTTGTCTCTGAAAATTGTTGGACTTTTTTCATTGAGTTACTCAAAAGTGTTGAGCAATAAAAACTTGTTGTAAGCTCTATTTTTAAACTCTCAGACACTATATGGTCTGTTTGAATAAAAAGTAAGAAAACGCCCTCGAAGGCTTAACTTAATTCGATTTGACTTCAGAAGCTGCTAGGGATATAAACGAAGTCTCTAATTACATAAAAGAGTTTGGGTGAATCCTCATGTCCTTAACTTGATCCAAGAGTTTGAACTAGGTCACCGAAAAAAGCATTATTCTTCAAGCCAGAGACTAATGTTGGATTTTCTCCAAATGAGTAGCCGAACATTAGACTGTTTTACAAAGAACTTTAATTTCCTTGAAGCTGAGAAAATAAGACGTGACCTTCTTATAAGCTCAAATGTGTTTTCTGGTGTAACCTAAAGCAATTTGGTTTTGAGCATGACGTCAACCATAAGTTGGTTTAACGGACTTTGCAGGCCATAAATACATTAAGCAAGAAAGCCTTGCTGTCACCTACGGTCATGCATACAACTTTATACAAGTTTTATTTTTTTTTGTATGAAAGTAGTTCAATGCATTCTTAAGTACCAGTATATGCAAATTTGCTTCGCGCTTCCTTAACTTTTAAAATAAACTAAAGGCTCAACAACAATCAATATGTAAATACCCATATGGAAATGACATTAGACCGATACAGAAAAAGGGTAACTTATTTTTATCAACCGGTGGTGGGTTAGCTTTTACTGAAACGAGATATACATAAATATATTTATATTACACGTCAAGTCATTTGGGAGCAAACTGAAAATCCCATGGATGTGACGAAGCAACAAAGCCGAAATCTAAGTTAAACGGCATTTTACGAAGTCAATTTTAAAAAGTATTTGCAACAAATAAAATCTGCCAAACACTTAATTCTTTATATGGTCTAATGTACATATGACGAAAGCACATAAGCCAAACTGCATTTTTCATAAAAGTTTATCCATTGTTTGCCACGTCGCGTCTTCGTAAAATCTTTACATCATAAAATGCGTCTCAGATATGCATCTTTGTGGTGGACGTACGTGCTTACGACGCACATTGGACGCCCTCATTTCGATACCAATTTACACTTATGTGTATATATATCAGTTGCCAATGTGACGTCAATGCTTTGGTGTAAAATTAAAAGAAATGCTTTAACACTCGTCAAGTAAGTATGCCCATTGTTGTTGTTGTTCGTTGTAATATAATGCATTTATGCCTTAATTTCCTATGTAATCGATACTTGGGCATCTCAAGACGTTTTTGTATTCATACGTAAAATGCTCAATTTACATGCATACATTATTGAAATATATATGTATGTAGGTATACTAGAGATGATACTTTTTTATATTTTTACAGAAACGGGATTTTAGGGAGTTGATAATTTACAAATTCGTTTCGGTATTTGAGTATTCGCTATTCTCTAAGACACTGGGAACCGGCCTCATCTGCCTAAAAGAGGGCGTGGTCATTTGGGTATTTGTTGTAGAACTATTACCAGCACACGAAAATTGTTCTACTTTTATGAAAAAGTGGGCGTGGTCGGCTGGCGATTTTGCTTTTTTTCACTGGGTATATTTCCACAATAACACGTTTCTTTTTGCAGCAAGTTATGTTATTATATAGTGAAGGTTTTTGAAATAAGAGCATATGAAAATATCTTGAGTAGTATAAAGAAGAACCAGCTCTATATACATAGCTCCCAAATTTTAGCATTTTATATAAATCAGCGAGATATGGTGTGTTATGTTTTCGTGACTCCTTTTTCAGTGATCTTTTACAAACAAGTGGGCGTGGTCGAAAAGCTATTGCTTCGTGTCCAGCTTAGTTACTAAATCGTTCTAAAGTTACTATCACATATGAGTTATATTATATAGTTATTATTATATAGATTATACAAACTTACGATATCGAAAATCTAGGGATTATAAGACGGAAATTCTGTGGGGAGATTGTAAGAAAAAAAACCCGACATTTTCGGCACTTAAAATAGCATCCAGTGATACCGGGATTCGCATTCCTAGTGTATACGTATAACTACAATACAGTGAAGCACCAAAGTAATCAGAAAAAATTTATTTCTCATTTTAATATTCTAACTACTTTTCAACTAGTACAAAATGGGCCAAGTTAGTACCAGCAAAAATGCAAAGCTGGAGGTTAGACCTAGTAGTCAAATTACATTATAGCTGACGATTTTAATTATTGAACAACTGATGTAAAGTAATCTATTGCGTTGAACTGCCACAGAAACACTACCTAGAGGATTGCGAAAGTGTTTTTGATGTAACACTCCACTGCCAGTCAAATCTTGAGTGACTAGTACCGCTTACTTAAGAGTACTGTATCAAAATATTAGCTAAAATGGCGGTTGTTCAATAATACTTTTAACCTAAATACTGAGAACAGTTTTATTATTGTTTTGTCTTCAAAGCAAAATATGCATAGGAAATTATTAGGGCTGTGCCTTTATTCGAATAATCGAGTAAGTTGATTAATCAAATTTTCAGTTAATCGATTACTTGATCAATCAAAATTATGAGTAATCAAAACGAGCGTTACTAGAGTATTTTCAAAAATGATTAGTCAAAAATTGATTAATTTACTCATTTTCTTATGTGAAAGTTTGCCTTGAAATATTGCTGAAAATATTAAAAAAATTAAAAACCAAACATGCTTCAAAATATTAAAAAATAAAAAACATTTACAAATTTAGAAAATTTTGAGTTGTTGTCCGAACGCGAATGGACAAAATGTCGAAGATACAACAAATGGTTAAAGTATCAAGTAACTTCTAAATTTGTGCCGTTTTAATATATGACTAATCATTTTATTCAAAAAACGATTAATCAATTAATTTTCTTTTTGATTAATCAAAATCTTGATTAATCGATTAAGTGAGCAATCGAAATTGTGAATAATTAAAATTTTGATTAATCAATTAATCGCACAGCCCTAGTTATGAGCTCGTCTAAAAAACAGTCGTCTGCATTCTGTTATTATGCGTAACTTGATCCAGTAAGAACGCTCAATACTTCAGTTCAGAGTGTCGGGGAATAAATTCTCATAGGCAAAGGGGACCACACTCATTCAGCACCAAAAAAATATAGACCATCTTGGGGCAGCAAAAATCCGCCAGAACTAAACACTAAGCCAACATCAAGAGCTAGTATTTCAGTCTAGCACTGTTTTCTCGGTATCCATGAGTGAACATGAAGATTAATTAGGTCGCATCTCTTGTACAACAACAACAACATATACCAAAATACTTAACTGAGCACATTCAAAGATTCAACCTCAACCCCGCGACACAAAAAATAAAAAATTTGTCTCCAAACGTTTTTGTTACTCACCCTTGCACCCTCGACAACCGAAAACGTAATTTGTTAACTTTTGACACCTTGATGAGCCTTAAAAGCCTCAGTAAACCACTGAGACAAAAGAAGTAATAACAAAAAATAAACTCATCAGCGGTGATACATCAAAATTTTAGTGACATTTCGTCAAATAATTCCGGAAAAAATTGCTAGTTAAATGAATCAGAATCTACGCAAACCATGATTTGTCACCGCTTGCAAATACCCAAGTGAGATACTCCATGTATACATTAGTATGTGTGTGTGTGTGTGTGTGTGCGAACGTGTGCCAAACATGAAAATGACTTTTTTGATCGATCGACCGCTGACAGGACATCGGAAAGTGATATGCATTTGAAGCGCAACGACAGCAGGAACACAGCAAACAACAGTGAGATACGTACGAAAGCAAGCAAGCAATGACAGTAACAGCATTTTAGATTCAATAACTAATGTTCATTGATGTATTTGAGATGTACATACATACATACATACATATACATATGTATACATGAATGGTACATATGACACATTACTCACAGGTAATCTCATTAAATGCACAACATGCTGCTGCAACATATTGACAGCTTAAGTGTTTTGCCAAATGCATTTTAGCTAGGGAATAGACCGCATATACATACATACATACACACATTCATAGAAATCTATGTAGCAAACCTTTTCACTTTGTACCATCATTTGGGGAAATCAAAAGTATCGCACGTCAGCTGTTTTCAAACGTCAACGGTTTGTGTCAAATCGATCATTTGTCGTCGCTGTCGTTTTACATTTTTTTTTCTTCTTTCTCTGGCATTATTAATTTTCCCCACTCTACCGCCATATGTACATATTTTTTTGATAATTTTAGAAAAATTTATGCGTCTACATGCGACAGCTATGAATGATGGATGAGAAAATTGCTGTTATGGCAATCATTAAGGAAAGAACGGTTATTATTCGTAAGGTTTAATTTGATGGAATGGAAAATGATTTTTTAGCCAAATCATGAAATGGTTGATGAAGAAAATTTTACAGATTTTTTTGCTACTATTTGAGTTAGGCTATATTTATGAGTGCGGTTACGGTTATGGTTACGGTTATGGTTATGGTTATTGTTACGGTTACGATTACGGTTACGTCAATGGTAACTAGTAAGATGCCGGGTATGTTTGAGACATAGTAACGGCTATGATTACTACGAATGATGGATGAGAAAATTGCTGTTGTGGCAATCATTTACGGAGAAGCGGTTATCATTCGCAAGGTTTAATTTGATGGAAAGGAAAATCATTTTTGTTGCTTTTCTTGGCCATATCAGAATATGGTCGCAGATTTGCTAGCCATTATTTTAATCAAATGACGGTTATGGTTGCGGTTACGGTTATGGTTACGGGCACTGTTATAGTTACGGTTACGGTTACTATTCTGGCTAATGTTATGATTATGGTTACAGGTTTGGTTACAGCAGAAGTTGCTGGGAAGATGCCGGATATGGCATATGATTACACTTACGGTTAAGGTTACTGCCCTGCCATATTGTTGTGGGTACTCATGGGCTTCAACTTGTCAAAGATTGCGGTTGAGGAAATCTCATTTTCGACAGCATAAAGAATGCTTAGAAAATATTTTCAAAATTCTTACGCAAACGTCTAAATTCTCATCCGTTTTTTTCAATTGCTTGGAATACTGACTCATGACATTTGAAATAACTACCGATCTACTTTATCATTTTCGCTGTAAGCCACTGTATGTACATACGAAGTATTTAAAGCTTTAATGAAAACAATTCTCGGTCACTTGCATTGAGTAACTAACAATGCAGTGACAAAATAAATATTAGACAATTTACACAATAAGCTACTTTCAGCGTTAAATTAATACCATCACAAACTAATTGACTTCAATTAAATGTAAATTTCCGACAAACAATGAAGAGATCTAACACAGTCAGCACTATGGGTCTAATACTGTTCTTTCAGTGCTTTCCAAACTTTTTTTGTGCCAAAGTAAAACACGTGGAATGTCAATCTGTACTTTGACCGATATCAATTTAATCCTAAAAAAAAGTTAAAAACAACAAATATTTCCAATTAAGAAGTTTTCACATGTAGCGAGTGTGATCCAAAATCACTTTGAGAAACCCTGCTCCTATATTATATGCACACAAAAAACAATTAATCGTAAGTAATTGAAAGCGCTCAGTTATTGTAAACATTTCTACGAGTTGTAACATCAGATAAAATGGAAATAAAATAGACAAATAAATGTTGAAAATATAGTAGTTAAATTAAAAATTAAATTGTTGTTGTACACTTGTTACATTATTACACTCTGAAAGTACAAATATACACTGAAAAAACCACGAAAACAATAAATTAAAGCAATCGTTATGTAATCGAACTTCTAATCGAGTGTAATCGACTACTTTAATCGTGTTTTGATTGCTTCAATTGCCATAATCAAAATTTGAACTCACAGCAATTAAGAGTACTTTTCATGTAATTTAAAAAAAAACACCGGCGCTGTAATTGTAATTAAACATTTTTTTAGGTTACAATTGCAGTAATCGTTAGCTGAGGAACCTGAGTTGACAACCGCAAGTAGTAATGTTTGGAGAATTTTTAAAATTATGACTGTTATAATCCCATACTTAAATAATAGGATTACAAGTTGATTACAATGAAAGTAATCGTGCTTTCAACTTGTGTACTCCTCGTTGCGAAGATACGCCAATTTTAAGCTTAATTTAAATAAATGGAAAAACCGATTACCATAATCGTCTTGCCATCGTACTCTCTTTCAATTGTAATCAAATACTTTCATCGTTCTAAGAATTTGTATTTCAATTACAATGATCCTGATTTCAGCTTACAATTACAATTATTTTAGGCATAATAAAAAATGTTCAAGGCAGGATTAATTAAAAATAATAATAAAATAAAAATTTCTCTAATCATCGTATTTTTGTGATTACTTGAAATTTAATTGTTTTATTAATGATTTCTGTAATTCTTTAAAACAGGTGACTTTCTTATCTGTCCTTCTGTAGTCCATAGAAAACATTAGATAGCATGTCTTAATCGAATTTTGTAGCTTACTTTGATCCCGAAAACAGTAATCGTTGTTTCAAATTCAATCATTACGTTTACTGTAAATGTAATTTAAAAGGTTTTAAACTAAGGTTATGATTACTGTAATCGTAATGGTCTAGTAATCGTTATCATCTGGTATTACGTATTTATTAAAACAAAAATTATGACACTAAAAGTAATCATTATTTTACTAGCCTTAGATTAGTAATTAGTAATTTTAGTAATGGCATTTTTAACTTTTGTAATCGTAATCGTGATTGGAATGATTCAAAAATTGCCATTACTAAAATCATAAAAGTATTACAATCTTTATTCTTAAATTTGTTCTTCTATAACAAAAACTTTTATTTAGAAAATTGATTTCTCGCGAATTTCAATCAGCTGAATTAATTGGAAATCTCTCTGTAATTAGTATTTATTAATTAAAAGTAGCAAAGTTAATCGAAAAATATTTTTAGTTTATTATTCCAAATGTTAATCAATGTCAAGCTAACAGTTACAATAAGTTGGGTATTATGAGGCCTTTTTAAACTTAATTAGGTCTACAAACCTTTGAACGCTTTTCCAAAAACAACTGTTTGTTGTAGCTTTAACCGTTTGAAATTATAAGGTCAAACTTTTTGAGAGTAGTCCTTCACTTTCCAACGTATTAAACACCAAAAATTAAGCAAAGTAATTACCCAATATATTTAAATACTTCTACACTCTACACAAGCTTAAGCATTTAATTTTGTGTCACCCATATTTTCAGCATAAATTCTTAAATACTGCACAACTTCCCTCAAACAATTTGCAGTCACCAACAAATATTCTCCTCCATACACTTATAGGGCAGCCGGAAGTTTTCGCATTTGACACCTACAAAAGCCTCGTTATCTCTTACTTTTGCTACCTGCTACCCTCATTCTCTTATCCCTTGTTTTAACAACCTCGCATCAGCGCACTTTTCCATCAAAACTTCCTCACTTCCTTTAGCACGCACTTCAAACTCTAACATTTCCTGCTTCCATTTTATTTTTTTTTTGTATGCGACTCTGTGTCCCAACGTTTGTAGCTTTGTTGTCTTGTAAAATCATGCACAATTTGTTGTTGTTCGCGCTACCAATTGCATTCCTCTCTCTCAGCATAGTAGCGCCCTCAACAGATTTTCATCTTTTATTTAACACCTCTCTACATAGAGACGTGTCAAATATTTACACCTGCCAGCAATGTAAGCCAGCGAGTGAGGGAACACTATTTGAGAGTAGATTATGTCGGCGCGCGGGCTTTCGGCTGGAGTTCCCTACTTTCATTGAAGCTGTCAAATGAGCGCTTTTACTTGAGTGTGCATTTTTTAAGCTGTGAAGTGTATGCGTACAATTATGCGGGTGTTTGCTCAATTAGGGAGCGCATGAAGTGGGTAACTGCTGAAGTGGAATTGTTATGAAAATACATTTTGGGGGCGACTAAAGTAGACAAAAGTGTGGAGGTATTTAGTTTGGTGACGTTTAAAATGTTTTGAGTGGATTGCTTTAAAAATGTTTTGCGGTGAAATTTGAATTCTTAAAATATTAAATTCAATGAGGTTGGGGATTGTAAGTAGGGAGCCATGGAATAGCACACTGAAAAAGCTGCCCGAAATGGAACTTGGACTAAAAGAACTTTAAATTAAACTATTAGGACTGCGAAGAAAATGCTCTAATGGACACCAGTGGGCTAAAATACGGGAAGGAACCTTCATTGATTTGCCGCATTTAGAATAAATGCTGGCCTCTTTTTTTCATAAATCTGATCTTTTGAATCTATGCTTCTGGAAAATGTCGGGAAGATGGTATAGTGAGGTTGAGTACCCATTTATCGTTGCGATCAATTCATAAAGTTTGGCTATATCTCCGAATTCCCCTTACTTCCCAGACCCTTCGGATGAATTTCTACAACATAACAGACCTCCGGTGTGTGGTGGATAAGACTACAACTTAATCCATATAAGTTTTTCCACTTAAGCCGTGGAGCTCATGCTGTAATCTTGGCACGTTTCGCTTTCTAAACTTTACATAAAAGCTGAGATGTATGGCTGAAAACGAGTTGGCTTCTAGAACTTCTTAAGCGCCCAAAAATCATTCCTAACAATCTATCTAAATTAAGTAAATCCTCAAGAGTGCCATTACGAAAGTTTCCTCGTTATAATCTAACGATAGTCCTAGTAAGCGTGTAGTTCCGAAGGCGCGTGGCCCTCTAACGATCTTCCTCACTTTATATTCTAAGCCCTATAACCCACAACTGAGGTTTGGACCAATTCCATTTCAATGTATCATTCTCGAACTCCATTACAAATCAACAACACCTACCGTCACAAGATAGAAATCAATATCAACTGCATGACCTAAGTGATATTTTCTTCTCTTTTATTCCGCACATTTCAACTGCACTTTCGCTAAACCATGCATGACTCGCTTGAGCTAATAGATGGTATATACAGCATTCATTAACTACAAACTTTTACTTTAGCTGCGCTCACTGTGCAAAACAGCCATTAATTAAAGGCACGAGTCTATCTCACTGCTGCGCTTAAACTCCTACAAAAAGCTGTGGCGTTGCCAGTCATTACTCCTACTGACAGCAAGTGCAGCTACTACCCGGTAAATAAACTTGAAACTAGACAGCGCTAGTAGCTAGGAGGTTGAAAGAACAATTTTCTAACTAGTTGGAAAAAGAAAGCACTTGGTTCTACAAATTCGAGCACAAACACCGCCAGTAAGTTAATGGTGGTATGGGTCCGGCACGCTCCGGTACTAGTCCACTAACTAACGGAACATCTACTTAATTGACCCCAGAAACTTTCAGGTGATGGATTTTAGTCGCCTTTTACGGCAGGCACGCTGCCATTATTTTAATCTAGCCAGGCCGCAATAAACATATATTTTCTGTCCTCTCTCTGAAAAGAGTACCAGTCTCTTGCATGAAAGTGAGCGCTTGGCTAACCAGTTCCGCTTATAATTTATACCACTTCTGAATTAGTTTATAACCTATTGCCTCAATTACATGGCGCTCGTTTACACAAATTTCCAGTGCAATTTATTAATTCCCTTTGGTCCTCTAACGAGTTGCGTCGATTGACTGCATTATTTGTTTTTCGCAATTTTAAACTTTTTTTTTCCTTTTTATTTCGATTATATTTTTTCAACAATTTTGTTTGCATCGCAAGCAAAGTCCAAATGCGCTCAATTGCATAAATTAACGCTTATGACAATAACAGCTCGTAACCCAGCGACCACTGCACTAGCACCACCAACGCGCTTCGGCTTATACGCGCTCATCAGTCGACAGTGTTCGAACAAAGAAATTTTAATAAATGGTGGACAGCTGGAAATTCACCACAGCTAGAAACTGTAACACTCTTAGATAGCGTAGATTTTGGAGTGAGAGAAACTCGCTCACAAATATGGGGACAAGTACGGGAGTGTTGGAAAGGTTATGGCAAGAGCCATTCTGGATACCATCATGAAAACTGCAACGACGCACTTATCAATTATTCTTGAAAGGATTATGTAGTTTTTATCGAAAAAAGTTACTACTTAGCTTTATTCCATCAGTCTATAAAGAAACTAATCTTGTGTAGGAACCTAAGAACCTTCTCGGTAGTTAACTGTCTCCTGTTGAGAATACTCATTGTCAAGTTTCTGAAAAACGCATATCGGCCGAAGATGCTGCTCAGTGCTAGAAGCTATTGACGTAATGTGGTGAATATATAACTTCAGTAGCAGCAGTCCGAACACTGTCCGTCAAACGACTAATGAAATGAGAAAAATAAAATTAAATGCAAATAGCGCGCTAACTTAATGCACTGTGCTCCGTTGGTGTTGCATTGGTGCGCTCATTAAAATATCATTTAATTAATAATTGAGTTGTATGTAGAATATAAGCTGCAAAGACGAGCTGAGTTTGAAAGTACACCAACGCAGAAGAGAGTGAAAGGGAAAGTGAAGCGCCAGAAAAAGTAGCAAATAGCAGAGGAGCATTTAATGTCACTTAAGGGACCAATGAATACAACAATATAATTAAGTTGCTTGTTGTTGTTTATGCAGCTGATGTTGATGAGCATGATAATGAGGATGTTTGTTACTCAAGCAATATAAAAAAATGAGACCCGTTGGACCGTTTGGCTGGTTGATTAGTTTGGTGCCGAAAAACTGGAATAGAAAAAAAGTTCGGGATTGGTTGGAGCTCTTCAAGCTGTTTGCGATTGCAATATTTTTTTTTATTTTGTTCTAAGGACTAGCAAGTGTATGGCGAGAGATCATCGCTATGTGGAAAGTGATATGGGAAATTACTGGTTTGTTTGCAATGGATGCTACTTGCTAATAACCGCTTTAGTGAGCTCGACGCGTTCCTATTCTCATTATGTTGTCGCAATTACTTTAATTGCGTTGCTGTGAAAGTTCAAATTAAAATTAGCTGAAGTTATTCACAATGTGCAGTTATCGTTTTTTAGATATTTGCATTAGCGTTTTAGTCTCATAAGAAAAAAGTGTCGATATGGATTCGGAATGTTTAAAATTTCCAGAGATTACAGTCGATTTAATGATGAATTTTAGTTCACATTAAATCAAAGCTACGGTACCACGAAGCCCGAACTAAAACAAAATATGAGATTATACCCGAAACCTGCAACAAAAATTAGAACTCGATCTGGAACGGTACTAAAACTAAGCAATGGAAACGAAGTGCAAATCCGAAACAGAATAAAATACGCAATCAACGAAAATGAGACAAGACCCTGAGCCCTAACCATACCGCACTGGAACTAGAACAGGCGCCGAAATCTGATATGAAACCGAGAAAAATATAAGAAATGCCCAAAATTGAGATCGCAACTCGGGCCAGACTGTGAACAAGGAACGGATCACAACGAACTCCGAATCCGAACAAGAACAATGCACGTTATCTCAACGCGAACTTGAACTGGAACAATCACCGCAATAATATCTAAAACTGAAATTAATGGTGCTATTCTCAGCTTGATTGTCATCTACAAACTAGGAGGTGACAATTGCAATGAATATTACAAATAATAGGAACAAGTGGAATTGGGTATAACAATTGTCAGTAGTCACGCTGACAAGCTGCCCCAGGGCAGTAAAACTAGCGCTGGACTAAAAATACGGAACGAAATATGAAACGGACCGGAACTAGAACAAGTCATAGAATCAAAACACGGAACTAGAATGGAAGCCAGACTGCTCCTGGATGTAGATTTAAGCTCCGATGTAGTAGATCCCTGTAGCCACTTTTTTAGTCTTAGCTCAATAAATCCTTGAACCTTTCAAACTTAAAATTCCCGTCACAGAAAAACGGCAAACTTCCGAAACACCTTAATTATTTTCAAATAGTACTTATACTAGCAACCAACCTCTTTTTAAATTTATAATCAAACATCAATTCAGCTATGGGCTAAATCTCGCGCAGTTGCCACACTCATCTAGTAAATCTTCAAACGCCAACTTTAGCGCGTGTCGAACTTGCAGCACTTCTGGCTATAAATGCTCTCATTTCATGATGATGAATAGATATATGTGTGCGCCGGAAAATTAATATGAATTCCAAAGAGACACTGCAAACAAGCATCTTTTTGGCGCCACTGACGAACGAATGTGAGTGAAAAGTAATTGAAAATCAATTTAAGCGTAATAAATTAAATTGAAGCGATATGAGCAAATGATTGCAGAAGCTCAAGGAATGATTGAAGAAGCGAGAACATATGTATGAACAAACATATGTTGAACACATATTGGCAGTAATACCAAAGCGTTGAGTAAGGAATATTGAATTCAGCGATGTATGTACAGTGGTGCGGTAGTGTGAAAATTTTGGACAAATAAAAATATTTGAAATTATTTAAATTTTTTCGAAAGCAGTGTTCAAACTAGGTAGGTAGGTAGGTAGGTTGCAGTGGCTGCTAGTAAGGGAGCTAGCGCACATAGGCCCCGGAGGTCCCGTTGTGATACCACATAGATCTTAGAAAGAAAGACCCCCTACTCGAACCATTTTGTCGATTTTGCGAAGCGCAGAATGTCCTTAGACTTTATTATGGTTAATTCTCCAAAATGCTGGAGAAAGCCCGACCCCAGATATTTCAACCTACTCCCCCACAGCGCAGGGCATTCACATAGAAGATGCCTCACCGTTTCAGGCTCCTCCTCATCTCTGCAGCTTCTGCAGAAGTCATTAAAGGGGATGCCCAGTCTTTCTGCATGACGACCTAGACCTGTATGTCCCGTTAGGAGTCCCATAAGTAGAGAGAGCTCTTCTCTTCTCAGTTTTAGCAGATCTACCGACCTGCTCGCACTGATCTCCGGCCATATCAACTTGGCATGACCGCAGGTACCTAACTTTTCCCACCTGTCACTTGCATCTTGGAGGAATTTATGCCTCGTTAAGAGCTTACTAGTGTCCAAACTATAAATGGTTGAAATTTTAGTACATTGGTGGCCCTTTGTATGGGTTGAGGTTAGTAAAAAATCAAGAAAAAACAAATAATAATAAAAAAAGAAAAAGAAAGAAAGAGTAGAAGAATATTGAGTAGAAGAGTATGGAGTTAGAGATGATGAGAGAGCCTGTAAATTTATAAAGAGGGCAAAGTATGCCGGTGCTGCTAAACTTAAGTTATTAATTTTACCCAAAACTCTTGCTATCCTAGCCCACAGTGCGTCGTCATACAATCAAGGCGTTTGGCTACTGTTTGGCATGCGAACCAGAACGCGAAAGGATTGAATTCAATAGCTGACGAAAGTGTGTGCGTCATGCGTGAATGGCTGTCATTGTATGAGCACTCTTGAATTCGTGCCATTAAATGAGGCGTCAGATGCCAATGTAAGAGATAAGACGTCAAGCAGCAAACGATGAGAAGTTTCATCAACTTTAATGGATGCCTTCATATATAAGTATATAAGTATGCTCGCCTTCTTCAATTTGAAAATATTGCGCTTATAAAATTGAGTGCTTTCAATTGAGAAACATTGATATTGAGTTGAGCGCGCGAGATTCACAAAAGGTGGTGCCTGGCATCAAAGAGCTTAAGGGAAATAATTGCGAGTATATGAGTATGAGTGATTGAGCGCAATGGGCGGTCTTTGGTGGTATATCTACATGAGGGCTCAATTTGGTATTACTTTCAAAATTTTTTTTTTTTTTTTTGCAATTGAAATATGTGTAGAATTCAATTAAATTAGCAAACGAATTGTGTGCCAAAAGTTCTCTTACTCACTTTTTTTTGGTAATTCAATTAATTCATTGAACTTGAAAATATTTCTGCGTCATTTATTGATGTGCGAAATTCAATTTCGAGAGCTTAATTGGCTTTATTGACTTTGGAGATAATAGGTTTAAATAGAATTAAAAATTAATTGTTTTCTGAGCTTGAATTGAAAGGAACGTCCATGCCGTAAACGAATTGTAACAAATGTTGCAAAGGGAAAATTATGTTGGGTGAGGTTATGAACTCGAATCATTGAAAATAGAACCCACCAGACCTCTGCAAGTAGTTTAAAATTTCTCGTTCTGCTTCTTCCGCCATCAAATCTACAAATCTTTATAACCGATTGAATTAGAATCCATGAAACAGCGAGCTTTTCTGTACTAACTAAATCAATTTTAGATTCATCTTCTAATTTTTTAATTATCTGACAAATGCCATTTTAATTAACTTCGTACCAAACTCGCTCATTAATTTCCTTTATCATCTCGCAAGGATTTCTATTTTTTCTACGCCAGCAGACCACACACACTTCATAAACTGGAAACTAATTTCGCCTCACTTTAAAAAGTGCCTTCGAGTGCTGCTTGTTCTTGAAATTTATAGAGAATTTATGGTCGTGTTTCATTGAAAAGTTACAGCTAAAACTTTTAAGCCAAATTTGCTACAACACAAAAATTTCGGATGAAACAAATAATTATGCGCAGCGCGCTATTGCAGTGAGGCAGCAACAACAATGCGCATTAAAGATTTCGTGCTCTTCGCAAACGCACAAAAGCCATGCACCGAAAAGTCAACAAAGCAATGGAGATTAAGGCGCTTAAGGCGTGTGTAAGGGCGAAATGGCGGATGGCGGAAAATGGTGGTCCAGCAACTGCAAAATATTCATTCATAGAATTCAGTTTTTCAGTTTTACTTTACAACTTGGATTAGTGCTTGTAGTTCATGGAAGACAGCGGTGGTGGCACATTTTGATGAAAAAATGTTCTCAAAATTTTGTAATTTTTGGTAAAAAGTGAACTTTTGGAGCTCTAGAATATTGAAGATATTTTATTTTATTTTATTTTATTTTATTTTATTCTATTTTATTTTATTTTATTTTATATTGTTTTATTTTATTTTATGTTATTTTATTTTATTTTGTTTTATTTTATTTTATTTTATTTTATTTTATTTTGTTTTATTTTATTTTATTTTATTTTATTTTATGTTATTTTATTTTATTTTGATTTATTTTATTTTATTTTATTTTATTTTATTTTATTTTATTTTATTTTATTTTATCTTATTTTATTTTATTTTATTTTATTTTATTTTATTTTATTTTATGTTATTTTATTTTATTTTATTTTATTTTATTTTATTTTATTTTATTTTATTTTATTTTATTTTATTTTATTTTATTTTATTTTATTTTATTTTATTTTATTTTATTTCAATTCATTTCATTTTATTTTATTTTATTTTTTATTTTATTTTATTTTTTATTTTATTTTATTTTATTTTATTTTATTTCATTTACATTTATTTCATTTAATTTAATTTAATATAATTTTATTTTATTTTATTTTATTTTATTTTATTTTATTTTATTCTATTTTATTTTATTTTATTTTATATTGTTTTATTTTATTTCAATTCATTTCATTTTATTTTATTTTATTTTTTATTTTATTTTATTTATTTTATTTTATTTTATTTTATTTTATTTTATTTTATTTTATTTTATTTTATTTTATTTTATTTTATTTTATTTTATTTCATTTACATTTATTTCATTTAATTTAATTTAATATAATTTTATTTTATTTTATTTTATTTTATTTTATTTTATTTTATTTTATTTTATTTTATTTTATTTTATTTTATTCTATTTTATTTTATTTTATTTTATATTGTTTTATTTTATTTTATGTTATTTTATTTTAATTTATTTTATTTTATTTTAATTTATTTTAATTTATTTTATTTTATTTTATTTTATTTTATTTTATTTTATTTTATTTTATTTTATTTTATTTTATTTTATTTTATTTTATTTTATTTTATTTTATTTTATTTTATTTTATTTTATTTTATTTTATTTTATTTTATTTTATTTTATTTTATTTTATATTATTTTATAGCATTTTATTTTATTTTATTCTAAAGCACCCATTGTCCACCAGCAGCGGTAAAGGGATTGTAATTTCATTCGCAACAACAATGTAGAGGCTCTGCATGTAAGTGGAAAAGTTACGAGAGTGGCAACAACTGTGCTTTTGTTGCACATCTACTGACACCGCACAACAACAACTAGTCTACTAGCGGCGCGGGTGCTCAACATACCAGCTGAAAACTTTCAATTTCATTGCACAGCTAAGCGTCTCTCCTACATTGTTGTTGCATAATGCATAGCTAAAGGCTAACACGTAACTAACGTTCTGCCAAAATTCAAAATAAAAACTATAGCACATTGAAATGCAACGCGGTGTGTGCATCTGCTTTACAAAATGTGTACACTAAGCGCGACTAAGGGCGCCACCGCCACCACCAAATGCTTATCCAGCTAGCGCGCGCCGTACATGGCTTGTGAGCATTGCATACCAAATGCGTTCGAAAAACTTTTAGAAACTGCAGCTGCCAAAGGTTAAATCCTTAGCTGGCAGGCTTAAAGCTATCTACTAGATAACATCATGCACTTCCTGGCCGTTGCTCTGCCGGAATGCAGGAAAACTTTTCAAGTTCTGTCGCTTATAAAAAGTTTCACATGATAGCCGTTGGCGCGCAGTGAGAGATATAACATCCAATGTGTATTTTGGCCTGAGTTTAAATACATTTTTCATGGAAATAGAATTTGCTTAAAATTTTTATTCAACGTGCCGTACAAATAGATCCATATTGGAAGTTGGACGATTTTTTTGGTTCGTTGTAGCGTAATATGCATTGGAGATATGGAGTCTAAGAGTCTAAGCGATACTTCTGATGGCAGTTGATTGCAAGCAGGGTCCAAATATCGGGTATGTGTTGGAATCATTCAAGCACTTAAACGTGATCAGCATCGAAACCCGCTGCGCCAGCCT
Source organism: Sphenella marginata (assembly GCA_951509765.1). Lineage (NCBI taxonomy): Eukaryota > Metazoa > Arthropoda > Insecta > Diptera > Tephritidae > Sphenella > Sphenella marginata. The sequence continues at coordinate 69,427,043 of OX608081.1, read as the reverse complement.
AGCTTTTCTACAAACCAAGATATTTAGTTAAACTGGCGAATGGGTACAGAAGAGTATTTGCCCATGCAGGCTTCGAATTCTACGTCCCCTTAGCCGGTGAGAACGTCGTTTTATTTCGTTTGAGCCTTAAGAGACTTCTTGTATCAAGTAAATTATGAATGAGGGATCAAGTCTTCAAAGATTTCAAAGAAAAATGTGTGTGATAGCACAATCTTAGCTTTTTATAGCATTCCCACTCCCCTATCTAATCTTCTACTTCACTATTTCCAGTTACTTTATTCACCCGTCCCACCGTGGTCTGTGTTGTACTTTAAGGCGCCAAGTAGCATCACGTTAGTGGTATTTACTTTGAAGTTAAGCTCTTCTATTTACAGCCTATTTTGTATATTTTCGCAACGTAATTCGTTCTCTTTTCTTCTCGTTTTTCCTCGCCGCATTTTTCTGTGCTGACTTGAAAGCATTTTATTGTTGTTTGATTTGTTGGCCTCATTAAGCTCGACATTGATTTGCAATTGAGGCAGTTTTTCTTTTTTCTTATGATCAACAAAAGTAGTATTTAGATAACTATTTATGCACTATACAGTAGAACCTGGATATGATGAATTTGAAGGGATTGAGAAAAACTGTCTCAAAGCTTTTCTTTTGGTTTAAAGAAAGTGAGACATTGGGGAAAATTTGTTGATGCGAGTGGTAGCAGACAATGTCGGACAAGCTACTCTAGTTGCCGCGATCGTCATAGATGATGAACAAATGTTTAGGGGTCTATCTGTATTGTCCGCTCCCTAGTATATAAGTCTACATTGGTAAGATATCGAACAGGTTTTTGTTCAAATATATGGTTCCAACATCTGTATGTGGCACGTAATGAAGAAGAAGGAGGAAATAATATCATCAAATTAGCAAATATTAAACCCAGAGGACTGATCTGTAGAGGTGGTCTCAGCTCGGCTTTTCGACTGCAGCGCTAACGGGAGCTCTCTCAGTGCTCTGATGTCCTCGTGTAGCTACGAATTTCACGCTTTTCTATGACACATTACTTGGGTAAATTTACGGTCGAAGTATTTGCATGTTGTAGAGCATTGGTCGGCAAACCTAACCCGTGCGGGTATTACGCTCTTCACATATATTCTTACACTCTTCTGATGAGAGCGAAAAAGCACTTGCGGCACAGTAGTACGTACTGTCGCTTTGTTGATTGTTTTATGTGATAGTAAATTATTCGCGATTTAAAATGAATGAAAGAGCAATTCTAAATAATTAAAACGCCGACCACTGTTGTAGAGTCAGCTTCTATTTTTATTTTTATTTATTAGAAAAGATTATTATATACCCTTCATGGTGAGGCTTTTTGAAAATTGTTTCCTATAAAAATCGTTCATGGGAGGTATAAAGTATTCAACACTCCCAAGATAGCGCTCTTCTTACTTGTTTTCTGTATGTTCGTTCTATCGTGGTATTACTGTAAAATATTATATTCCTATGGTATACAAAGCTTAGCGTCGCTCTCAAAGTTGTCAGCGCATACAGATTTCTAGGTCAATAGAAACATTTTCTATGCCACATTTTCATTCTGACATCATTTCTTTCAACAAAAGTTTGCTTAAAGATTCTTTTTTGCAAAAATATATATACATTTGCCTCTTCTGTATGCCGTTGGCGTAGAACTTTCCTAAACAAACATACAAACATACAAACATTTGTATATGCCTACTTTTACCAATAAGTGAAAAGTCAATAGCCATTTTCTCTCAGCAGCGTTTTCTTGCAACTTTTGCAAATCAACATTGACTATCGTTTTATGCGCCTCCTTACACTCTACACGCCTCCTCGCTATATGGCCACCGCGTTGACTTTATCGATTACCTGCTTTGTTGGCTATGTCTATTTATTTGTCTTCGATTTTGTGTGCCACGTTCGTTTGGCAAGCGTGTGGCAGCGGCACTTGTTAGCTGGCATCCGCCACCATCACAAGCACCAGCGGCGCCATTGAGCACTCACGGCAGCTGGTCGCTTTTGCTGTCTATCACAGTTGGTTGTGCCATTGCTGCTCGTATTAGGATTTGTGTCAATTCATTCAGCATACGATGCCATTGGGCGCCTCACTTTCACCATTCACTTCACTACTTTAAGCTGATGGAAGTTTAATATTTGAAATTTATTGATTCATGCACTCGGTTTGCTTTACAAATTTGTTAACTTTTTATTTTTTATTTTTTTTTTTTCACTTTGCATACTATTTTGGGTCACACCAGCGGTGAGAGAAGGCGCCTTAGTAAATATGTAGTATGCTGGTAGGCATATTTGGACAATCTAGAAAGTTTCATTTCTCTGCGGTGCAGCTGCAAATATTTTAGGGATAAATTGAAAGTCAATGAAATGTGAACTAATTCATTGGGTTTGTTTACTTTGGGAGTGAATGTGGCTTATTCCATTTTTGGCTTATTTGGTTTCAATTAATAAAAGGGTTCAAATAAACTTTTGGCTGACCTAAGCAGAATTTTCAGACGCACTGTGAGGTTACATTGTCCTGGAGGCGAGAGCTATGTACATATGTATGTATGTATGTTCCTTCGTCAGGAAGCTTAAATTCTTTTCTCTATGGACTCAATAGTGCTCAATCAACTCTCCGCTTAAAAGGCTAGGCTAGAATCGTTTTTCCTCTTTGTTTTATACAACCTTAAATGGAATTTTGGAGCTCACTTAAGGGTTAAAATATTTTTGGAATATTTCTGAGGAAATTTGTTTAACAAATGGGATCACAGACAACCCTCGTAAATTTTTTACACAAATATTTTCCGTTAACATTTTAACCCACTAACGACCACGAAAATGTAACTTTATTCTTACCATGTAAAAATGGATATCGGGTGCAAAAGCTTAAAAATAAAAAAGAATTTTAAAAAAGGTTGAAAAAATTAGAAACACCAAAAAGTTAAGAGAACATTTTTTTTTTTAAATTTTGAAAAAGTTTCTGGTCATCTTTTTTATTCAACTATACTAGATAAGCAATATACTACAAATCTGGTTGCTCAAAAGGAAAATTTTTTAATGGATTTACTGCAATTTGAAAGGTTTCCCCCAAAAGCCAATAGAAAAGCAGAAGTTGCAAAAAAATTTTAAATTATATTTGTTATTTAATTTAAAATTTTTAAAAATTAAAAAAATACTTCACATTTGGCTTACGAGTATTTGACTATTAACTATTTATTTAAAAATCGAATAAAAAAGAAAAATTCATAAAAAAAAATTAATAAATTTTGGTTTTTGACATGTTTTTAGTTTTTGTATACACAAATTCTACCCCCTTGTTGGAATTTGTGAAGCATCCCTCGAAAGCCAATGGAAAGCAAAAGTTGGAAAATATTTTTCATTTTTGACATAGATATACATTAGAGCGGGTCGATTTAAAAATCGCTCATTGCTCTGTGAAAATCGTATTCTAGGGATCAAAATAAGAAACTTTGCCGAAGGAACCATGCACCTAAAACGAATTCTGATGTCCACCCAATTTGGGTAGAACTTTTGGGTAGTTATCATTTGTAGTCAATGTAATGTCACTCATACGCCATGGCCCTCCCAAAAATTCGACCCAAATTGGGGGACATCAGAATTCGTTTTAGGTGCATGGTTCCTTCGGCAAAGTTTCTTGATCCCTAGAATATGATTTTCACAGAGCAATGGGCAATTTTTTTGCCTCCCCACAAATCGACCCGGCCTAATATACTACATGCATAAATAAAAAAAAATAAAAAAATTTTAATATAACAATCTTATTATTATCTACTTATTCAAAAATCAGATGAAAAACAAAAAATTGTTTTCCAATTTTTTTATTTTAAAAAAACTTAAATTTCTTTTTAAACAAATTTTTTTTTTAATTTTTTCCAAAAAAAATTTTTTTTTACAAAGTTTTAGTTTCATCGTATCGAAACATTTTTTTATTTGTTTCAACTCACCCTTTATGTATATATGTAATAACAATGCAAACCCGATTATTAATTTTTTATTCTTTTATATAATTTCAGGTATGTTTAAACTTGCAACTTGGTATTGGAAAGGCGGGGTAAGATAAAAATTTTAATTTTATAACGGGAACATTTTTTGAAAATTAACTCAGAAAAGCATGATTAAATTTAGAATTTTGAACATTCTTGGGCGGAAGCTTCTTTTTTGAGTGCGTATTACTTGGCCTCTCAGATCAAAGCAGAAAATGGAGCTTCACTTTCACAAATTTTACAAAAAACGGCGAAAATGATAATATAGGCCTAACTTAAAAAAGTCTAACTATCGTTTAAGGACAAAACATCTTAATAACTCCTTCCCTCCGCAGGCATGGCTAACCTTAATATTAAAAGATTTGAAAATTGGTCGGTTTTCTTGAGCTACAGTGATTTGAAGATGACTTCAAAAACCGGGGAAAATGGTGTGCCTTTTTAGTTCTAAAATTATCAGAAGAGGACGCCATAATTACTTCAAATAATAGAACTAAATAACAATCTTTATAGACCCCGCGAAAAAGCTCCAAATCCTCATAGTCCGAAAATCAGTGTCCACAATATTTTCTCCTACCAACCATAACTTTATTGTACCACTTTTCGCATTGCCCCTCAGCTGGCTCATCCTTACATTTCAGGCACCTAAAATACATTTTCTCACACACAACAAAAGCCATCACCTAAATAGCAATCGATTTTCAATAAATACCTAGAGTAGCACCTAACCCCATGCACAACGATTATCCACTCAACGGGTTTAATAGACGAATTAAAAATTTAAAAATAACTTACCGTCTTTGTAGTCCAACACACATGCATTCCTAAATAGATACTCGTATTCGTGTGTGTAGGCCAAAGTCGTACGCAGCCTTGGGCTTGTAGGCGGCTTTCAATAAAAAGCTGACCATTGCAGTTAAGAATGCTGGTGGATAGCGAACAAATGCCAATTCTGCTGAGAGTGTCGGTGTATGTAAATGGGTATTAACGAGGGATGTCAATTTCGGAATTTTTATAATTACGGTATTTAATGGTTTTAGTTTTATAATCTCGGGATCACGAAATTAGTGTCAACTCACCAGTAGTTTAAATTTTCTAACCATAAAATATATAACAAATAACTCAAAATATTTCATTAAAATGTTTGAATTTTTAAGGCTAATTTTAATAATTGTTTCATTCAATTTAAAAAATAAAAAATTTTATGAGAAAATTGAGTTCAAAAAGTAATTTTTGGAAACAAATTTTTAGTGATTTTTATAATCCCAATTTTGATAGATTTTTTAAAAACGGGACAATGGGTATCTTGCATCCCTAGTATTAACACACTAACATACTAACAACCTTGCAGCCACACATAATCAAAGTAACTTATGTACATACTAGGGTGAGTTACAATTTTCGAACAATATGACGTTAAAATTAGTACCTTATAAAAAAAAATCTTAAACAACAATTTTTTAATTTAATTTCAAAAAACCCATCATTAGCATTTGTATTTAATGAAAAAAAAAAATTTAATAAAATTTTAAATTTTTCGGGCGGCCTACACGATTTTTATTTCAAATGACAATAGTCACAACAACAAAAAATATTTGTAGCACAAAATCGAAAAAATATTAAAAAAAAAGAAAACTATAAAACCAAAGATAATTTAAAAAATTTTAAAAAGTTTTACTCAACACACAAGCCCAATCGAATTTTAAATAAATAAATAATAGCGCCATCAAAGCAAATCTTTAAATTAAGAAAACTTCTGAATTTCCATTCCAAAAATTATTTAAATATTTTTATCGAAAAATACAAAAAACGCATCATTCAAATATGCATTTTATTTAATAAAAAAAATAGTTTCGAAATAGAAATTAAAAAAAAATTGCTTTTAATGAACCAAAAAATAGAGAAAAATATATTTAGCCAACACTTTCAGATGCCCTCCAAAATAATAATAGTTTCAATGCAAACAATTTTTTTGGAGTATAAAATTGCAAAAAAATAAACCCAAAGAAATTTAAAAGAGTTTAAAAAAGTTTTCCTCAAAACTTAAATTAATTCATTTTTTTTTATTGTATAACATTTTTTTTTCGGTCAAATTATATCAAACAAAAATATTTGACGTTCCATTAAAACTTATTTTTTTTTTATTTTATTAAATTGACAAATATAAGAAACGCATAAAAGTATAAAATATGCTTTTAATGAAACAAACATTTTTTTTAAGTTTTTTACTCAAAATTATGAGGTGCCCTAAACGATTTTTAAAAAATATTGAAAAAATAAAAGAACCCCAAATAAATGAAAATAGAAAATAAAATTGAAAATGGTTCTATGGTAAATTTTTTTTTTTTTTTTTTTCAATTTCAAATGTACGGATGCTTTTTTTTTTTTTGTTTTTGACTTTTTCAACTTCTGATCTTTCATTCATGTTCAAGACTTATTTTCTATCAACTGAAAATGGTAAATTTTTTTTTTTTTTTTTTTTTTTTTTGTTTGTAAATTATAAATTCTACCTACACTAAAAGCCGCCAAATTTTTTTTTGCCATTGAAAAAAGAAGAGAAAACCAAATAAAAGAAAATATGAAATAAAATTTTTTTTTATATGTAGGTATGTATGTAGGTCAAAATATGTATGTATAAACAAATTTAAAGTAGCGGAGGTAATTTTTTTTTGGTTAAATTTTTTTAACTTCTTACTTTTCATTCATATTCAAGAGGAATTTTCAATCAATTAAAAATTGTTTAATTATTTTGAAATTTTTTTTTTTTTTTTTTTTTGTAAATTACAAATTCGACCTCCTCTAAACGCCACAAAATTTTTTTTCTTTTTGTCATCTCACCCTATTACACACGCACACCCATTTCCACACATCACTCACACAACCCAATTCATTTACCCCAACATTTCCTTTATATGTACCTATTCACTTGAGTCGTATTAACGACTTTTTGAACAACATTCATTGCATATTTATAGGTGCTTAAGCTGCATATAAGCTAAAGACACGCGTCAAAAGTGTAGTTCATTGGAAATAGTTTGTGAACTGCATAGTATTTAGTTAACAAGTGGGTGGTGTAGGCTGACGTAGCGTATGTTTTCGTGTGTGTGTGTAAGTGTTTATATATACAAAATCATGCACGTAACACATTAATGTGAGAAAGCCATTTTGTATTTGGATTTTATACGACCTAGGCCGCATAGACATGTCCTATAGTATACCATAGTGTGCAAGTGTAGGCGCCTAAAAGCATGCTACCTTTTATGCATATATGACAACTATGACTATTCATTGTAATTTTTCATGTTTATATGGCAATGACAATGTATTCTTTTGCATGCCATGTCATACATAGTAAATAGACACGAGCTTATAAGCTTTCAAGCTGGAAATATTTGTGCGCTCCCCTTAACGCATAAATTTACAATACCGGTGGTAAGGTAGCGTGCATGTTTGGCACATTGAGTGGCAATATTTGTTTGTAATATGAGCTACAAAATAAATTCATGCTGTGGAAGCTTACTTCGCATCGTTTTTGGGGTTATTTAAAATAAAAATTCAATGCTATCATCTTTAGCAGTTTGTATGTATGTTCTACACTTTTTCGTCAACATACTTTTAGGCGCGCACAACGCGGATGCAATGAGAAACAAGAAACCCCATTTGCTGTCATAGCAAATGAAGTCGCACGCGTGTTGCATTCTTTAAGGCGGCGCGTGCTTGTGCCTACACGCCCACAAGTAGGCTTTTGCGCCTGAAAGTATACAATTGCGCCTGAAAGTAGACATCGTTTGCTCATTGCGCGTCATGTGCCTGGCATACAAAATTGTATTGATGCGGCCACAACCGCATTCGTGTGGAAATCCAATCTACTTAGGGCTTACGAAGCAAAAAAAAAATATTCTTCTTCTTCGCTTGACTATAGCTAGCATAAGCCGCCTATTGTTACCTGCGTCATGCGTCTGTCTTGCATTTTATATTACTTCTCACACCGTCCGCCTTGTTTGTGTTTGTGCTAGTGTCGCCATTGTCGGCCTCTGCTAAGTAATCAAAGTGCGCTCGTGCATCCGTTTTGGCGTTGAATCGCTTGTTGAATGTTTAAATAGCCCAAGCAAACGAAATAACGCCACCAAGCGCTAACGTGTGGTGTTATCAATATGTGGTTTGCCTTAAATGGTATGCTACACATGTGGTTGGCGGCCGATATTTTGGGCGCATTTGTGTTTATGTGAAACATGCATGACTGATACCCATCACCACAACCAATCACCATAGAGACCACCAGCTTAGCTATTGGTATCGCTTGTGAATAATAAATTTGTTGAATGAAAAGTCTTTGGAAAGAACAGACGATGGGAAATTATATGAGCTTAGATATTTAAGATGACAGAACGACGATAACGAGCTCAAACTTTGACGGAAGTCAAACCAAAAAAAAATTTCGTGTCTTAAACTTTGTACTTTTTGGAGATTTAAACCTCCGCAATGGATGTAACAGAGTGTCTTACAAAACTTAGACTTTATATAATCTCTAGTATACTTTGGAAAGCTGGAGCTGTTCCATATGCTGCCTGCAGTTCACCAAGCAAGCAAAGTAGAAAGAGACCCAAACCAACCAATTTTTTTCTTTTGATAGTAGGTAAGTCAATGCCTTTATGGTTAGGTTGTAATTTGAACTACTATACCTTTAAACCCACTTTCAAGTCCACGGTCAGGTAATATTAAAACTAAATAGCTTTTTCAACTGGCGGTCACAGCTGGGTACTTAGTCGGCGGACATTCGAGTACCTGCCTGGTACATCGCAAGACATCACTGGAGTTCAGAAATTAAATATCTAGGTCAAGGATATTTGTTTCAATTCTAGTCCGATCAATGACGATGTTGGCTGGATCGCATAGAAAAATGCGCTCCCATCAAGAAACTGTTATAACTCCTACTTATTCAGGTTGAGCTTTAACCCAGGCAATTTATTTCCAGAAGATGGATAGCTCAGTACATTAAGAACTATTTCTTCCCATTACACCCACTCATTTTTCATCACTCTCCCACTGGTTGGATCCCACCAAAACCACATTATTCCTGGCCCTCTTTTTATATTGAAGCTTGCAGAGCTTTTGAGCTTTTCGTGACCTAGATATCATATCCATTAACTAGGTTATAATTTTCAAAACGTGTCGACCTATAACTTCGTCTAATCCAAATCGGGCATTATCCATATATTCAAAATATTTGGTTTCCTCAAAGACCTCTTCCTCAAGCGTTAGGTTTTTATGTATATTCGAGTGTCACTTATGATACAAAAACGCTCAGATATGATCTCTGGAACTCAAAGGACCCACCTTAGAGAAGCAGCAGTGATGCAAGAGGTATAGGTTTGTATGCTAAAAGGAGGCTATAGGTTCCAACTCCTTCATATTGAATTGGCTTGAGTGGTCATGTTAAAGTAGAAGAGTTGTCGTGCTGCACTTTTGGTGCCACTCCTTTTTTTTACGCGCCACTTACCAACACTCATTTGGTTTTTTAAACGCCACAAAAAATATCTTTAATGACTTGAATGATGCACCATAAAACCACAAATTAATTAAATGCACGCATGGCGATCCTATCTCGTACACCGCAACGTCCTTTTACGCCGCATCAACTCTTTAATGTAAGTGCACACACGTACTGAGAGTGTTTGATGTGTACGGCGATAGCGTAATTACGAATGCAACTCTGCGCGCCAACATGCGTCATCAGCATAAAAAACGCATTACGCACTTTTCCTCCAACTGCTTTCGCGTTCAACGAACCAACAACAAGTGAAGAGTGGCGCTTAAGCAGCTTGAAAGTGAGGCAGTGTGCGAGCAGCAGCGGGGTGAAATGAGAGTGAAAGATACGCATCAAAGTGAAACCATAAAATTCATAGTCTGATTTACAAGTTGAAACGCCGATGTTGATGACTGATATTTTCATAAACTTTCTTTACTGGAAGTGTGATAAAAAAAAGTTTTACACAGCAAATAAATACTCGCCGCACAAGTGCAAATGATGAGAAGTGTGCATGGATAGTGTGTGCCAAAAGTAAGGCGACGTGTGTGGACTACCATGCGTTGTTAAAACAATTTTTTTTTTTTTTTTTCGAGAAACTATTTCACGGCCAACAGCTCACTAAGTAATTAATTCAAATACAACCCGCCCGGTTTCACCAATATCTAATTTGTATGGAAGGTGACACGCCCCCTTTTTCCTTATCACTCGTTTTTGCTGGAGTGCTTTAACCTCAAACAACTCCTGGCCGAATTTCAGTCATATAGTATGGAAGGTGCCACGCCCCTTTTTCCCTTATCTCCCGCTTTTCCGAGGCTGTTGCAGCAAAACCTCAAATTACTCCTGACCGACTTTCAGTGCTGACCATCGTAATTACTTATAGAGAAATGCGAGATGAAAAAAGGGATTTATATATGATGTGCCACGCCCACTTTTCCCTTATAGTCAGCTTTTATCTTCATCCATTTATATTCATGGGGATTGGTCCCTGATAACACCTAAGCAAACTTCAGTGGTCCCTCCTATCAATATGTTCAATAAATATGAAATATACTATTTGTGTAGGAGATGCCACGCCCCTTCTTCTCTTAAACCAATTCTCAAACGAAGTTATTAAAGAAACAGAAATTCAACATATTTTCTTCTAAGCTAGTTTTGATAGTTGTTGTCTGTTTAAGCGACTTAAACACTTTCTTTCGTTTATTTCATTTGCAACCCTTTTTATAATTCTCACCCAGCTTATGAAATATTCTGAAGATATTGTTTTTGGCTGCCTAACCCAAAGGGGGTTTTTCCAAACGAAAATGAGGAAGCCAATCTCCCCCAATGAATACATACAAGGTGTAACAGTTGCTCTGCATTAAATAAATAATAATAATAATAATTAACTAAAAGGTCGTCCCTAGTAACCCGAGCTTTAGACACCCCTGACCTACCCTAAACCAATCTTATAAATAAAAATGAATGTGTGTCTGTGTGTCTGTGTGTCTGTGTGTCTGTGTGTCCTTTATGGGCGTCCAAAGTACTCAACCGATTTTTATGAAATTTTCACAGTATATTCTTGGGATCATGGGTTAAAGCATAGGCTATATTAATTTTTGGAAAAGTGGGCGGTGCCACGCCCCCAGGCTATATAAAACTACAATTCTTCATAACTCTGAACATATTTGGTCTAAGTTAATGATTTTTGGATATGTGTGTCATTTGGTCAAGATTTATGTAATTTTGGAAAAGTGGGCGATACCACGCCCACATTTTTTGTGTTTTGTTTGTACTTCAATAATGTCCAAAGTTTATGGTCGATCTCTTTTAAACTTTCAAGATAGGTTCAGAATATTGTTGTGTACGATTTGGGCTATATCAACTTTTGGAAAAGTAGGCGGTGCCACGCCCCCAGGCTATATAAAATTTAAATTCTTCATAGCTCTGAACATATTTGGCCTAGATTAATGATTTCTGGATATGTGTGTCCTTTAGTCAAGATTTATGTAATTTTGGAAAAGTGGGCGGTGCCACGCCCACATTTTTTGTGTTTTGTTTGTACTTCAATAATGTCCAAAGTTTATGGTCGATCTCTTTTAAACTTTCAAGATTGGTTAAGAAAATTGTTGTGTACGATTTAGGCTATATCAATTTTTGGAAAAGTAGGCGGCGGCCCGCCCCCAGGCTATATAAAATTTAAATTCTTCATAGCTCTGAACATATTTGGTCTAAATTAATGATTTCTGGATATGTGTGTCCTTTAGTCAAGATTTATGTAATTTTGGAAAAGTGGGCGGTGCCACGCCCACATTTTTTGTGTTTTGTTTGTACTTCAATAATGTCCAAAGTTTATGGTCGATCTCTTTTAAATTTTCAAGATTTGTTAAGAAAATTGTTGTATACGATTTAGGCTATATACATTTTTGGAAAAGTAGGCGGTGCCACGCCCCCAGGCTATATAAATTTAAATTCTTCATAACTCTGAACATAAGGTAAATGTCCATAATTTCGTGGTAGTACGTTATTTCGTGGTATTTCGATATTTTCTTTCAAACAAGGAATTTGGCGAGTTTTTTTTAAAACTGAAAATTTCATAATAAAGATTAACTTTTCGGGTGTAATAATGGATATTTTGCAAATTTTTCAAAATTAAACCTATTAAATAACAAGCATTATAAAGTTGGAAGCTCATAAAATGAGCGTTTTGTAGGGAGGCCTCTTAAGGAAACTGTTAAGGAGACCAGTAGATTTTGTTAAGCCTGTAAAAATTGTATCTTTAAATTATTTTTTTTGATGATAATTTTTTTGGTTTTATTTAACATTTCTTAAACGTTTTTAGTACTGCAAAACTTATTTCAATAACTTTTCATTTACATTTTATTTAATATTTAAATACCACGAATTTAGGGACACATGTTTTTTGTGATGTACCTAATTTCGTGGTACCCACGAAATTAGGGGAATATAATACTTTATGTTTTCCTTATTTTCTTTCACATTTCATAGGATACCCCATTATTTTAAGTATTTTAATTATTAAATAGACCCCTGAGGAAGATTTTGACGTAATTTCGTGGTACACTTTTATTAACCCATTCGTCAATATTTTAATCGAAAAGCTCTGCGAAGCACAACATTTTAACGAAATAATGGCATTATAGAACTTTTGTTTATTCAATAAATTTTGATTTAATTTAAAAAAATATGTCAAGATTTATACTTTTTTGCTTTTGTTATGAATGAATAGCGATAATAAACAAAAAAATTTAAATATAAAACTCATATTACCGCTTAAAGCGATACCACGAAATTACCTACATCAATTTTATCGCATGCCCCTAATTTCGTGGTATACTGCGCATTTAGATACATTGTTAACAAGAAACCAAAAAATTAAAAAAAAGAATAAAAAACCAAATTAAATTTAAAAAAAATAAAAATTAAAAAAATACAAATAAATTAAAAATATACCAAAAAAATTAAAAAAAAAAAACATTTTTTGAAATAATAAAAAATAATAAGCTACATCAATTATTGAACTAATTTTTTTTATTGTTTATTTTTGTTTTAAAACTATTTTTTTTTAATTATTTATTTTGTTTAAAAATAAAAAAACTTAAAAGACCAAAAAAACACAAAAATTAAAAAAAAAAACATTTTTAGTAATAATAAATAAAAGAAATTTTGAGAAAAGTAACAAATTACATCAGTTAAATAATTTTTTTTTTCATAAATACAATAACAATAAAAAAATTATTTAAAATTTGAAATTTTTGAACATAAATTTTAATTAATAAATTTTAGGAATTTGCGTTTAAAATAACTTTCATTTTCCATAAAATTAGAGTTTAACCAAATACCACGAAATTAGGGACACTTTACCACGAAGTTAGGTACATCAGAAAATTTTTGCCACGAAATTAGGGACATTTGAGGTACTCACACATTTTTATTTATATAAAATAAAACATTTGTTAGTTTTGTTTGAAATTAAATGGAAAGCTATCTTAATAGATCAACTCAATGGGAAAAATTTACTTTTTTAGTTTTCCTTCATCCGTTTTTACGCAAGAGAGGTAGAAAGTCAGAAAATTCCTTAGTACCACGAAATTATGGACATTTACCTTATTAGGTCTAAATTAAAGATTTTTGGATATGTGTGTCCTTTAGTCAAGATGGTTATAATATGGGAAAAGTGGGCGGTCCCACGCCCACATTTTTTGTGTTTTGTTTGTACTTCAATAAGTTCAAAGTTTATGGTCGATCTTCTCTAAATTTCCAGATAGGTTCAGAAGATTGTTGTGCCACGCCCCCAGGCTATATAAAATTTAAATCATCATAACTTTGAATATTTTTGGTCTAAACTAATTATTTTTGGATATGTGTGTCCTTTAGTCAAGATTTATGTAATTTTGGAAAAGTTGGCGGTGCCACGCCCACATTTTTTGTGTTTTGTTTGTACTTCAATAATGTCCAAAGTTTATGGTCGATCTCTTTTAAATTTCCAGATTGGTTCAGAAGATTGTTGTGCCACGCCCCCAGGCTATATAAAATTTAAATCATCATAACTTTGAATATTTTTGGTCTAAACTAATGATTTTTGGATATGTGTGTCCCTTGGTCAAGAATTATATAATTTGGGAAATGTGGGCCGTGCCACGCCCACATTTTTTGTATTCAGTGCTTTGTTTGTACTTCAATAATGTCCAAAGCTTATGGCTGATCTGTTTTAAACTTTTCCAATACGTTAAAATCTTCGTTGGGTACGACATACATAGGCTACATTTGTAAATTCTTTGGAAAAGTGGGCAGTTCCAGGACCACAAGCTAAGTAATATTTCAATTCGTTATATCCCTGAATGTATTTGCTTTAGTGACATTTTAACGTTCTTAAATCTTAATTAAAGCACTTAATTTGTTTTGTTTGTTATTGCCGCTCATACATATCCAGAGTATTATAGGTAGATATAGGATATAATTAAATAAGAACTAACTATACATCTGCTCAGCAGCGCATAATGGTTTTTGTCATACCCATTGAGTTCAAAAGATCCGTTTTTTGAGTTGGACATCCAAAAAATTTATTTGTTTATACCAAAGACTTTAAACCCAGAAACATTGTATATCCTAAAGCACTGCAATAAATGGAATGTTAAAAGTTAAAGAAAAATATTTGAAAATGTATTTCTAGGGAAGTCATTGGTCAGGCAGAACAACGTCTGCCGGGTCTGCTAGTAATATAATAAAAATCTCAAATACAAAATTAAATTAAATAAAATTAAAAAAAAACTTCTCGCTCCCTCAAAGCTTAGACATTGTCCCACCGCTATCACCTAAGACCTTTGGTATTGTAAGCAGTCGCTGAGAGTTTTAAAAGTGGTAGCTTCTGTTGTGCTCCTGTCCTCGTACTTTTGGCCTTCCCTGTACTTACAACCATAACCGCCAGCCAAAACCACTCATCTTCTCTGTAAATAAATACGCACTGCAAAAATTTCCAATTATTTGTTTTACCATTTTGACGGTAGAATGGCGCTTTTTAATAGCCCGCACAGCCGGCTTGTTTGCAGCCACAACAGCAGCGATAAGCCGTACAGGCCAATCCAGCTGACCGACCCGCTAGTCATTTGTGGGATCGTTTAACCCATTTAAATTTATGTTGGTCACTGAAGAGTTCAAAATGCGCAAAAACTTTTGCTGCGAAAGAGTACAAAAAAAAAAAACGAGTGATAAACAACAACAAAAACAAAATCAAATGTAAATATAATATAACAATATTTAAATATAAAAATGGACCGCAGAGTTATTGAGCAGCACGGCTGCGTGTGCACATAAGCTGCACATTGCCATGCAACTGCTTAAGTGCAATAAATTGTATTTAAAATTTTTATCATAAGCCACGCACACACACCTACATCCATGGTACACCAACAGCTGGCCGCTACACCACCGAGTATGCCATTTGCCCTTGCTTATTTGCACAAATTCTTTATTTCCCACTTTTGCTGGTCATTTAGCATACTGCTTTATATGAGCGACAGTGTTGTTGTTCATGTGCGGTTTTTGCAGCAACAAATAAAAATAAAAAAAAACGAGTAACTGTAAATAAAAAGCACAGCTTAAGCGAAAATACTGCTGCACATCACGCAAAAATTGTGGTAGAAAAGCAAAAGTTGTATTTGTAAGTGGGTGGCGCATGAATTTGGGCGTAAGCCACACAGCCGGACTTTTATTAGCGATGCGTTTTGCATAAAGGCGTATAGCCAATCCCCTCCCCCACCCCCTTGCACTGCAGCCGCATACAGCTAGCCGGCAGGCATGCAAGAGATTTAAGTGAATTTTATGCATTTCTTTATGTAGTTTTCTTTCTTTTTATTCGCTTCGCTGTTTTATTTCCCTTTTTAAGTTGAATAATGCAAGTTTCAGTTGAGTTCGCAGGCTATAAAAAGATAAGCACTAAATTTGCACACTTCAAGGCTAGTGGATATAGCCATGACAAAGGCTGCTCTTAAATTGTGGGTGCTGTGCCATATGCTGTGCTCATTTAATTTTATGCAGAAAGAGAAACTTATTGATTATTAAAGCAAGTTATGGGGAAAGAGCCAAAGCTTATTTCTGAAGACCGTTCGTACTGCTCCACTCATTCCAAACTTGATTCGAACTAAATATTTGATTGCAAAAAACTCAAGGTTTCCAGCAGAAATCATTGGTTCTTACAGTAATTAAAGAATTGAAAAATCACTGGTTCCCAAAAAAAAAAATAACAGACTATCATCACGGGTTACAAAAATGCATTGACCCCAAAACAATTCCAAAGACCCAACCCAGTCCCTAGTGCTAATGGTTTGAGAAAAATAATCATCTATTAAAAATTCACGTGTTAAAAAAAACAAAAAACAAGGTACAGGTCCAAAAAAAATTTAAATCGTCCCTTCGTTAAAAAGTCACAGGTTGCAAAAATAAAGTCTCTCTAAACAAATTAAATAAGTCTAAAAATGATTGTTACAAAAAAGTCAAGCGTTCCAAATAAAAAAAAAAAAAATTTGTGGTCCCTTAAAATTCACTAGTTTGGGGAAATTCACTGGTAATAAAGATATATCTTGTTTCAATACACCTTTTTTAAAAAAAGTCACTTGTTCCAAAAAATCACATAATAAAAAAAAAAGTTTGTCTCCATAAAGCTAAAAAATCAAGCAACAATGTAACAAAAAAGTCACCTGTTCCAAAAGAGTCACTTGATCCAAACAAAAAGTCACTTGTTCCAAAAAAATCACTGGTTCGAAACAAAAAATCTCTTGATTCAAAAACTTCACTGATTCTAAAAATGTAATACGCTCTCAAATTGTTCAAAGTCCTTGTTAAAGAAATATTTTTTAGTCTCCAAAAATCACATCTCCAACAAAGGTCACGCAAGGTCCAAAATTGTCACAGGTTGCAAAAAAACTCAGCGATACACTCACTTTCTGTCTCCATAAATTAAAAAAAAAGTATGATCCACAAGGCACTGATGCCAACAATGCCACAACAAAGTCACGGGTGTCAAAAAAAAAATCGCTGGTCCCAATTCAAAAATCACTTGATCAAAAAAAGTCAATGATGAAAAAAATGTATTTATTATTTATTTATGTGTCTACAAAAATCACTCGATTCATAAGACTCTCATACCACCAATGTCACAAAAAAGTCACTGGCTCCAAAATAAAATTACTTCATCCAAAACTTCAACAGATTATTTATCTGTGATGGCTTCAAAATAGTTCAAAGTGACTGTTTAGTTGGCGGAAAATCACAGTTCCAATTAAAAGTCACGCATTCCAAATTTGTCACTAGTGTCAAAAATAAATCATTGATGCAAAAACAAGGCACCCAAGGATGTAAGGATCCCTTAATGTACGGATAATGAACTGTGCTGTTTGATTCAAAAAATAAAAAATCTCTTAACCCATAAGTCGCGCATTCCTACAATGCCCCTACTTAAAAAAAAAGTGGCTGCTCCACAAAAAAATCACCAAGGTCTGGTATGGGATGATAGCTGGTGGCTCCGATGCAAATGATAAATAAGTAAGGTGAATCCATCAAAAGACTCGATTGGACAAACAAGTCCCTCACGCTATGTATCCGAAGCCTAAACTACACAGTTTTAAATCGGATTGAGTTTGGAACGAATGATTTAATACGCATTTAAGCTATAAATTAAACTGGAAATATTCATATTCCTGCCGCTAACCATATATCATTACAACTCCAGGCAATACGCATTAACATACTTAATACCTACATACTTCACATATTTTATGCAAATTAGCATCATAGCTCACCTTGTCCCATAGCACCTATTCAGTGCGCTCATTAGCTGCACGCATTCTCCTTCAAACCATTCAAGCGTTCATTCACATTGAATTTTCTGCAATTTCTCTTCCGCATCGCCACGTTCGATTGGTGCGACACTTAAGCGCGCAATGCTGCGCATATTTGATGCAACCATGCGTACGATTAAGCGCTTGCATATTATTATTGTTTTGTTTTGTTTTTGTATTATGCCATTGTCAAATTGTTTTTGTTATAAGCTGCATTCCATTTGCTTGCTTGATGCCTTCATACAAACATATTAACTGCATATTCATATCAATTCATTTTGATGACACTTCACAGCCAATCAAGCGTAAGGATAACATTTCCACGCCAACGAGAACACATTCAGTATTGTTTAAGTTATGTTTATTTATATTAGCTGTAACACATATTAAATCATTTCGTTGGCCCCAGTGGACGATGTGAAGTAACGAGTATGTATGTATGTAGTTTGCTTGAACTGTCGTTAAGCGCGCACGTATTGTGATTAAATGGCAACGCTGCAAGCAAAGAATTTGTAGAAACGCTGGTAAATGAAGTAGAATGCCATAAATATTATGGTAGTAATGCGCAAATGCATATAATTAAAGTTTTCCTATGAGTAGATATGTAAATGTAATTATTTACGTATTAGGGTGACCCATAATTAAACATTTAAAAATGTTCCTGCAAGTTTACTCCCAAAGCAGAAATTTGATCTTGTTTTGAATAAATATTTATTTTGGGGTATTAATAAAGAAGGTATAAAAATTAAGATTATTAGTTCCGCTCTAGAAATGTGAATAAAAACTGCCAACACATAATTTCATAGCTCATTGTCAAAACTTGCAATTATGTTGATTACTTAAGTCCAGCTGGCAACACTACCTATGTATGTAGAAATATTTTTGTTGCAATATGTTGTAAAATCCCTTTCGTTTGATACCCATATTGGCACATTTAAAATTTGTTTACTTCAAATACGTGGCAACCACATTAAAAAAAATAAGTGGCAACACTTCGTGGGGGCATTTTAAATGCATCGTAATATCCACATTCCGATTTCATGCAAATGGCTCAGCCGTTTCTGAGAAAATAATGCGTGTGCTATACATAAATATAGTAGCATTAAATGGCAACCCTGGATAGTAGCAGTGAATTCAAATCTTACTAATAAAATAATTGAAACATATGGCAATCTTATGTCCTAACCCCATCTAAATTTTTTTTATCAATACGGCATAAAATAAAAAAAATACCATATTTGCATATTTCAATTAATTTAAAAAAAAATCAACCAGGTGGCAACCTTGTAAATCAGTCTTACGGTCATTCTAATGTGCGTGTATGTGTAAACAATAGTCATAACATTCCACCTTTCGAAATGCTAGGACTTGCGGTAACTTAATTCAGCGAACGTTTCGCAATTAAGCACACAACTTAAACTCAAAATGAAGTTAAAATTATTTATAAGAATTAATTCAACAAATTTTTATTTTCTACTCCTTGTTCGCTATATAAATTTTCAGTTTAAAAAAGTTTGATTAATATGCAGTTCAAATTTTTATATTGAAGATCTGAATACTAGTAAAAAAATTAATTCTATATCTGCCCAAAGTAGAGTTTGAGCTCAAAGATTTATACGAGTGGTAGCACTACCTACTACAACAAACAAGCGCTTCAGTAGCCTGTAAAGGTGAACAATTTTTAGCGGGCCACCTAGGCGTATGAGTAACATTTTACTGCGCTCAAGCCAGATACGGAAATAAATTATTATAAACTGAAAAAAATATTTGTATAGATTTGGAAATTATTATTGTTTTTTTCGTAAATTATTTTCTAATTATCCATATTTTTATTTTTGATAATTTTTATACCTTTCATGAGCATGAAATGGTATTATAACTTTGGTCCGATGTTTGTAAGTATGAGAAGAAGAAGAGATAGACCCACCATTAAGTATACCGAAATGATCAGGGCGACGAGCTGAGTTGATTTAGCCATGTCCGTCTGTCCGTCTGTCCGTCCGTCCGTCCGTCCGTCTGTCCGTCTGTCCGTCCGTCTGTTTGAACGCAAACTAGTCCCTCAGTTTTAGAGATATCTCGATGAAATTTTGCAAGCAGGCGCCATTTTGCATAGGATTAATCATTTGTCGGAACCAGCAAGATCGGACCGATACAAGGTATAGCTCCCATACAATCGATTGTTCCGATAAACGGGTTTTGGCCTCTAACTCTTGCAATTAAAAAGCTAGGAACGTAAAACTTTGCAAACTTAGTACATATTGTATTTGTAACGTGTGTAGTGAAAATGAGTCAGATCGGACCAACATGACATATAGCTCCCATATAATCGATAGTTTCGATAAATGGGTTTTGGGCTATCAATTTTGCAGTTAAAAAGCTAGGAACGTTAAACTTTGCACGTTTGCTACATATTATATATGTAACATATGTAGGCAAAATCAGCCAGATCGGGCCAACATAACGGGTAGCTCACATACAATCGATTGTTCCGATAAGTGTGGTTTGGCATTCATGAAAGGTATAAAGCCTTCGGCACAGCCGAAGACAGCCCTTTCCTTACTTGTTTTTTTTTAAATATATTTTTAAATTTTAATATAATATTTTGGGTATGTAGGAAATGTGGGAAAAAGATTTCTCGGTAGCTGCTAAACTTTGCTAGCAAGGGTTTGCGCGGTATGTGAACCACATTGTTATCCATTTTGCTGCAAATTTCCACTTTTCTATTTGTTGTTGTAGCTTTCATATTAATTCTGCACGATTTATAGGACTCTTAATTTAATATTTCCAAAAAAAAACTATTTAAATTCAGATTATAAGCCGCGTGTAAATGATGTATGTTGCTGTCACGGTCACAGTTCCAGTCACTGTCACTGACATCATCACTATCACTACCACAGTTACTGTCAATATAACTGTCACAGTCACAATCACAATCACTATCACACGCGCTGTCACTGCCACTACTACAGCCGTTCTATTATTGCGATCACTATCATGGCTTAGTTATTGAGCTCTGTTCGTGTCATGCTCAGAGTCTGGGTTACGTACTGTTATTCTGGAGTACTGTCACAGTCATTGTTTGGGTCACTTTTAATCTCTAATTTTTTCCTCACTCGTAAATGTCTTCTTCTTTTTGCTACTCTCCGCTTTTATTGCTCTTATGTGGTTTATATGTCGACCTCATACTTAGTTTCTAATTATAATTATCGCTCGTATCAAAACAATTCTGCCTGAACAATGGGTATGGTAAAACATATTTACACATCAAAATAAACTGGAGTGATATTTTGTCGCTATGATCGGTAAACTCCAGATCTTAATGCAACATCAGTAAAATTTGCTATATTACTTAAATTATTATTCAACAATTTCAAAGCCACCACTTAGCACGGTATTTAATTAGTGTAAGTCGTAAAAAGCGATTGCAATCTTCTGCTATCATATTAATTAATAAAGTTTCAGCTCTTCGCACACATCCCTGTGGCTCGTCATTGTGGCTTGTTGCTGGGCGCTCAACTTATCCTCTCCTTCATTTCTGGATAGACGCAAGTCAGTTGCGGCCAACGTTGCGTCATGTCTACAAAATTTCGCCGTGAATTAATTTAAATTAATTTCAATTGCAACTTTCACCAATGTTAAATTCAAATTACAAACAACAAAAACTAAAAGAAAAAAATTTATATTTAATAAAAATTATACGACCAGCATGAGTAAAGCAGCATACTCAACAAACCAATTCATTGAGATGTTTATTACGTTGCAATAACAACAACAACAACAATCACCGCAATGGCTGCAGCTGTGTACAGTTAAAGTGATTGAGAGCCAGCCATAAAATGAGTAACAAGTATAACGATGTGGCTGTAGTTGTTGTGTTTGTTGTTGCCATTGTCATAATCGTAAATGTCAAGCCACAGGCTTTGACATTCATTGCGTTTTGCCGTAAATGCTGTAGCAACACTGAAAATATACTGGACGTGCAGCAAGCTGTGTTGCTACTTTGGGTGTGGTTGGGGGAGCAACGGACAAACGTTTTTGGTGTGGGGCTGTGTGATAGTGGACAGAGTTGCGTTCGCTGTTGCAATGACAAGTTGAAACTATGTAGTTTGATTTGAACGTTGTCTACTTTCGGAAAGCTTGCAGTTATAGCGCTCTTGCGGACCGTGTTTTGTGGCGTCAACGCATAAAAACTTGCGTTGTTACTCAGCACTATTTTGTTGAACTACTGTTCAAGCATTTGAACTTATTATGATGGTAGTACGAGTTAATCCATATTCACAGCAATTCTGTAAGTGGTTTAGAGTCTTTATTTTTTAAATTTTATTTTTGTGTCTATGAAGCTTTGAAGAGTTGTAGATGTCGAACTCACTACGGGCTCACTTGTTTCAGCAGTCATAGAATATTTTGCTTTGTTTCTTCGGTGTTTTAGAAAAATCATTTAGGGGTAGAGAGATACCGCAAGTATACAAAGGAGCCAGAAAAGTGCCAAAGAAAACTTTTCAAGCCGTATTTCAAATTAGACTCTATCCAGAAATACTCTACGGTTATTGAGGAGTTACAAGAAACCACATCACCTTGTCCGATATTTTGAATTCAAAAAAAAACTTGCTACCAATTCTCACGCTATGTTAACAACCCAGAAATGTTTCGATCAACAGATCAGCCGACTTGATCACCACGTCTTCCCCAAATTCATATAAAGCTCCCTGGCTGTCCAACCAAAGCTAGTCCGGATATTGTTGTGAGAGCCGAAAAAGAAAAACCAAAGGTATTTAGGCTTGCCCCATCCTTATTGCAGTATCGAATATTCATCTTACTCAGCTTTTGGTACTCGATCGAAAGACAAGACTGATATTTGGTTAGTACAGATCCAGCCCTCAACACACTACCTCCTACCATCAGACGAATAAAAACGACGCATTCCTTGGCCTCCATGTCGCATAAACAATATGAAATATTAGGGGCATTAGCGCAACAAAATCTATACTGGTGATATCTCCATAATGTTGCTGAAACACCTTCAAGTCGAAGAAGATCCTCCATCTTGTTTCTATCCCTATCATTATTGGCTTGTAAACTCAAGCAAGGGTAGTCATGCTACTGTAACCAAGCAGCCTTATCAAACCAATCTATCAACAGTGCTTCCGCAGAAACCTCAACCGTCCGATGATTGAATCATGTTTTTTTTCATATAAAATTTTTTTTTTATTTTTTTTTTTTTTTTATTGTTTATAACTAAATTCTACATACAAAAAAAATAAAAAAAATTATAATGATGCCCAAAAACATGCATTTATTAGTAAAATTCAGTACAAGGTCCATACGGACCTATTCACACGTACTACTCTCACTAAAACCTCAATAGCTCCTAAAGTAATGATCCGACCGGCTTGATTTTTTTCCCAAAGAATGCGCAACAAAATACTCTTGGAATACAGAGTAAGTTTGTGGGGGGTAGTGGTGGAAGAAGTAGGAGTAATTTCAGTTTGAAAAGGTAAAAACGTCCCTTGGGACCTTCTAACTCATCGAAGGGTTAAATAATTAAATTTACTCGGAACTAAAGCTAAAATTGTTGAGCTTTTTCACAAAGCAGCCCAAGCTCAATTTCTTGCAAATTTAAATTAACTGAAAACTATGCTCCAAAATTCAAATTAGCCACTATTCGCCACTCTACGCCAATATCAACCACAATTAAAGTGCGCTCTGAGCTTAATACATACATCTATCATTAATCCTTTGAGCGCAACCATTTCAAAAGAAGTCATAAAAAATGTTCTATTCAAATTTGCATTCAATACCAGCTGGCTTTTGGCGTACCGAAAGTGCTTAGTACATGGTATCTATGAACACCCTAACAAACCACTAAATCAATGCAGTAGCAATGCAAATGAAACGTGCTCGTTACCAAACAGAGAGGCGGAATCTGCCGTTTTTTCTACATGCCTTAACAGTTAACAAACACTAGTTGTTTTTGGTTTTTTTTTTTGCTTTGCTTTTTTTGCGAGCAATTGCCCTTTGTACAAACTCGCTTCCAAGCGCTAGTTAATTTTTCCTGGTTGTGTTGTGGCGATTCCGGTATTGCGCCTAAAATGCTGCAGTGGCATTGGCTGACACGAAAAAAAAATGAGAGAACACACCAAGTGAGGGCGAAAAAAAGTGATTTAAAGCACAAAGGCTAATACTACCACTCGCTAACGGCATATAAAGGCCGCAAAAGGTATCAAAGCGCACTGAAATTTTAGAAAATGATGGCTTGTGTGTGTGGTGCATAACACCGAGTGCAGTATGGCTATGTGCTGCATGAGAAAACAAACAAAAAAAATTTAACAGAAAAATCACACAAAATTTAAAAATACAAAACTTTCAAAAACAACGCTTTGGCTGAGCTTTGATTCTTTCAAAAGTTTTTGCATAAATTTTTTTTTTTTTTTTTTTTGTTTATACTTTGACATCAACTCTGAAAGTGATATTAAAAAAAGTACTCAACTCATGTTCAGCGTAGCACACACACACACTTGCTCGTGTCATAGCCTCTGACACTGTGACAGCGCTTTGTAGCTTTGTAGGCGCCTTGTACGCTTTCTCTTCTTCTATTTGGCTCTTCATAAAAATGAGCGTTTTGTGCAGTGACCACTACAAAAATGAGTGCTTTTTAACGTTGTAATGTTGGTAGAGGTGAACTCTGAGGCGAAATACAACACACTCATACACATGTAGCACGTGTGAGCTTGCGGCATAAAATAAAATGCAAAGGTTACACTGCAAATGGCACTTAAGCGCAGTTTTTTAGTTGTTTTCTAGTCATGTTTTGCAAAACTTTTTTGCTTTCTCTTTTAAAGCGTATACTCAGCAAAACTTAGTGCAGGCAGCATCAAAGCATGCTTAGAAAATAGAGTTGGGAAACTATCGATAGCTGCGTTTATCGATACAAAAAAATAAATGTTCTGCAAGCACTTTTTAATCCCAATTTTTTTCAGTGCATTTTGGATGTATGTTTAGCGGTCGATTAGTTTTTAAAAAACACAAAAAAAAAAATGAGAGAACACACCAAGTGAGGGCGAAAAAAAAAGTGATTTAAAGCACAAAGGCTGATACTACCACTCGCTAACGGCATATAAAGGCCGCAAAAGGTATCAAAGCGCACTAAAATTTTAGAAAATGATGGCTTGTGTGTGTGGTGCATAACACCGAGTGCAGTATGGCTATGTGCTGCATGAGAAAACAAACAAAAAAAGTTTTACAGAAAAATCACACAAAATTTAAAAATACAAAACTTTCAAAAACAACGCTTTGGCTGAGCTTTGATTCTTTCAAAATTTTTTTTTTTTTTTCTTTTTTTTTTTTTTTATACTTTGACATCAACTCTGAAAGTGA
The DNA here is from genome assembly GCA_951509765.1 of Sphenella marginata. Lineage (NCBI taxonomy): Eukaryota > Metazoa > Arthropoda > Insecta > Diptera > Tephritidae > Sphenella > Sphenella marginata. The sequence continues at coordinate 69,401,814 of OX608081.1, read as the reverse complement.
TATTAAAAAAAAATACTCAACTCATGTTCAGAGTACACACACATACATACACACTTGCTCGTGTCATAGCCTCTGACACTGTGACAGCGCTTTGTAGCTTTGTAGGCGCCTTGTACGCTTTCTCTTCTTCTATTTGGCTCTTCATAAAAATGAGCGTTTTGTGCAGTGACCACTACAAAAATGAGTGCTTTTTAACGTTGTAATGTTTTTAAAGGTGAACTCTGAGCGGCGAAATACAACACACTCACACATGTAGAGGTATAAAGCTTTACTGCATTAAATAAAATGCAAAGGTTACACTGGAAATGGCACTTAAGCGCAGTTTTTTATTTGTTTTGTAGTCATGTTTTGCAAAACTTTTTTTGCTTTCTCTTTTAAAGCGTATACTCAGCAAAACTTAGTGCAGGCAGCATCAAAGCATGCTTAGAAAATAGAGTTGGGAAACTATCGATAGCTGCGTTTATCGATAAAAAATTAAATATTCTGCAAGCACCTAAGATTTCGACACCATACTTTTTTAATGCAAATTTTTTTCAGTGCATTTTGGATGTAAGTTTAGCGGTCGATTAGTTTTTAAAACTTACGTTTAAGGTATCGAAACTTAGAATTGTAAAATATTTAACTTTAATTTTTTTTTTATATATTTAGAAATTTTGTTTTACCCTACACAATTGAGAATAACTTAGTCGTAACTTAGTTAACTTAAGGAATTTAACTTTTAAATATTTTTAACAATTTTATTAGAGAATTTTTTTTTTATATTATTTACAAACAAACTTTAAACAAATGCAATGTTATTTAAATTTTAAATATTTTTTAGAATTTGTTCATAGAATTTTTTTTTTTTAATATTATTAATTTTTACATGTGCCTATTTTAAACAAATAAAAAAAGGGAAACATTTTTAGTCCATGTCCGTGAAAAATTCAACAACAAATTAATACTACTTTTTTTAATCGTTGGTAATTCTAAACAAAAAGGATTACTTAATTTTTTGATTGTTTTCTTAAATTACAAATATTGTACAAAGGACAAATGTGAAACTTCTGACTTACCAATAAAGCACAAATATAAAAAAACTGTTATTCAGTTGAAAATCTTGTGTGCCATTTTCAAATCCTTGGAAACACGCTTTTTAAGTTTTAGAAACTTTTGCGGAATTTTGTTTGCATTGTTGAATCTTTTTTTTTTTCTCAGATGACATGCTTTTGACAATTTTTTTTTTTTTGGAATTTTTTTAATAATTTTTATACCTGTTTTTTTTTGCTGCGTTTTATTTGTATCACTCTTTTAAAATTTAAAAATAATTTGTACGATTATGAAGTAAAAATTCTATCCTCATGGTAAACCAAAACAAATTTTAGATTACCCTCATGTTTGTAAAATACTCCTTTACTTCTGTTTTTCCACTTTCTCTTCTTAGAAGACATTTTTTTCTCTTTCTTTTCTCTTTTCTAAATTAAAATGTACACATACAAAAACTAATTCCGGTGTGGCAACCACAATTTACGAGTATCTATCCGAATGACGAGAAAAAAATTTCTCAGGCATCTTAAATTTACATTTAAATCTGACGTAATTCGCGTTCCAACGAAAGGCAAATCTCGATTATCGCAACTATCGATAGTCTGCGAACTCTAGTAAAAAGAATACATATTAGACAAAGACAAAAGTAAGTAAAAGTGAAAAGTCGTGCCGTAGACGTCAACTTTATTCCCATAAAGTTTTAAAACTAGGAAAAAATGCCAGCAAAGCGCTACGTTTTTTTTTCGCGCCGTTTTACCTCAACAAAATGCGGGTGGTTAAAAGAAAGAAAGAAAATGAAAGTGGAAGGAGAGAAGTGTAAGAACAAAATAAAGTTGAACAACGTGAAGAGAACGAAGGAGTTGGAGCAGCAGCCTAAGGAAGAGTTGCATAAATTTGTCCTACGCTTAGTTTATTAGAAGCGCTTAAAACTTTATTTATGGTGCTTGGCTTAAAGCGATTTTTCTACTTTAAGTGAAATAACTGCAAGCGCGTAACTAATATTTTACTAGTTCAAGCGACGAGTTTTATGCCTGGGATGGCAATGGTTTTTGGAGTTGAATTTTTAATTTCTGAGCACCTGCTGTCCTATTGCAGCAAATTAGTTGGGTTTAATAATTATTTTCACACACTAAACTGTATATGAGCCACCATGACTCGTACTGAGTCAACTCCGAAATTTCTTGAAGTGAATTATTTGACAAATTAATCGGTTGTCGGTGTTTCTAAAGTCTTCTCTTACGCCTCACAATCCTTCGAAGTCGATCACATGGTGTTGATCATATTGTACTTTATGGATTGTCTCGTTCTGGAACAATTTCTACATTTCTACATTCTTTACGAGTACTCTTATGGCAGCAAGCTCACGGCGACCTCCCCGCTTCTATATTCTGCTGCCATATATTGACGTTTTCTACTAATTGATTGCCATGATGGGCAGCACTTAATTGAAAAAATCAGATACATATATCATCACGCTCAATTAGTGATAGGCAGCCAGTGTGCCCAGATTTTTCAAATTACTTTATCTCCCCATCAATGCTTACGCCAATTTTATCATCCGCGCTTGCTTTAGGCATCTTTTAGTTCTTGAAATAAATTTTTTTAATTTCGTTCACAAATTTCAAATTCAAGTTCAAAGCTAAAGGAAAAGCAGAAAACAAAAAAAAAAACAACAACAAAAACTATGACTAAATGCAGCTGTGCACGCTTCTAATTTATAGCTGTTCGACTGTCGTTGTTGCAGCGACTTCTTCAGCTGTGCGCTGCTACAATTTGCTGCCCTTTGACAGCCGTTTCGTTGACCCCTCTCCGCGCATACCAAAGTGTTTTATTAGTTTCTCCAGCATTTGCTGCATGTACTCTTATTTCACTTTTTTCTCAGGCGCTGGACTCAATTTTATTTCTTTTTTTTCCTTTTTTTCATTTGTTTTTCGTTTTTTGTTTCATTTTGCTTTTGGCATCGCTTTTGACATGTCAATGATAAACGCGCACAACGTAATTAGAAAAGCAATAGCTGCTGATAATTTATAGCTCTTTTACTTTGGCACTTTCTGCTTTCAGCACAGTTTACACGTAGTATTAAGCTTCATTTTACACGTTTTTAGCTGATTTCGTGCTTGTCAGATGGGTTAATTTCCAAGAAAAATTTATTTTTAATGCTCTCTGGAGAATAAGAGTTGAGTTTGAGGGAAAGTTAGGCAGCTAACGGCTTCTTAAAATAGAGTCATGGTTGATTTTTTGATTCCGTTGTGGGCTAGTCTAAATAAGGAAATGGGTTGCCGGACGTTGAGACAAATTACAAGCCGAAAGTGTGCTCTCTATGTGCCATTTTTCTGTCGGCAGGCATTCCCATACAATATATCAACTTACCGATAGTTGTGTATATTCAGCTATTATCGATTATTATCGATACATCACTCACCACTAATGACAACGAAAAGCAAAAGAGTGATAACGATGGCTATTAGGAGTGAAAGAGATAGCAGTAGTAATCTCTACGCTAGACATATATGTATGTATGTATTGCTCGCTTTCGGGTCCAACCCCCGCTCCTTTTAGAATCCCAAAAGTCATATTTCTCATGAACTGTGTAGAAGAGAAGTCCTCGATATTTCATAAAAAAAGTTGGAACCTCACCTAAAATCCCCTACCCTAAAAACCCTACTAACAAAGTAGTTCCTGAAAAAGAAAGAAACCCGGATTTCATCGAGAATCACTTTCTGCAACACTGACTATAAAGAGATGGCTAAGAATAGAAGAGGTTAGAGAGAGAGACAGAGCAAATAATTTTAGATTAAAAAAAGACAAAATTCCATTGGACTCACTAGTTCTTCAACGCACCCTAATGCTAGTAGTAGAACAAGTTTCTGATTCCATATTAATTTTAACCCTACCTCCTTTTAGGAGCAAACATAATTTCTTTACAACCCTTAACCCAATTCAAAGTTTTAATCAAGCACATTTTATAGCACCAACCTATGATGCAATCCTCTCAACATCTTGTCTAATTAGACAGCTACAAACGCACACAAATTGAGCACGACATTTATACCACTGAGAGTAATGAACAGGCAATAAAATTGCATTGTGCTGACTATCAGAGAGAGGGGAGAGAGAGAGAGAGATTGGGACAGCGCTTGCTATAAAAACAAGCAGAGCACAAAGAATATCAAATGAAAATCAGTGCAAAAACAATAACAAAGCAAGGCATAACAATTTTTATTTGACTTACGTTGTCGGTGGAAAGTAGTAGCATGAGAAGAAAAGTAGTAAAATGAGCGCAAAGGGGGCTGAAGTGGATGTATGAGCAGTGTTGCAATCCATTTCAAATAAAATGAAAAGCTCACACACTATTACTTATTTATGTATTTACATAGGAAACTTTTGAGCAACAAAACAACAAATTTCATTACTAAGTAATGTTGGACAAGCAAAGCAAATGTACAATTCTACTTTTTTGCACTTCACTTTTGCGCTTCCATAGCGCAGTGTTGCATGCTTATTACCACATTATGGTACCAATTTCATTGTTGTGGGCAATAAAAAGCCAAGTGAAAGATTTTTCATTGCCACAAAGGCGAAAACGAAGCATAGCCAAAAAAAAAAAAAAAAAAAAAACCAAGCACAAAAGTAACAGACACAAGTAAAGCTTGCAGACAAGGAAGCGGGGTGGCGAGAGGTTAAAAAATTTGGTATTTTTACACAAAAAAAAAGCCACAAAAAGAAAGCAATGACTGTGGCAATGACCATAAAAGCGTTGACAACATAGTGTCGTCGAGCGCCCATTAACCCAGCTTGTGGCAAGGCCAATTGTGACAATAATGTTAACAGTACTTATCGCTATGCCACAAAAATGCAACTATGCTTTGAGATGGAGTGCAAAAAAGTAATTAGAACAAATATTTGTGTCACACACAACAAAGACAAACAAATGTTAAATCAACTTCTGAAACTTGGTTTAATTCAATAGAACTTTCTCTCAACATAAAATAATAATGAAAAGCGTAGTAAAGTAGCAGAGTTGCATAAAAAATACGTTTTTTATTTTTAAAACTTTTTTTTTTTGTTTTTGTTTGTGCTGATTACTTGCTTTTTTGCTTGTCAGTAAACACACCACAAGAAAGTAGTAAAAGCAACTTTAGAACTTAAAATATGCGAGCACAAACTTTTAGCGTTGCATGCGGAGTGTAGTAGCAAAACGAATGAAAGTATGTTTTGCAGTGAAAGCACGTTTTCAGTAAGCAATAAATCACTGCTTAAGCTTGCTTTTAGACGCCTAAGTGAATAGTCAAAAACTAAGGCATAACAAAAAACACTGCAGGCATCCCCAAAAAGGTATGTAGCTGTAACACACAGCGTTGCATTTTATGTTTATGCACACAAAGTGCAATTGTAAAAGTAGAATAGTGGTCGCATTAGTTTTAGCTTTAATAAATTTCAACACAAAGCGTTAAAAAATAGCGGTGGCACAAAAAAAGTTTTGCCAAAAAGTAGTAAAATTTTATAATAAAACAAAAAAAACACAAAAAAGTAGTGGAAAAGTAGTAACTAACGAGTCGTAGTTTGAGTGCACTGAAGTAAAGTTCTATTAAGGCGAAAAAGTGTTAGGGCAATGAAAGCTTTGATATGAGCTTTAGAGTGGTAAGCTTGAAAGCATTCATGTGACTTCACTTTCACCAAATACAAATCATTGAAAGACTTCTAACTCGCTGCAGTCAATTTCATATGAACGCTCTTTGAAAAAATTATGATGAATATTATACAACAACAAATCTCGACAACACGAGTACAATTCATAAACAAACGCAATTAGTAATTACCGTTCAGCATTGGCATCACTAGTGCTGACCGTCTGGCACGTTGCAGCCTGTGGGGTCAAAACATCATAAATAGCACGCTGTGCTTGTGTGCACTTTTTACAAATACTTGCCGCCATTAAGCGACCACAAGCTGTGCTATGTAGCTGGCAGTACACGTGGTGGCATATCATTTTGACTCTACAGCACTGGCGGGACTTATTGCCGCTGGAAACAATTTTTTTTTTTTTTCATTTCTTCTTTTGTGACCGGGTTGCAATATTTTTTAAGTTTTTGACTATGAGCTATGAACTTTTTAATAGATTTTTTTATAGCGTTGACAGTGTCGTACTATGGGGAACTTGAACGAAATTTTTTGCAAATACAAATATTTAGGTCAGCCCATGATGCTTTATTTCCTAATTTTTTTCAAGAACACCTTATCTAGAAATACTCCAAAGCAACAGTTTTAAGCAATTTTGTTTGTCTGTGCTAGCAGTCAATATGTATTTGTAAAAATTTCGAAACAGATACTTAAAAAATTATTTTGAAAATATAGTTATTATTTTAAATTATTTACATAGCTTTGTTTAATAGAGTTTTTTTTTACAATTCTTTTTTCGAAAAGCTTTATTCGAATGCACTACAAAATTTTCTAAAAAGTTATGTAGATACTAAAAATTCTCGAAAAAAAAATTTCAAAACAGAGGAAACCTATTTTTCAAACAAACTTTAATATATGTATGTATATCATACTACTCTTACTCGAATCCTGAAATAGGTATTTTTTTGCATATAACTTTTTCCAAAAAAAAAAAAGTTTTTACGAAAATTTTGAAGGTTTTTTCAATTGTAATAAGAAAACCAAGCATTATTTTATTTTGAAATCATTTTTTTTTATAGATTATGAACAGCTGTATTCGAATATAGTGTTCAAAATTAAAAAAAAGTAATATTCTAAATTTCACGATGTTTCGAAAATTTCTAAAAACAAATTTCGAAACTGATTCTTAATTGAAAAAATTTTATTTTCGAATACTCAATTAACAAAAAAAAAAAAAATACGTAAATTGCGATATCACCTTTTCTAGCATAAACCGTTGCCGCGATATTTATTTTAAAACCAGTTTCTGCCAATTGCCCCATAGTGCAAAGGACTTGAAAAAGCATAATTTTTTAGCTTTCAAGCCTTTTAAACTGTTAAGTGAAACCAAGAAATATTTAAAATTTAAAATATTTTTTTTTACAGAAATATTGAAAATTTAAAATATCTTTTTTTTACAGAAATTTTAAAAAGTAACAAAAACTAAAAAATTTTTAAAATTAAAAAAAAATTAAAATTGTAAACTTTTTATTTTCAAAAATTTTTTAAATACTCAATTGAGATTTTTGATTACAGAAACTGTTTTTAAAGACTGGCTTTACTTCCAACTAATTTGTATGAAAAATTTCTTTAGAAAGCGCCATGTTGCAGCGTGTTGAATTTAAATTTTTTCTAGTGTTTTTTTTTGTGCAGTGTTGCCTCAGCTTTGTGCACTAACTATTGCAGTGCGGTTTTTAAGCTGCACGCAATTACTTCATGTATTTCTACTCTACGCTGTATAACTGAATATTTACTTTTTTTTTAATTTGTGTGTTGTTGCTTTTTTTTTTTTTTTTTTTTTGTAAAATCTGGATTAAGCTGAAATGCATATGAACTTCATAAAAAAAAGTATATAAACATCAAATTTGTGGGGGCTATGTGTATTTCAGCGCAGTTTTTCTTCTGTTTTTCGACGAAAAGTAGAAAGGGCACTAGCGCAGTCGGCCAACGGCGATGTGACCGTCGCACCAGTTTTGCGGTTTTTTCATGAAGAAAGTTACAACAAAAAAACATGTTATCGAATAAAAATGGAATTTTTGAAAATTAGAGCAAATATGTTGTTAATTAAAGTGGAGTCTGGTAAAGTTTAGTGTTATTTAAAAGTACGGGTGTATTTTTAGTAGAATTTATTTAAACGCCAGAGAAGGCTTTAAAACTTGAATGCTAAAAATAGTAGAGAAAGAATGTGTTCTTTATTTCAAGAAATTACCGAATTAAAACCTTACACTATGCTTCGAGTTGAACTGCATTAGAAATATCTTCGAAGCACAGCCACAATATGTCTATCTGTTCAGACAGATTTACCTAAGCTAACCTAACCTCAAATTTTAAGTGCGCCAACATTATTCACTCTCGAAACTTGTAATGATAACAATAACAATTTAAAGAAAAACTTTTCACATCGGATCGGCCTTATTGGACCTAATTGTCTATACTTTTATTTGCGCTTTGCTTGACTTTTTTATTTTGTTGACAGTGACGCTATTTGTTGGCGCCAAAAGTTATTTTTGACAGTTTTATTAAATCTATTACTTTCCAAGAACAATTCATTGCAGTAACGCGAAAGTTTGATTGCAAAGTTAAACACTTTAATAGAAAGCATAAAAGAAAAAGTTTGTGAAATAAAAAGGAATACAGAAATGACGCAAGGTGGGGGTGGGAGTACTAAGAAAGTTTAGGGTTAGGGATAGCTTACTCTTGAAGGTCAGGCTAGTGACTGAAGTTGTTGGTATAATCAGGCAAGCTAGTAGATGATAAAAAACAGCAAAAGCAGTAAATGTTATTATAAAATTTAATATGCAGGAAATTAATACAAAAATTTCATAAAGCCTCATAAATATGTCACTTTTAATAAAAGCTTATGAGCTTTACATGGTTTTTATACAAATTATAACCTTTTTTTGACAGCTCATTTAATTAAAGTAAATTCAATAACAATATAATATGTATATCTATTTTATTTGCCTAATTTAGCGCAATTTTGCAAAAATAGATTTAAATCAAAATAATCATTAATACAAATATCATAATAATTGCGAGCAATTAAACAAACAATTGGTGCTTTTAGTTTTTAAAATTGTTAGATGCTAACGCAGCGCACACAGTTTGCCATTTTGACATCGCCAACTGGCAGCTGTATTGAGCTAAATGCGCGCTGTTATCGTTACCCAAACAGACTTCAGTGAACGTCAAATTGCTTCATCATACATTGAGTGTATATACCTCATACATACATGCATACATAAGTACGGTATATTGGCACTGAATGGTAGAGCAATCGCTAATATTTTGTTGAAAAGAGGCGTGTGTGAAATGTAAACAATGCATTAAAGGCGTTGAAAATTAATCAAAACAAATTTCTGCAAAGAAATATGATTGAATATGATAGCGAATAAAATAAAAGAAAAAAATTATTTGCATCTGTTAAAATGCTTCCCAGTAGCGGCTACATGTGTGGTGGTGTTGAAAGTATGAAAGCCGCAATCAGCTGTCAAATGTGTCATTTAAACTGGTGCGTTGCAAGTGGAGCGGCAATGGGCACACGTGTGCTATGTGAGAAAGTGTGTAACAAGTTTGGTATTGTCATTACTTGACTAAAAATAAAAAATGTAAATGCTGTTTCGAAATTTAATTCAAAACAGCTCCTCACTGTAATGAATATGGACTAAAAAAAAATTCCCATATGTAATAATTCCCTGCTACAAACTGATGGAGTGGGCATTAAAACAGAGAAGTGGCCAGAATACTTTTACTTAAGCCAACGTTATCAACTATGTTTATCATATTTTATTTTATTTATTTTATTTTATTTTATTTTATTTTATTTTACTTTATTTTATTTTATTTTATTTTATTTTATTTTATTTTATTTTATTTTATTTTATTTTATTTTATTTTATTTTATTTTATTTCATTTTATTTTATTTTATTTTATTTTATTTTAATTTATTTTATTTTATTTTATTTTATTTTAATTTATTTTATTTTATTTTATTTTACTTTATTTTATTTTATTTTATTTTATTTTATTTTATTGTATTTTATTTTATTTTATTTTATTTTATTTTATTTTATTTTATTTTATTTTACTTTATTTTATTTTATTTTATTTTATTTTATTTTATTTCATTTCATTTTATTTTATTTTATTTTATTTTATTTTATTTTATTTTATTTTATTTTAATTTATTTCATTGTATTTTATTTTATTTTATATTATTTTATTTTATTTTATTTTATTTTATTTTATTTTATTTTATTTTATTTTATTTTATTTTATTTTATTTTATTTTATTTTATTTTAATTTATTTCATTGTATTTTATTTTATTTTATCCGTGTCCGAAAAGGGATCTGATTATGAGCCTGGAAACTCTGAAACATGTAATCCTATCCATCGCTGTTGATTTTTCCTTTGTAATTTTTCTCCAATTATCAATTTTTCCCAAAAAACTGACAATTAAATTCATTACGAATTATTGTTTATTTGGTCTCGAGCTTGCAAAAACTTACAAATATGTAAACAAAATAGACCGCAAAAATCCAACAACAAAATTATATTATTTTATTTTATTTTATTTTATTGTATTTTATTTTATTTTATTTTATTTTATTTTATTTTATTTTATTTTATTTTATTTTAAATTCATTAAAATCTACATACACCAGGTCGTTGGAAGAAACTTGCTCGTATTCCCAATTCATTCAGATAAAAACTGTAAAACCAAACCGCAATTGCACAACTCTTTCTGCACAAAACAAATTGAAGTCAATATCATATCCAAATATTTGTTTCCCATATATCCTGCAATCAAACAGCAAACTAATCAATAAGCACACCAGTTGACAACTACAATTTTCTAACTCATAACTAACCGACCTGATAGAGATCGAATTTGTTTCAACTAAAAATGAAAAGTTATGCAGAATTATCCATTGTCTGTATGCGGAAAAAGAACAATATATGCTCAGTCTTACTAACATTCGAACAATTTCGCACACCTCACTGTCCCGTTTGACAGCACAGCTGTTTAGTTCGTCAAGCTCCAAACACTTTTGTTTTATTCCATTTCAACGCTGCATGCAACCATAGCTGCCACCAGCATTGTTCCGTTATTGATATGACAGCTTTAAATTTCAACAGTATTTTCAAACTTACAGACATTCGTACGTACGTACATATGTCTGCTATCAGTTTCAGTACTCATGTTAATTTTAATTTTGATTAAGCATTTTTGTGCAATTGATTTGTGTGAATTGTCGGTTGCATGGAATTTTTGAGTGGTTTTTGTTTTTTTTAGAAAACTGAATTGCATGTCGAGCTTGTCGTTCGAACATATGTTTGCAACGTGGAGTCACTTCTGGCACAAAAAATTTTGATAGATGTTCATAGAGTTGAGGGGTTAAAGATATAAAACAAATGAAAATATGTATGTATGTGAATTAATGGGTCAATGAGTGTTTTCATAATTGTGTACATGACTTTGTAATGTGGCAATAAATTATGAAAGCTGTGGTTGGTATAATGTATGTAAATCGGAGACTATAAATTATGAGTTCTATTTTTTTTTAGCCCATGAAATTTAAAATTTTACTTTTCTTTTTATATTAAAAATAATAGTTAACAATTTTCTTCCATGTTTGAAGTCGTATTTAAAAGTTAAAAATCATTTTATTGTTTTAGTCAAAATTTAGTTTTAAAATTTTTTTAAAAATTTAATATTGTTTTAAATCGAAAAAGATACCAAAAGCTTTGTTTAAAAATTTTTTTTTTTTTTCAAGTCGAAAGTAGAAGTTAAAATCAGATTTAATTTTTTGTATAAAGTTGGCAGCTATAGTTATTTTCTTACTTAAAATTTCTCTCTTATTTTTGAAGTGGAAATTAAAAATTTTGATTTTACTTTTACAACAATAATTTTAGCTGCAGAAAAATTATTAGTAGGCCTCAAGCTCGTACCGAATCAGAATACTTGAAAATGTAAAGACCGTAAACACCAGCAAATTGTTGGTAGAAAATATCAATAGTCAAAAGAAATTTAAAATATTTTTTTTTAATTTTTGGTCAAAAGTAAATTAAAGATAAATTTAATTTTAAATATAAAATTAAACTTTTTTTTTGCAAATACATTTCTTAAATTTTAATTTTTATTTTGAGGTCATAAATATGAATTTAAGCTGAATTTAGCGATTTTAAATCGCTAAGAATGTTTTAAATTCACGTTTTATTAATTAAACAACATGGCTTTACTATAATTTGTTCACTTTTCATATTAAAGAAGAACAAAAATTATTATTAAGAACAAAAATAAAAATTAATTATGACCTTTTATTATTTTAACTTTTTATTTTTAATTCAATAAGACTTTAACAAAAAATTATATTTTTTAGTCTAAAAAAGAAATTTAAAATTTTTATTTCATGTTTTAATCTTTAATTTAAGTTTTATTTGGAACAAAAAAATTTTTTCTCATGAATTAAAATTTTTTTTTTTTGTAAACTATAAATTAAAAACTATTTATTTTTCATTCTATTCATATGAAATTTAAAACTGTGTCATTGCAAATAACTATTAAATTTTTGATACTTTTAATAAAAAAAATTCCCAAATTAAAAAAAATCTGTTTCTCATAAAATATTGAATTTATCTTTACTTCCTTGAATTTTTTAGGTAATAACTGCTTTGTGCAAGCTTTAGTAAAGCAACGGATCTCAGTAACGAGTACACCAGGTATAACGGAAAATAAAAGAGTACCTTAGAAACGATTTTTAAAACTTCAAAATACAAGCACAAGCAATTTATATAAATGAAAACTATATGAAGAGCACAACAAGCACTTACACATGTACATTAAGCTGTTGGTTAAGAAAAAAATTTTTTTTCGCCAGGCGGAATATGATGCATTATGCTGTAAAAATAAGCTGTGCAAAATTTCACACGAATTGGATAACTCTTAGAACTGGCGCGATGCATTTGAAAATTTTAAAAACCATATGTACTCAGGTTGCAGCAGATCATATAAAAAAATTAATAGCCTTAAACTTGGTTCACATTTATTACATGAAAAAACTTGCAGATTACGATTCTAAAGACAAAAATTTTAAAAAAGCCATAGGTTTTGAGATTTCGCGAAGTTATCGTTTCTTACAAAGTCAGAAAGTTTAGTTAAAATTCAGTTGAAGAATTCAAACAAGTTTTTCGATTATTTTTGAAAATACAGTATCGATATACCGAATGAAAAAATAACACTTGATAAACTTGCTAGTACTTTTATATTTGTTAACCGATTTGGAAATGGTTTGAACATATATTATTTGCAATAGATCCATCTCCAATACTACATCAAAATAAATGCAAAAAGGTTAGTGTTTCTAAGTGTTATTTAATGTTAATGACGAAGCTGATGAAAAATGTGTCTGATTTCTGAAATGCATTTGCAAATAACTCTTAAACCCATAATCTAATTGGAAAGATTTATATGGTAGGTTGTTACGGCAATGAAAGATCTTTAATAAGATGAAAAAAAGTTTTTTCATCGGATATGTAGAACTGAAGATTTTTTGAACAATACGAAAATGGCGTTTTCTCACTTTGTTAGAAACGATAACTTCGCGAAATCTCAAAACCTAAGGCTTTTTTAAAATTTTTGTCTTTAGAATCGTAATCTGCATGTTTTTTCACGTGATAAATGTGAACCAAGTTTACGGCTATCAAGTTTTTTATATGATCTGCTGCAACCTGAGTGCATATGGTTTTTAAAATTTTCAAATGCAACGCGCCAGTTCTAAGAGTTATCCAATTCGAGTGAAATTTTGCACAGCTTATTTTTACAGCATAACGCATCATATTCCGCCCGGCGAACTTACAATTTGCAAAAAAAATTTAAATAACGAACAGCTTAATGTACATATTGACACAGATTAAATTTGTTAATTTATTACCTTTAGCCCCGGGTACAACCAGTTTCATAGTTTAAGCGTGTACTTTTAATAAGCACTGTTTGAAATGTTTTTTCAACAATTTATACCGCACAACCAGTTAGTGCTAGTGAATATAGCTATACTGTATACCCAAAATATTACCCATTTTGTGCTACCTTTATTCTAAACTACTTTCAGTGAATAACTAATATTCATGCATGTTTTTAATTTCTTCATTCTTTTACAGATATCACACAAGCTGAAATCAAACCAAAATTGGAAATTTTCCCAATGCAAGAAGTACAAAGGAAACCAGTTGGCAAATCATTGATTCTAACCTGCAAACCCATAGTGCCCGATCCAAACTTGGTAGCCGATTTGCAATGGAAAGACAATATGAATAATACCATATTGCCAAAACCGTAAGTATTTGATATTTTTAAATAACAAAAATTTTAATTTATTAAAAAGTTTAATAACTAGAAAACCTATATTTAAACTGTGTGAAAAAAATATAAAAAAATGTCTAGCAATAATTTTACAAAATAAAAAAGTAAAGCTACTTACCTGTAAATATTGTAAAATGTAAACATATGTATGTACCCTTGCCTTTTATCTACTTCGTAATTAACTACAAAAATATTCCCAATACTATTTACCACTTAAATAAATTTTTTTTTTTCTAAATATATGTATGTATGCAAATTTTAAAATCATCATGAAGTCAAAAAATAGCGGTATGGCATATATAGTAATGGTTGAGGGAATAAAGATAGAGACATGCGATTAATCCTTTAAATAATTTTGCATTAATCATTTTGGCAATTAAATTATATTCGGAATATTTAAAAAAAATTATTAGTAAATTCAAAAAATTATTTAGTAAATTCAAATATCTTCGAAATGTTTCAATTAATCACATATCCAATTAATGGAAGAATTAGTTTGCTTTGGTTACTATGAAAAATAATAATTAAGAGATTAGGAGACTTGAAAAAAATAATGAAAGAGGAGACCCCAAACATAAATATGTATATGTATAGTGAAATAGAGTTAGAGTTCAGGGTGAGGAAGATATCGTAGGCAAGAGAGAGAATAGTACCAATGTTATTTAGAGGTGAGGAAGACAGTTGGAAGTACCAAAAGAAGTGATATGTAAATCCATATAGTATATTCTTTCAAATAAAAAGGGAAAAACGAGGAAGAGCTTAAGAAGAAGAAGTTGGAGAGCAGTCAAGGAATGCCAGAAGGAGGAACGATAGAAAAATTTATAGGATTACGAAGAACAATAAGAATGGTTATAAGAATTAGGAATAGGAGTGAAAATAGGAAAAAAAATAAGAATATAAAAGGAATAAATGGAAAGAGGAAGAGAAAGAGAAAGACCGAGAGAAGCAGTTGAAGTGAATAAGGAAGGTAAGGTAAGAGCAAGCATTCTGATAAAAATATACGTAAATACTAAGAGGTAGAGGTTATCAAGAAAAAATTTAAGTTAAGAGGCATAGAGAATAGTAGAGGAATAGGAGGAGAAAAGCTTCATGAGAATACAAATGAGAAAATTAAAAATAGGTCAGAGGTAGAAAAGGAAGATTAAAATTAAGACAGAGAAAAAAAGAAGAAAAGGATGGACGATAAACCTGGAAAGGAATGCGAATAGGAAGACAGAAACATTTTTTGTTGGAGATGAGTACAACAGAGAGTACGACGCGAGCTACTCTTTTTATCTACTAAACTTCAATCGACGCTTTAATTTTTTTTAGTTTAATTAGCTAATTTTACTTGTCATACCGCACGAGAGTATAAATAACTTTTAAAATACGATTTATAGCAACATAAATATCGCTTTGAAACAAATCAAAATTTGTTTGGCGTCTCTTAGGTATGACAAGCTACATAAGTGTGATAAATTAATTTTTCTATTATGGCTTGAACTTTTTTTTTAACTTCTTTACGCTTTTTATAAAGCCAATATTTTTGTACACATTAATTAAATATTATTTAGTAATACATACCTACATACATACATATATGATTTCTATAGTATTTATGATAAACAAAAATAATTTCTATAAAAACTACTTTTCGTATTTATATTTAATTTGCGCTATTAATTTATTTTTTATTCTCTTATCAAAATCTTTTTTACACAAAACAAAAAAAAAAACACTGAACAAAAAACCAACAACAAAAATTTTAGGAACAAATACTACTATCCACTGTATGATTCCAAAGGACGTAGATTACCCACTGTGTAAGTGTAACAACACAACACTCACTCAATATGAATTTCGCTCGAAGCATACGCTCTCACTAACTTTGTGTGTGCCTTGAAAAAAAAACAACAAAACTAATGAGTGATGATGCATAATAAATTTCTTGTGATCAAACTAGCAAGCAAAATAATTAGTGGCTTAGTCCTTAAAGCACACTAAAAATGAAAGTTTTATACAACAAATAACATGCGCATATATCAAAACGCATAATAATTTAGCCGCACCTGGCACATGTGGCATGCCCCTAATTTCGTTTCATTGTAGCGCGCACAAAAAAACGTAACTACTAATGCAACCGTGTGCACTTGACGGGCATTAACATGCAAGGTTGCTTATTTTCGTAGCTACTTTCTTGTTTTTTTTTTTTAATTTTATTGTCACTGTAAAGAGTTCGTTTTGGAAATGCAGTAAATTTGTTTGTGAATTAAAAGAAAAAAAAAAGTATTACAATTTCTTTAACACCCTGTAGGTAGTTTAATACCCCGTAGGAATTGCTGGTATAGTTATTATAGTGGTTAGCTTTATTTGATAGTAGAGCAGTGTTGCATTTAATAGCATTATACTCCTATCCTAGCTAATATTTGTAGCGTCATATTATCATTTAAATGCTAATATTTAGTACTTTATTAGGTAAATTTATTTTCTTAAAGTGTTATTTTATGCTTTATTAACCTATGTTGTGTATTAAGAATTACATTTTTCGTACATAAAATGTAGTTTCCTGCATCATCATTTAAAATATAGTGAAATTCCTCTAAACTCAGCACGCTTAGTTCTAGATTTTTGTTTTAGACTGCAGTGGCATTCAAACTAAAGACTGCAGTGGCATTCAAACTGAACTAAACTTTCAGTACCACTTCAATAATTTTGCTGTGAAATGATGCTTGGAGTTTCAGTGGAAAAGTGTTCGTAAGGAGGAATTTTACTGTATTATTTTCCCATCTCATTTTTAAATTCCAGCTCTACTGATTTTGAAATTTCAGCTCTCCTCATCGATCTAACTTGTTTCTTTGTTTTTCCAACTTTTTTGTTCTCTTTTATTATTTATGTATTTATTTTAACTTAACTACATCGGTCGCAGTGTGAAAAATCCATTATTTAATTATTTCCTTCTTTTATTTAGGAACCCATTTTTACAGGGTGGTTTTTGATTTTTCTAGTTTTTTTCCTGGTATATATTATTTAATTATTTTAGGTTGACCATTGTCCCTTTAGCTATTTAGCAAATTCTTAATTTTCACAGCAAATAAAGGTTTTATTTGTTTATAAAAGTATTTCTTTAATTTCACAGGGTGGTTCGAGATACATATTTTTGGCTATCTTGGGGTGGAAAAAAATAAAAAATTACTCAGCATTCTTGGTGGCCAGATAAACAAAAAAAATTAAGTAATTGATAAACTAGGGTAGTTCCATTAAACAAAAAATTTGGTTACAGGTTGGTTCGAAAATAATTGTTTCAGCTCGTTTGGAGGTAGAACCTAATGTACAGAATACTTAAAAGGAATTATTTGATAAAATATGGCCCACCTTAATGTGGTATGTTTAAAAAACTAGACGTTTTTGCGAATCTCCAGCGTTGTTCAGTTTTTTTTTAATGAACGGGTGTTTCGTTTGGTAGCGAACAATTTCTTTATGTGCGCTCTTCCCTATTTGCTTCAATTAGCTTAGCAACTGTTACTTTCCTTAAAGCTTTCCTACATATGATTTATACCTTAAACACAAACTCGCTTTTGTTTTCTTAC
The DNA here is from genome assembly GCA_951509765.1 of Sphenella marginata. Lineage (NCBI taxonomy): Eukaryota > Metazoa > Arthropoda > Insecta > Diptera > Tephritidae > Sphenella > Sphenella marginata. The sequence goes on along the minus strand of OX608081.1, from coordinate 69,384,198 downwards.
TTCCAAACATAAACCTGACAACCTTTATAATCACTTAATACCGCTTCATTTTATTTACCATTAAGCATTCACATTTACATAATTTTATGTATTCCCTTTACAACCGTTCTAAATAAACGAAACCACAATTTTCAAAAGTACTTGCGCCTTGCTTCTTCTTCAAATACGCTCAGTTCATATCACTACAGTTGCCGAAGTATGCCTCATGTGCGTCGCTATCACATTCATTATGCTTTGTACTCATTTGTACTCACATTTCCAACTCGCTTACAACAGTAATGTTAATCTCCTTGGCGAATTCATTCACAGTGGAACCAGTTTACTAACAAAACAAATGCATATCTCAGACATTTCTTTGCCCATCATTAAATGTTTTACTAACAATTTTTGAGTAAAAATTTATATTTACTAAGAAACAATTTTGGAAATGAAATGTTTGTCGAAATTTGCATTGAAGTAGTTTTTTATAATATTCATTTCATAATTCTAATTTAAAATATTTTCATTATGTTATAAGGTTTTTTTGATTTGGTTTATTTGTATTACGTGAATGCGTATTTAAAAAAAAAATTTATTATAAAAACAAATCAAAAAGAGCATGCAAAGAGTTAGTACAAAATTGCATTCAACATAACCTCAGAAAAACTAGTTATAAGCTAGCTTGTTTTCCAGCACTAAGTAGGTAAATCAGATGCTAGAAGTGAAACTTCTTAACTTATTAGAAATAAATATCATTCCAGATTAGCGGCAAATAGAAAGAGTGACAAATGAAAATATAAAATTAACTCTCTTACATATGTACATATATTATCCATAAAAAAGTTTACGGGTATCAAGCTAACATAAAGAATTGGTCTTCTTCATGTATTAATTTAGTGTTGGGGAACTAAGTTTACCGAAACAGAAATCAAGCTGGAATTTTTCAGGTGTCGAAGCTGCTAGAGACACACCGAGTTTCGACTAAAATAAAACAATTGAAATAATATAAAAAGGTTTAAAATGCATATTTTTCGAGAAAATTAAATTCTCCTCATAAAAGGCGAATGCTTACAGACACTTTTCATTGACTAGCCACGGCTTGAAGGTGGAAAAAACTAATATTTTTTTCCTAGAATTTTCAATTAAAAAAAAATCACATTCTAAAAAAACAAGTGTTTATTCGATAGTTTTTCGAAAAGCATTTCGGTATAATTTTTGCTTAATAAAATTTGCTTAAAAATTAAAGAAATATTTACACGAGTTTTAGAATTTTCACATAATAAGCGAAGATTAGAAAAAAAAAAACACTTTCTTCATTTTTTTTGCACTTTTAAAAATAAATTTAAATAAAACAAATAAAAAGAATAAGAAAAAGGAAATTTAAAACAAAATACTACCCCTTTTTTTGCTAAGTGAATTAAAAAAAAAATTATATAACAAAAATGTTTCTTTGATTTTTTTTCGGTTGTCTTTTAATTTCATTTTATGTAAAAATTCAAGTAAAAATAAATTAAATTTATGAAATATAAGTATACAATTTTTCTGCTTTTAATATTTTTGTTAATCATTTACTTCACTTTATTAAAAAATTAATTAAAGAATAAAATAAATTAATCCAAAATAATAAGCATAGTAGAGAAAACTACAAAAATGTAACTCATTCTTTCCGCTGAATAAAACAAATTTTTTAGAAATTTTTGTTTTTGTTTGTTAGTCATTTACTTTAATTGTATAATAAAAATAGAACCAAAAATTAAATAAATTCCACAAAAAATAGCAAATAGTTCCAATCGAAAAAATTAAAGGATGTTATCGTGTGTAATGCTCCTTCATTCGAATACAAAATATTTTTATGTTTTGCTTCAATAACAAAAATAAAACAATAAAATAAAAACTAAAATAATTCCACATCTAACATACCATCAGCTTTCCTACAGATTCACCTTTATAGAATGTTCCTCTTGAAATATTCAAGCGGTCCTCGAAACGAAATTTTTGCAACCTTTTTTTAATATCAAATTATTGTCATTGAAAAATTCTACCTAAAATTCTAACCAAATACTAACTATTTCATAAAATGTGAAAATAAGTTTTATCAATTAAAAATTTTCCATCGAAATTTTACGCTCTTTTTTCTACATAAATTAATTGTTAAATTTTAATTAATATCCCTTTGGAGAATATTTACGTTATTTATTTTATGGGTCTTTATTATTATTTTTCACCTGCAACGTAATTAAACAGAATTTAAATGCTTTTATAAGTATGCTATAATTGCCATCAGTAATTTCACATTACTATACGATTATATTTGAATAATTAAAAAATACATATTTTCAAATATTAACTAAATAAATACTAAAGCATTAAATTGAGCATGTCATTAAATACTTAAACAAATTGCCAAGGCAATAACTGCATATTATATAGTTACATACATATATGTATACTGTCAGCATAATGCTGGGTTTTTCATTATAATAGTGGTGGGTAATGCAGCAAGTATTTGTGCGTTGATACATTAGCGCAAGTGCAATGAAAAGCGTAAGCGCATTTAAGTGTGTATTATATGATTTGGATAGAGGTGGAAAATAAGTTGATTGGAAAGTTAAGCGCATTCAATACAGAGTTTCCAAAGATGGCATATAACAGTAATATCTCGCTAATTTAAGTATTTCACGGATTCATAAAAATGCTTAACAATAGGAATATCTATCTAAATGATAACTTGGAGCATCTAAAATAGACCAAACTATGCCCGGGTTTTCAACCTAAGTTAGCATGACGCGCTTACGTCTCAAGTTCAATGCGTTAACAGTACCTGATAACAGCGCAATAACGCAATGCAATGCGGACTTAGCCTGTTACTAGTCATTTCGTGATATATCAAAACATATTTTAAAATAATAGTCGAATAATAATGCAATAAATATTAAATTAAGAGAACACTAGAAATTTAAAAAAAAATATGATAATTGGGTGAAGCGAAAGTCAAGGCTTATAAAATTTTAAATTTAAATGAAATTTTTATTTAATTAATAATATTTTAGGTAAATAAAAAAATTTTTCAATATTCATGGAATTAAATTTGCGCAAAATCTTAAGCTGTTAGCAAAACAAGATCCTTCTGTAGCAATGAGGGTGGAATCTTGAAAATCTCCTGGCAGCATTTCAGAAGTATTCAGGTTATAACCATCACAGAAGGAAAAAGAGCTAAAAATGTGGTACTTTGTTGATAGTGTATCGATGACTGAATGGCAGGAATATTGAAAAATTTGTAAATTGACAATATTTTTCAAAAAAGTAGTTCTCCAACTCACCTCAATTTAGTTGAATAAAATCTATCCAATGGTGCCTGTTAATCCAGTTCTGAAGCGAAGTAGTTCAGTTCTTAATACAGGACTACTTCGTTTGCTCATTCAATTGAATGAAATATCCCAACTCTAGTGAAAAATTTTAAAGGAACTCGACAATAGTGCAATTTTAGGAAAAGAATTTTCGCTAGATGGCGCAGAGTTAGAGGTGTTACATTAATTCCTACGAACTTTGGCGATCAATTTTTATGGAACTTTTCGGTTGTCTGGTTACTTGAACCTTGCTGCACAGTTTATAAAAAAATACGCCAGATAGGTCAAGAATGGGGATGTTTAGAAAATTCAGAAAAATTTTGAAACGCTTAAAGAAACTTAAAGCACGGGTAAGACCTGAAGACAACTGGAGCCTTACATACAAAATTTTCCCAGCTGACGCATCTGGGACTCGATGAGCTTGGTTACAGGAAATTTTTCCGGTAGATGGCGCACGGATAGAGATGTTCTGAAATTGGTTCACGTTTAGATTAAGCCATAAAAAAATTAGAAAATTAGCAGACAGTAAAAATCATTTATTAAGCGTACCTTTATATAAATGGGCCAAAAAAGCAAACAAATTTTTACTAAAACAATGATGAATATTGATTTTTAAATTGATTGTTGGTGGAGTTCAACAAGATTACGAAGTCAGTTTGTGCTGTTTTTTTTTCTTTCATTTACATATATAAAGGTAGCCTTATACCTATCTATTTTATTTAAAATCCGTATTATTCAATTCGATTTATGTACATATGTGTATTAGGCAAGGGAGCGCTCCAAATTTCACTATAATTATGAAATTGACCACAAGCTGCTGTAATTACAAACTATGGCGCGCAGATAAGCTAATGCACACATGCGCTCTAATACGCCATATCACTGCTAACAAAGTTACCAATTCGACAAAATTAAAAATGATGCAGTCAACCTGAAAAGTTTCGTAACATAAGCTCAACATAAATTGGCTTTAGAGTGGATACAGTTCAGCAAACGCAACTACACACAATATTTAGCAAATTCCCAAAAAAAAATCACAAAAAAATGCAACAAGAAATTCAGCAAAAATTTACCAACGCATTTTCCACGTTATCATTTACATATAAAGCGCATATTTTTGTGGCATCAACAATTGCTACGCGCCACAATTTAATTTACTCTAAGCATAGCATAACCGAGAACAAAGTATGCACTAGTTGATCCCAAAAAAAAAATAATTCAAATGCGCCTAAATGTATGCAGCATTTAACAAATATGCATTAAAGACCAACAAATGCGCCCAAAAATATGCTACACTTACTTACATACCCACCCACCTACATGCGCATACGCGTACTAAGCACATTTTGTAGTGCATGTTTTGTTGTTGCTATTGTTGTTGTTTTTTTGCTATTTTTGGTCAAGCATTAAAACACACAATTAACTTTAACTATCGAACAATTTCATTTCGACGAATAAACTCCGAACAAAAATCAACTATGTGCATCATGAAAAGGGCTGACTATTGTGAGATGTAGAGAAGTGAATTGGTTTCACACGCACATCGTTGAACATTTGCCAAATGCGAACGAACTACGAAAATTGCAAACCGCGCAAATTTTGCCAATTTATTTGGCTTTTCCAATTGCTGATTTGTACAAGTACATGAAAGGCGTTCAGCAAAACAGCGAATGTAGCAGTGAATTGCAATTTCGTATGCACAACCCACGCTGTGAACACACACTCATACAACACACACTCATACAACATACACTCACACAACACACACACATCCACCCACACATATAGTTAACCAATACACAAGTAGCTCCCAACAAGCGCTTGTGTTGTGGTCAAAACAAAAATTGGAATTACTGTTACGTAATGCTTAAGCCTGTATGTGTGTAGTGATGTGTAAAATAGTAACATGCGAGCAACAGCTACAATAACAACAATTGGTTGGTTATTAGTGTGCAAAGCTGATGAAATTCGCAGTATTATGTTGAATGATTGAAAGCATCATGGAATCCATATTAACTCTTCCATGAAGCACTAATTTGTTAAAAATTTCGGAAATTGGTTTTGCAAAAATTTTAATTTCTTTTTCTCACTTTAACGCTCTCTCTCTCTCTATTTCTCTCCCACTGCACGCCGCTTTGTAACGTAAAGTAAGGGCTCATGCTTGCTCTCTCGCTCCATACATCTCTTACTCTCTCGTCTGCAACCCCTTCCATTTTCGCTCTTTTTTCCTCCTTTTTTCCTTATATTTGTGTTTCTAATTTTGCTTCTTCTGTTTCATTAGTTTGTTTTTTTCTTTCTTTTCCTGCTTTTGTTCCTCACTTCCATTTTTCTACTTCCTACTCTTTTTCGCCTTCCTCTTACTTTCTCCTCGTTCTTTATTTTTTCTTTCTCAATCCATTTCTCTCATTCGATTTCAATAACATTTCACTTACCTATCTGCCATTCATTCTCCTTATCTTTCTTCTTCTCCTTATCCCTCCGCATTTCCTTCTCACTTTCCGTCCCTTACGGCTCATTCTCTCTAGTTTGAAAACTTTTATCATTTCTTTCCATCTTTTTCTTACACTTCTCTTCTACTTCTCATTTTTTTCTTCTATTAATTCTACTTTTTGTTTACTTATCTCTCTTTCACCTTCTTCCTTTCCCTCTGCATTTGTTTCCCCCTTCTTGTTCGCACTTGCATCTTCTCTCCTCAATTTTCTTGTTCTTCTAAAACTGCGCTTACTCCTTCCCGTTTGCTTTCTCTTCCTCCTATTTCCTCACCATTCTGTCTTACCTCTTTCTCTGATAGTTTCTCTCTCTCTCTCTTCTATTCACCTTCTGTTTTTCCTCCCACCCTTCCTATTGATTTTCTTCTTGTTCTTTTTCTTTTTATTTATTTCGGCGCAGCCAAAGGTAAGTCCTCCCTTTCTCACTGGGAGAGCATTGAAATAGAGAATATTCGAATCATCCAGCAATGCTGACTCTGGCTTAAATTTAAAAAAAATCAATTGACGAGCTATATTTTACCTCCAAAGATTTTTCAGTGAAGGAGGAGATTAAAGTGCTTGCTGTTGTAACCTCAAAAACACTCCCGAAGTGTGATGAGTTTAGAGGTTAGGGATCCGAACATTCTTTCTTGATCATAAAACTAGCAACGGTCTAATGTCGCGTTCTATTAAATCCACGCTTGATGCTTGTTGTGTTAGTTGTCCCATTTGCACTCATCACTCACCACTACCCCTCGCTCATATCACTGTAACCAAATGCAAGTTAAACTTCACTTCGTTTAGGAGCACAATTTTTCAATTTTCTGCTCAAAAGCATTTTAGGTGCTATCCAAAAATACCGACAGTTGTTATTAGGTAGATGTAAAGCAACAACAACAACAAAATACCAACTATAACCGCAACAACAGCAATCATCGCCAACAACAGTTACTATTCGTATTGCAAACAATGACGACCACACACACGCTTGCTCCACAAAAGCCTTACACACATGACCAACCGAATGCAACCGAACGGTCGAATGGTCGAATGGTTTGCTGACTGACTTACTGTATAAAGTATAGAGTGACCATTGGAATCAGTAACTCCATCAACAATAGCTTTTATGGATGGACAGTTGAATGCAACATAAAGCCGGAGTGGTGAAAAATGAAAGCAAAATAAAGCGCTTCACAGCACAAGCAGCGGCACTGCAGTGCAATGTGAGAGAGAGGCAAGGCGCGGCGATGGAGAGTTTGTTCGTAGTCGATTTGTAAGTTCGTGCTGTTGTTGCTGTGCTTATATGGCGTGTTGTTGTTTGCTACTTACGCGCAATTGCTACACGCAACAATAAAGCTGCGCATTTGGATGGAGTGTCTGAGTGACTGACTGATTAGATGAAGTGAGTGCGTGAGTATGTGTGAGTAACTTGTGGGCGATTAAATTGCGTTGGGGTTTCTTTTGTGGACTTAAAAATGCTGAAAACCACAGAGCAAACTGCAATTGCTACAACTAAAACAACAACATGAAGGGTCAAAACAATAGCAGTGGGCAAGAAATTTTAACGTAGGCGGGGATCCAATTCAATGCATATACCCAGTAGTAAGTTTAGGTGTAAGAGGGCATAGGGATATTTTAAAAGTGGATTTTGATGAGTGAATAATGTCGGGAAAGGGAGGTATATAGGAAAAGAGTTTAAAGGCATGGTCTAAGCGAGAGAGAGAGAGAAGTAAATATACATATGTATATGAATGAGTAGAGGATAACAAGGACGAAGAGGGTGGGAGGTTGAGGAATAATAATAAGACGAAGTAGATAAAGCACTACCAAAAGGGGAAGAAGTAGTGGAAGGGGAATAAGAATTCTAATAGGAATATTCAGCAGGTAATTGAATTAGAAGTTGGAATATAAAGAGGAATTGGGAAAAGAAAAGAAATTTAGCAGGTGAACTAAAAAGTAGGACGAAAGGGAAAAATATGGAGAAAGAGGGGGAGAGAGAAGGGAGAGAAGGGAGAGGTGGGAAGCATAAATATCATACTTTTGGGATGAATGAACGTCTGCATGGTCGGCGGGTGGTAAATTTCCTTAACGTTTGAGAGACCAAACAGATGAAAGACCTCAATCAGTTGTGGCAAAAAAAGTAATTGGCCGTTTCTTGACCACTGCTATTATAAAAACTTTCATTGTCATTAACTTTGAATATGTAAGAACTCACTGTCGTTGGTCAGCGCTATTGGGTATAAAACAGCAGTAGCAGAAATATTTTCATGAGCTCTCCACCAGCTCAAAATCAACAACAACAAGAATGCTCAACACAAGCTACCAAAGAAAAACTGCCAAAACGCTTGCAATAATAGGCAATTCACCACAACAACAAACTTTAGATTTCCTCAATCATAAAGCATATGGATCACATTAAAGTCACAGGCCTAGATCGAAACAAAAGCATGCCGAACGCTTGCTTTGTTGTAGCAATTTCTGCTTGATTTTAGATGCCACACACAATGCCAACACACCCACCAACATTTTCCTTACAAATTGGAAATGCTTACACACACACGCACACACACACACCAAACAATCGTTTTGTATTTCACAATTGCATTGCATACCTTTAGGCGTATTTAAGTATAATTAATCTTACGTTCATGACAGCTATAGGTTCTGTCAAGTCAAGTTGCAATCAAGTTGAAACGAGTCGAGTACGCTTACATATATGCAACAGCCGCCAATTTGTTATGCACACACTTTGCTGGATGCATTGATGCGTTAAATTAAAAATTTAGCTATAAATGCATGCGGTAGCATAATTTTAGGCGCATTACTTACGACTCCCATGCTGCTGAGTGCATGAATTTATAATTTTTTGCAATGAGCAGCAGTACATGATTTATGCCACAAAATTTACCAAAATGAACTACGACACACAAATACATACATACATATATCATAACAGCACTAACGAAATTTTGTTTTTGTTTTTCTTCGTAACGTGCTCACATATGTAACAAGTATCATGTGGCCGAATTGATTAGGGTTGGCTGGATTTGATTTGGGGCTTGCTTGATTTGCCTTTAGAAATTGCCTCAATAGTAATTACTATTTAAATCAGCTACACTGTTGCATATGCACAGGCGTTTGCTGCCAAGCCTATTGTAATTGAACTTAATTAGTAGAAGCACATAAGTGGAATTTGTAATGAATTGAAATTGACATTTGAGACTTAAGCTTTCACTGCACTGGAAACGTATTTGATTGATTGTGCTAGGAAATCGAAAGCTATTGATAAACATTGACGGAAGATTTGTAAGCTGACAATGTAGCAATGATCCTGTATTAAGGTTAACGACTTAGAAGCTTAGGCAGATAGGCTTTGAGGAAAGTGGATAGTTACTAGCTTACAAATCACAACAAAGAAATGGATGACGGCCTAACATTTATTATACATATTAAAGCAAGCAAAACGACAGATTTAACTCCACCTGAAATAGAACGCACCTTACCGAAATGCTCCTCATTTAATGGACCTTACCTAACAACCGACCAGCACGGTTTCTGAGAGGGCGATGTCGATGACGAAAATGCCTAAAAGTATGCAACTGAATAGATAGCATGCCCCTAAAAGTATGTAATATTTAGATGTAATACATTTTTATAACGCCAACAGCTAATTGACTAAAAACACGCACTGCTAAAAGTCAAAGCGCCTAAATATCAGCTTAATAAGGTATTTTCTAGTTATTACCAAATTTCAATCACGTCAAGCATAACTTGCCTTATCCTACCATTATATCAACCACTAAATAAACACCAAATCAAAACCATAATTGTGGCTTTCCTAATTACACCCAATTAACTGAACTATCATTAGCAGCAATCAAATATTTTGGTTATTTGCTATTTCATTAACAGACCAAAGTGCAAACATAAAAACATCTATTTAAATAAGGCATACCTTAAGGCGTTACATGAAAATTGCTTGTGAGTAATTAAAATTTATTTGTCTAATATTCGTATCTGATTTACACAGCCAACTACATAAATGCAAAGGTCAAAGAATTTTTTGTTTAGCAATAATTTGAGTTTTGATATGGGTTTTGTAAATAATTGCATACGTTTAGGCGAAACGTGTAGGGGTTTTTATGGAGGGTATCTAAAAATTAAATATTTTGAAATTAGAGTTCGTCAAAAAATATTTTCAGGTGGAAAATGGGAAAATTTTTATAAAATTTTTGTAAAAATTGCACAGCAGCAGAATTTTTTTTATGAAACAGAGACAAAAACTTAATTTATAAGAAGCTTTTTTAAGTACATATTGGAAAAATTTAAAATTTGTAAAAATTGCAAAATTGAGTGCTGAAAAATGTTTTTTACTTGAAAAATTAATTATAAAAATTAAAACCATGATCCAACTATAACAGGTCGTAGCAGCTCGGCAAACATACAAACACACAAAAATTTTCCATGTATTTTGTTTTTGTAATTTGTGAGTTTATAGGCAAAATCGTACTGAAAAATATTTTGATTGTCAAAATTCTAGAAAAAAATAAAAATCAGCTGGCCTATCGACACGACCTGTATTATTGGATCATGATTAAAACCTTAAAAAAAACTATTAAATTTATTTTTTTGTTGTTTTCTTATTGTGAATATTTGTTAAAATTTCAAAAGTAAAAAACGGAAATTTTTTTTAAGATGCCAAAAATGTTATCAGTTATTTTTGCATAATTTTTCAATATTGATTTATTTTCATTTAAAAATTTTTTTCAATAAGTTTTGAAATTTTTACTAATATTTTTCTGCTATTGGCAAAAAAACCTCTTTTTTCGTTTACCCTGCTAAATAGTGAATTTCAGATAAACAATAGTATAAATGTAATGTCATTTAGATTTTATGTTTGTGATAAATTTATTTTTTCGGTTGCGCAATAATTTTCAGGTCGCCGGTTTTCATTTAGTCAAGCGTAGCGAAATACTATTTCGTTTATCAGCAGCCTTTTAGGCTTTAAATCTTAATTAAACATTGAAAGTTTTTTGTTGTTGTTGCGTTAGGAGGAAGCGATTATAATATAATAAGAGGGCAAACAAATACAAATATTGGAAAGTTGTTGGTCGACTGAAGTGTTGACATACACTTAAGCTCCTTGCGCTGCACTCTTTCTAGATATCTATGTATATGTGGAGAATTCCTCTTCTTTGGAGATGTGATCTGAAATCATTTTGTTGTTGATTTAAGAAAAAAACGTAGGCTGAAGTTGGCTACGATTTTCCACATTTTAATTACGAATACTCAGGTACATTTTGGGATCGTTATTCTGGGAGAAATTTTGCATTGCAGACTATTTGGGAACTATTTTCGGAAATGAGCTTGTGATCACCTCAACCCCATTTCCACATAATTTTGAGACTATTCTTATTAACAACTTCCCTGTCTCCATAAAACACTTCCACTAGTTTTTTATATTGCTTAACTGAGCAATAGGAACATATATTATAAAATATTATTTTTATAAATAATTTTGTGAGTCAAATGTGACTCATGAACGTAGCAAAAAAAAAAACCCTGTTTACCACTTTCACTGAGTCACATGTGAGCATATAGGACCTTCTTGTTCTGCAAGTTGTATAGACAAATGAGTTACATGTGACTCATGAACTTATTTCAATACACTCTCGTGAGTCATATATGACTCGTTGGACAGGGGAGTTATTAATTACAGTTATTTTTGAATTTGGTCCAGTTTGAATATAAATAGTTTGCATTTATTTCCAGTATTTTTTTGGAGATCATTTCGGGATTATTTAAACAAACACTTTATTATTATTAAAGACGGTATTGGTCACTCCACCCGAGAAATACCACTGAAGAGATATATCATAGTAACAACGAAACAATTGTCTTTAGGTCCACTCGCCGTACGAGGTTGCAATTTTTGTCTCAAAAATTTAATTTGTGGTTGACGATCGCGATTTGTGTAGTTCAACAAATTTGTAGTTCTTATTGAACGAGTTATTTCTAAAAGCATACATATATAATATATATTTATTTTCGCTTTTTCGACTAATTTTAAAATATTGAAATTACTAACAGCACTTTAATTAAGTAAAATACATAGCCTAGCAAATAATTATTCCAGAGTAGCGATTATTAGTGAAAAATTTTTATGTACAGTGGCGAGTGAAAAACAAGCGGCAAAAGTCAAAAGTGGTATAATTTTTTTGCATAATTCTCTTTTGAAATATAGCTTGCAAATGGAAGGCACAAAGCGAAGACTATAAGGCTTGCAAAAATTAAATAAATTTAAATTAAATAATTATTACAACTTTTTTTTTTTTGGTAAAGTGTTTATAATTTTATATTTTTTTTTTACCCTTATTACCCTTAAAGTTCGTTATGAAAATTATTAAAAACAAAAAATTCCATATAACATTTCGCTGCTATTTTTACACCCACCACTGTACTTACAGAAAAAACTATGTAATCTGGTATTTTTGCTTACTGTAAAGATAAAACTCAATTAATGCAAACATAACTAGTTATTTGAAAAACTTACATTATTTTCATAACAACATAAAAAAGCATACTACTGAAAACTTTGATTAATTAAAAACAAATATTAGTTAAAATAACATACAAATAGTTTTCGTGTATATGTAAAACAAAAATAAAACATAAAATTGTAGCAAGAATTTCATTACTAAAGCATTTTCGTAGCAATAATCAGCAAAGTGAAACTAGCTGCTCCATCTAACTCGCTCCAGCATACGCCAAGCAATTTTATGTTTGTCATAAACTAATGAGTACGATTTTGTAGTATTTCTCTTTATTTAATTTTGTTCTTGTTTTATACTTAAAAAATATTTTTGCAAAACATTGCTGTACCGTTATTAAATGAAAATGTTTTCTCTTCCTGTTATTTCTCTATTTTCATATAAAAACGTATCATCGCATGCCTTCATAAACGCTCAAATTGCATTGCGCTAAAACAACAACAACAATAACAACGATAACAACGCTGACAACTATCATCATATCAACACAACAACAACAACAACAACTATCATATTATCCTGCCTGCAATCCACCTACACGTATATGCTTAACTGAAATGCCATACCTTCATATCCTTTTTGGCGTATTTCCTTTTACAAACTCCTGTCATGCATATAATCAACTCATATTCACGCATACATATACGCATATATGTACATAAATGCATATAATCTACATACATATGTATGTACATATAGAACTGGCCGCAATCAGCCACCAATGTATACGGAAACTCTGTCAGAAAGTTTGGCTTTGATGATCAATTCGCTGTCGGTGGAAATGGAAGGCAAATATTATTGCACCGCCTCTTATGCAAATACGGAATTACTGGAAACGAGCGTTATAATTAAAACTTATGGTAAGTTTCTATATTTAACAAAATATTATGCAATATTGACCAACTTTTACTACACTAAAAAAAAAAACAAAAACTTTCTCACACATCCTACTTGTGGTTTTGCTTTAAGCTCTCGCTAGGTTTTACTTGCGAAAATTTCATTACATGAGCGTAGTTGTACTGCGATGAAGAGAGGGGTAGTAGTTTAAAAAAGCGACATTCTCTCTTCCACTTATTTGCATGAGTGCAGTAGGATGGAGAGATGACATGACTGGTCATACATAATCGCTACCACGACAGTCGGGCAGTACCGCAAGGGAGCACCAAAGCGTACCGAATTCATTTGCGACCAAGGACTATCAATTCGACTTTACTCCCCAAAACCTTCGGAGAATATTTTAGTTGATGAAACAACAACAAGCACAACTTTATTTAAAACAAAGGAGAGATTTTTGAGAAACTTTGATTTTTATTTTGCTACTCTCAGGATAGGAGATTATAAGAAAGTGATACCCAAATCCGAAACCCGGAAAGCTCGCACTACTCATCATTAATTTCCTTCTCATACTCGCCTTTGACTTTTCTCTCGAATTCTGCAAAAGTTCCCACTTTTATATCGATTTTTTTGAAACAGTATTCGATTACAATCGATTTTCGGCGCTCACTTGTTTTTGCTGCCTTTGTCGTTATTTATCGATTATTTTATTCATTCTCTCAAATTATCAATGATCGCAAGTACTTCTTGTCTGTTGTAAGTCGCAGTAATGATCCTAACAGTAATGTGAATGTCGCCAAGAAGTCGACGCCAATGATATCTTTGTCGACCATATTCCCTATCCAGGTTGTCGCGATATGTAGCCACATTTCCGATCACAACTTCGTATTGATTTTTGCCAATTTTATTGGTTAACATATTTTTTTTTGCTATAATTTTAAAACTATTCACATTCATATTACGTAAAACTTTTATCGATTTCCATTTTTCCAAACATTTTTTTTTTATCAAATATTGGCTTTTAACCTGGACTACTTTAATGTCCAACGATTCAATTATTTTTCGATATTCTATTCGATATTCTATTCGATATCTATTATTTACTTAATGTCTCACTTATATATCGTTTCTTGGAGTGTATTGATTCCAACAGTCATATTTATCGACTGTCTCCGATTACATTTTATAGTGACTTTATCGATTCTCATTTCCTTAGTATTTCCTTATAATATTCGCTTTTTATTTAAACCCTTAAATTTTTTTATTTATTCAATATTTTTGTCGAAAATGTACTTCTAACTTAGGAATTTTGGAGATTTTATTCGGTTTCTGCATTTTTTCAGCTTTAAAATATGCGTATTTCTAGTTTTCTTTTGCTTTTAGATTATTTTATTGACTTCACTAAGCCATATTCGATTGATTTTCAATTTATAACGTTTCTTCTACTGCTTTTTAGAATTATTTCGCTGTAGTTATTACTAGTTAACGATTTTCTTCGATTATTTTTATTCGGCTCTTAACGCTTTATATTTTACTTCGTTATCCCTCAATTCGTTTCTTCCTGATCTTATCGCTTTATATTTTACTTCTTTATCTCCTTCGAATATTGGCCTTTGATTAAGACTTTTAGACCATTTTTATCGATTTTTTCTGAACCTTATTAAGAGGTTTGTCCCTTCTTTTCAAAATTTATCGTTTTTTGTTTAGATCGTTTGGCTTGTATCGATACCACAAAGATTAGTTATGATTAGTTATCCTGTTTCCGTCAATTACTTGTTTGTCGCTTGTATCGATTCTTATTTTCTTCTGTATTTCTGTAGCATATTCGTCAATTTTAGAAGTGTCGATATGTTTTCAATATTCATCAATATCAGAATTGCTGACCCGTATTTTTTGTTTTTTTTTTATAATCGATATCTTTCTGACTTTGGTCGATATTATTTGACTCTTCTTTTTTTTCTACGTTTTCTGATATACGTCGTTTCTTCAGCGTTTTTTTTCTCTTTGGTCTGATACGTTCAAAAATATCGATTATCATCGATTTTTTTATGTCGATTATTATCGATTTTTTGTAATATCGAACACTTTCTTTTTTATTTTTGCCAGGTTTTATTACTTTTAGAGAGTTTTTTTAAACTGCATTAGATTTTGATCTGCTAAACTCGTCTATCGGTTCTTTCCAAAATAGAGGTATACCCATCTGCATCTTCCACTAGATGGCACCTACCCTATAGCCACTCCAGCATCCCAAGTGCTAACACTCTGCATACGCCCATGCATGCTTCATATAAGCGTCGTAACTGCGTTAACGCCTACTAAGCCAAGTGTGAGTTCACTTTTAAATTTCTTGCCACTTCCCTCGAACCGCTTTAGCTGCATTTACAAAATTTGTTAGCTTGCACTTAAATTTCGAAATTTATTATACAAAAGTTACTTCTCAAAACAAAAAAAACATATTTGTGTTTTGTTCCAGTAGAACGCACGAAGGCATTTCTTTCATGCAAAAGTATAGTATTGCGGTTGTATTTTACAAATACAAATACGTGTGCGACGTGCACACCAACACTTGCACTCTCTGCTAGCAAACTTGAGCTTGAATATTTTATAAAATTGCACAAGCAAATAAGAAATTGTTCAGCTACAAGCCATAACAAAATAGGAAAAACCTAAATTTAGAGCAAGAAAATTGTATGTATGTGTAAGAAGTTTGCTGGTTTTTGTTTCCTACTTTTAGGCGCACGAGTGCTGAATGTGTGTGAGTGTGTGAGCTGAAAAACGATTTCTAGACGTGTTGTTGGCAAAAGTTGCTCGTGTATAAGTGTGTTGGTGTGTGTTGTTGTGTACGTGTGTGTTTAGCAGCAATTATGATCATAAACAAGTTGTTGCAAGTTTTTCACTCGAATTGAGGGCGTGTTGCCGCCTACATGCAGCGGCTGTGTTCGTTGGTTGTGCAAATGCAATTCTGTTTTTTTTTTTTTTAGTTTTGACAAGTTTCAAGCAATAAGTTTAATAATAAAATGACCTTTTCTTTTGTGGGTTATCGCTTGGTTTTAGAGCATTGCCTGTGGTCCCGCTTGGAGCATGAATTAAAATGATTATTTTTAGTAGGATGGGTTGATTTTAAGCATTAAGCTTTTACGGGAGTTTTTTCGATGGATTTACAAAGGCACTAAAAGTGTTGTATATTTGTTGTTGTCCTTGTAGTGATACTGTGCGCTGTTTAAACGAAGCGCCCACTCTTAAAAGTTGCCATATAGCGTGTATGTAATAAATTTAATGAGGACACCAGTGCGTATACGCAACTTTTTCAAATATGGATTATTTTTTTTCGAGTCAGCGTAATGTTCACATGAATGTTTAGTAAAAATTTAAAAAAAAATTTAAGCATAGATATATCTATGTATGTATGTATGTACATATGTGCTACATAATAATTTCAGCAAAAAACCAAAAAATAAAATGATTTTGAATTTGTTCTTCTTGAACTCATGGAGATGCATTCAGTTGTGGTAAACTCAAACAGTTTTTCCAACTAAAACAGCATACCGATTTCATAGAAATGAAATACAATTTGATTGCAAATATCAATTTACGTACATATACATGTATGTTTAAGTCAGTGTATGCAGTTCTGGATATAAATTAAAACTAATTGAAATCTGGCAATGAGAATGAGAATTTGTTGAAAAGCTGATTGGACTACGAACAAAATCACTGGTATTATAATATGTTATGCGTGTATGTATATACATTATTTTAAACAGAAAATAATGTGCACATAAAAAGTTATTCAAAGAAAATTAAATTGATTTTAAACTAAAATGAATTTTTATTGAATTTAATAGTTATTATCAAAATTTAGATAGAAATAGTCGAATGCAAATAACTTACTTATTTGAAATTTTAATAGGCTAAGTGCTTATGCAAGCTGGAAATTGATGAAAGAGAGGGGAAAAGGACGACAAAAAAAGCACTAAGATTTTAATATGTTAAAAAAAATGTATTTGATTTCTATTAAGAAATAAAAATAAAATTACAAATTTTGTAACTAATTTAAAAGTGAAACACAAATTTAAAAAATTCAATTTAGTACTACTTTTTACTTAAATTAAAAAATTTAGCATACAAAATAAAAAAAAAAAATAAAATTATTGTTAAAAAAAAATTATATTAAAAAATTAAAATCAAAATTTCCATTTTTGCTACAAATTTTAAAAATGTAATTCAAATTAAAAAAATACTATTTGACTTTAACATTTTGCCTGAAGAAATAAATTAAACTGAAAATATAAAATACCAAAATATACCTTAAAAAATTGTTGGCACATTAAAACTTTGAAACAATTTTTTACAGCTGTTCCCTTTTGTTTCAAAATGAAATTGTTAAACTAATACAAACTTCGCAACAAAACTCAAGCTTTTACTTTTCCATTCGAAACTTACATTTATTTTTGGTTTAAAAATTAAACTTAGATACAAAAAAAACTTAAGCTCTTAAAATTAAAAAAAAATTTTCTTATTTTGCTTTAAACAAAATTTTGATATATGTAATAGACAAATTTTATCTACAAATTTTATCTAGAAATTTCAATTGAAAAAAAATAAAAGTAAAATTTTATGTAAAAATAAAAATTTAATTAAAAAAAATTATTTTAAATTTTATTTTCGACTTTAAAAATAAAATTTAAACACTTTTTAAATTTTATTAATAACAAAAAAAAAAAAATTGGAACCTAAACAAAACCAAATTTTCAACTTAAATAAAGAACTTAACCTTTCAATTTTATTTTGTATTGCAAAAAAATTTATTTTAATTTAAAAAAATTTAAATAAAATTTTAACTTTTATAATTATGTAATCTAAATCAATGATTATTTTAAAATGAAACTCTAATCTTAATCTGATATTTCAAAATGAAACTCTAATCTTAACTTCTTTGGATTAAAAAAAAATCTAATTTTTTTTGGATTTTAGAAATAACAAATAATAAAAAATAAGAAAATTGGAACCTACACAAAACCAAATTTTCAACTTTTACAAAAACTCTTAACCTTTCACTTTTATTTTGAATCATAAAAAAATTATTTTAACTAACAAAAAAAATAAAACAAAATTTTAACTTTATAATCATTTAATTTACATAAATCAATTAAAAAAAGAAATATTTAAAAAATTTTTTTCGATTTATAAAAAAAAGCTGAAGTTTTAACTTTTAAGGATTAAAAAGTTTTCAAATTTTATTTTGGACTTGCAGAATAATAAAATAATTAAAAATAAGAAAATTTAAACCTAGGCAAAACCATTCAACTTTTACAAAGAATCTTAATCTTTCTGTTTTATTTTGCATTGTAAAAAAAATAGTTTTAATTTAAAAAAATTCAAATAAAATTGTAACGTTTATAATTATCTAAATAGTTAAAAATCAATGGAAAAAAATATATTTAATTATATTTTCGACTTCAAAAAAAGTTCATGTTTTAACTTTTTTGATTGAAAGGTTTTCAAATTTTATTTTGGACTTGAAAAATAATAGAATAATTTTAAAGAAAAAAAACCCAACCAAAAACTTTAAGTTGAAAAATAACAAGTCTCAACATTTTATTTACCCAATTCAAACTTTCAAAAGCTCTTTTTTGACTTTTTGATAAAAGAAATAAGCTTATTATTTTGTTACGCAAATTTTATCTACATAAAAATATTTTTCACTTAAATGAATTCATGAAACTAGCAGCTAAAGTATCAAATTTTAAACCAAATAAAATTAAAATTAAAAAAAAAATACATTTAAATTTTATTTTGAGTGCACAATGAAATTTAAACATAAAAAAACACAAATTTTTTCACTTGAAAAATAAAATATACATTTCAATAGAAATCAAACTCAATATAAATAGAAAGTAAAAAAAGAATTAAAATTTTTATTTTTGACTTCAAATCTAATTTAAGCTTTTGAACAAAAGCCTTAACCTTGCGTTGCTATTGCTTTCGTCTGCAAGAAATTGCCATAGGACAAAAGAAAATACAAGAAAAAATTTCACTCTATCAAATTGCACAAAAATTCCCTAAAAATACTTGCTACATACTAATATGCGAGCGAGCAGCCACATTCTGGAAGCAATAAATTAAGTTGCGTATACGCCATGGCGTCCGATCAAGTCAACAACGAAAACGTCTAGCGGCAACATGCCTGCATGACAACAAAATATTCCTGTACTAAGCATAAAGAAATGAATTTGTTTAGATGTGCGTTAGTATGACAAGCATGTTTAGCAAGTTTTTAAAGCATGCCACACAACACAAATATGTGCGTAATATCGAACTTTGAGCTGCTCACTATGAAAATGCGAGGTATTCAATTTCTAAATTTTTTTCTTTTTTTTTTTGCACATTTTTTAGTTGGTCACTATTTAAGCATAAACTTTGAATTCCAATAATATGAAATTTGAAAATGAAATGCATAAAGCGTAAAAAGATTTCTAAATTTTCATGTTGCCGTCAGCTTGAGGTACAGCATTGATAGCAAAAGTGGTTAGACTTTAAGCTGTAGGGCAATAGCTTGTGCAGCAATCTCGGTATGAGCAATGTATGTGTGACTTAAATGTGCGCTTCTTATTGGTGTTTTGGCTAGCTCTACGCATATACGCATGTTGATAAAGTATTGGGCTAGATTAGTTAGTGGTTTATTGCTGGCTTCTAGGATTTTTCCACAAACTCAATAAACTTTGTGTATATCAGCATGACTACAGGCTTCAAGAATTTTTCATTATTTTTCAGTTTTGTTGACTACTAATACGTCAGATATGTGTATGTAAAGTATATGCACTCCCATGTATGATGATATGCTACTTGTTGTTTTGAAAGAATTTGCTTCGCACACATACAAGTATACATATGTATGTTTATATGAAAAAGCTCTCACACATGCAGAAATTTAATATCTTCAACTTATCAATAACTGTATTTTCCAAAGCTCTATGTACTTTTTACATGCTGCCAAAACTGCCAAACCTTCGTAATATTCTTTTATTGTTTTTTTATAAGCTTTACAAGCTCAATTTTTTTTTTAGCGGTATGAGTATGTTTGTTTTCCACCTGTGAAAACTAACTCACCAATGATATAACTACTTTTAACGAACTACTAGTCGTCATTTGTTTGAGAAATGTTTTCCGAGATTTATCTTTCTCCAAGCACCTCTATCATTTCTTCAGCCCATTCGTCTCTGGTCTTCTTCAGTTTTCTATCCTCTTACTATTTTACTATAACTAGTTCCATCTTATCGCTTTATATCCGATCCTTTAGCAGTATTCATCTAACCTTCTTATATCATAACAAAAATTCCCTTTATCCCCCTTTTGCTTTGCTGTCATCCAATTTCCTTGAAAATATTAAGTCGGAACAGCTTCCATATACTTGACTACCATTTTCATTTGGTTTATTTGGGAGCAGGCCATTCAAAGGATATCCAAAAGATGAGGATGATAGAACTAAACTAAGCGAATTAGACCTGCTAAACCATTCGCAAAATAAGTCACTCCCAGGAACTTTCATCTCTATCGTGCAATATGAATATGGTCCTCCTCAGAAATAGGGAAATGATATTTTGTGTGTAACTTTCAACAACAGAACTTTTTCGGTTTAGAAAAGAGAATAAGAGTATCTATCTACTACTCATGTAAAATGTATGTAGGTATGTAAGCGTACTGCAATCATTGCTATTGTAGTTTTTTGTTTGTTTTTCAAAACCATTTCTATTACACTCCATCGAAGACTTCCAAATAACTTCGAAGCGCATTCAAGTGGAAAATAGTTTTCCAAAAGACTCACACTTATGACTATTAAGCAACAACAAAAATAAATGACAAACTAAGAACCTGTATAGTAGTAAGACAAGAAATAACAACAATAAAACCAAAATAACAAAAAGCAACAATAAGAAATTTGCAAGGATATATGTATGTACATATGTATAAGCAAACAACAACAATGAAACTTATATCAAAAATTCTTCTTATATTGTTGATACTTTGTGACCCCAGGTAAAATTAGTGCAGGAAATTTATGAAAATAAATATCAAAAGAATTTTGCTACGCTGTCATGACAAATAAGAAGGCATATAGTAAATGTGTATTGGCATTAGGGTGTGCCAAAATTTGCAAAATCGACTTCCCAAAAATATTTTTCGGTTCCATAATTTACTAACCTTTTTAGATTTTCCCTTTTTTATCAATTTGTATTTATCTATAATCAGCTGTGGTGCACCATCACTAACCTTCATTAATGCTATTTAAAAGATATTTTTTGACAAAGCGATAGTTTTAAATATTTGGTTGTTCAGTAAAGACCAACAGCTGTGGTCGTTAAATAAATAACGAATAATTTCTATTAGCATTAACCGTGACTACTTTTTCTTCATTCAAAATTAAGCAAAAATGTCACCTCTTCGGAGTCATATATTTTTCTCCCCACAAATAACGTGCACCCTAATGACCACATTCCTCCCCATAACTTCATTCACGCATATGTACATATGTAAAACTATAACTTTGACGAAAACTGATTTTCTTGTAAAAGATGTTCACAACTAGACTTTTAAGCCTTTTTGTGCGAATTGGTTTCTTCAATTATAGCTTTCTTCTCAAATAAACGTTTAATACGCAAAAAAAAGAAAATAAAAAATTTTTTTTTTGATAATTCTCGGCATTGTATATGATAATTAATATGCTAAGCTCGTGTGTAAATCATTAAGGCACTGATTCTATGCCCTCTAAGCAAAAGTTAGGTTAAGTTTATGTGAGGTTAGGTTGTTGTGTATTCTTCAATGGCGTAAGCACACACAGCTACATGAAAAACGAACTGACTTTAATATTTTCCTCATAGTTTTCATTTTCATAAGCTCACTCAATATCTTTTGTAATTATTATATTTTTCGTTTTTATTTTTCTTACTTTGGGTTTAAAACAATAAAGCAGAAATTTCAGTTAAATGAAATTCAATTAAGTTCTTCTTAATATAGACTTTTCAAATATCGTTTAATAAAATACTTTTCACAAGGCCGAGACTAAAGCTTAACAGAGAATTTCTGAGAATAAATATTCATTAAAATGCAAAAGCTTTAATTTCTCGTTTATTGCATATATGTATGTACATTAATTTAAAATTTCTATGTGGATACGTGTAGACTCATAAAAGTTTTAATGACTGTTACATTTTTTTTTTCAAATTCGACATGAATTTAAATTGAAAAATCGCTTTTAATATTGTTAAAATGAATAGTCATATGAATAATAGAAAGCATATGAAAGCGAATATGAATACAAATTTTTATAAAAATACAAAAACAAATTTAAAAATAATGCAATGACAATAATTTTTAAATAAATGTCAATGGTAAAGAGTTTCTGAAAATAAATGTGTACTGAACCGAAAATGAAACAAAAAGCAACACCGTACTTGTAAACGTAATTTAAATCGTAGCCATAGCATGCATCAAAGCAGTAGCCGGAACCGTAACCTTAACCATAACCATAACCATCACGTACACATTACCGTAACCGTAACCATAACTTAACCGTAACCATAAACGTAGCCGTAACCATAAGAGTAGCAGTAACCGTAACCATAACGTATCCGTAACCATAAACGTAGCCGTAACCATAAGAGTAGCAGTTACCGTAACCATAACGTATCCGTAACCACAAATTGACAGTAACAAAAACGTAATCATAGCTATAACGTAAACATAACTATAACTTCACCGTAACCATAATAATAGTCGTTAGCGTAATCGTGCCGTATCGGAAACCGTTACTCTTAAAGAAATTGTAACTTAGGCCATAACCATAACGTAACCCTGTTAAGAATTATGAAATTAGAATGCTCATCGTAACCTGCTTCGTTTCAGATCATGAATGGTACAAATATTCTCCGTTTTCTTGCTTTTCCCCTGATTCCCTTTCTTCTTCTGTCATCATTATTTTCCCCTATCTTTTTTTTTTAAGTTTCAAACGGGAATTAGAAGAAGTAGTAAGACGATTGTGACTTATACCTTCGAGTGTATGCGCTTCGAAAAAACAGGTTTAATTGTACCTTCTGGCATTACTGAAAGACTCAGCACATTTTTAGAGAGTTGCACACAGCTGCACTTTCTTTTCAATTCCGTTAGAATATTTTAATGGCTTCCACATGGGTCACATAGATTATTATATTTTCATGTGTCGGTTTATTCTGCAAGTTCGCTCAATTTTATTTTCATTCATAGTCACTCAACCTTCAAATGCAATGAATGGCATTTCAATTTGTAAGTAGTAAGCTGCTTTCATATTACATATGTAAGTACCCTGTAGGTAATTCAATAACTAATCACTAACTCCTTTCTTGTAAGGAGTTAAGTATAGTTTTAACAATAGCGATAAAGGAATTTATTCTTTGGGCAGCTTTTCAGCTACAATAGAGCTTAAGCACTAAATATTTTTCCTACAGGGTACATACATACATGGATGCATTTGTGCAAATATCAAATATAATTTGTATCTGCTTAAGAAAATATATCAGAGCAATTCATTGCAGAGATAGAAAAGGGAAATACAAAAAGCGGAAGAAATAGAAAAATAAGCAAACGAAAACTTGCTGCCACTTTGCGTCAGATAATTGACCAATTCAAACAACAAACAAACACAATTTACAACTTTTCAATGAAAATGCCGGCTGCCAAATGCATTTCTTTTTATATGAATTTATTTATTGAATGCATGCAGGCGTGAATATGCGCTTACGAGCTTATTAGTGCCCCAACGAGGTTTCGGGCACGAGTTTGGTTAACGAATAGTTCGGTTTGGAAGTTGGAATTCGAGTTCGGATAGAGATTTGCGTTTGGTTTCGGCTACAAAAAAGCTAGATCATTTGCAAAGATGTAGAAGCTAAATAATACCAACACTTTTTTTTAGAGATGCGACAAAACATTTACAAAATTTCTTACCTCAAAAATGCGATACACCGAAAAATTTCAAGGACTTAAAAAAAAACTTTTAAAAATCAAACACCCTAATGTACATACATGTACATACGCACTTCCCGAACTGAATGAAAGTATAGTTTTTGCAAGCTATATCAGTTTTGCAGCGAAAAGTATCGATTCACTTGAACCTCAGACCTAGTGCCTTTCGTAAGCTAAGTGACATTCGAATCCAGTCCAAAATTCGATTTCGGCCGGACACTAACGCACTTACAAGAGTATATATGTTAAGCAAATACAAGTAAAAGCACAAACAGAATACACTAAGAAAATGCTAGAAAAGCAGTGCTAAAAACAACAACAGAACAACAACAATGAAAGATAGCCAAGTCTGGAAAAAATCTGCAGAAATCCAATGCGACAAGTCATTTTTCGTGCAAAGAACTCGAATTACAAATCCATTCATAGATCTCTGTGACTCAGTACCAATAAATTGCAAATAAAATTTCATGCCAATTCGCAAATGTGAACGAAATGCATACATTTGGCACAAATGTTGTATATCTGACACTGTGGCCGCATTAGGGAGTGCCGATTTTTGAAGATTTTTTTTTGTGAGGCGTTTCTTAAAATCACAGTTTATAGAAAATAAATGTTTTTGATTCAAAAAAAAAAATTTATGTCAGCTTTAAACTAAGATAACAGATATCGACTAATATCGTTATCGATTGTCGATGTTGATCGATACCAGTTTAATCAAAAACTTTTATTGCTTAATCAGTTGAATAACTCCAAAGTCTTATGTCTTATCCAAAGATATATTTATTTCAATGCAAATAGACGACTTTTAAAACAAAAATCGATAATTTCTGAGTTTCGATATTTAATAAACGTCAACCGATAACAATTGGCTAGTTTTCATGGCTTAGTACCAACAGCATTAATTTGGTGGAACTGTTATTTGTTTTTGAAAAGTCATTGGCTCGTTAATAGAAAATTCGATATTTTGAAATAAATCGATAACTTGGGTTTTTCGATATTTATTTTTAGAAACATTTCATTCGATAACATTTGACTGTTTTTTATGACTTGGGCCCAACAGAATTTATTCGTTGTAACTGTTATTTATTTTTAAAAAATCAGTGGCTCGTTAATAGAAAATTCGATAGTTTGAGTTAAATCGATAACTTGGGTGTTTCGATATTTGCTTTTAGAAACATTCCATTCGATAACATTTGACTGTTTCTTATGACTTACCAGCAACAGCATTGATTCGTTGTACCTTTCTTACTTAAAAGAAATCGGTGGCTCGTTGAAAGCAAATTCGATATATTGAAAAATATCGATCATTTTGGTGTTTTGATTTATTATTTTAGAAACATTTTATTCGACAACATTTATATATAACTGTTATTTATTTTGGAAAGATGAGTGACTCGTTAATAGAAAATTCGATATTTTGGGATAAATCGATAACTTGGGTGTTTCGATATATATTTTTAGAAACATTCCATTCGATAACATTTGACTGTTTCTTATGACTTGGCCCCAACAGAATTTATTAGTTTGAACTATTAATTAGGGATTGTATATTTCAGTGTGCAAATAAATTCTAAAAATTGGCTCATCCTAATGTGCCCTTATGCCATTGTGAATGTGTGTGCATAAATATATATAAATTCGCATACTAGAATGCATTAGAAGTGGCGATACAAATAAAAAATATCCTTAAAAAAGAGAAAAAACCAACGCACTTTAAAAGAAAGCGCAAGCGTGAGATAGTGGAGGGGGGAGAGGTAGGCAATGGATTTCCAACAAGCAATGTAAATAAGCGCGCAGCTTGGCATCCATTGACAAAGTCTACATAGGTAGGAGTAGTATGATCTAAATAGTGAATTGGTAAAATGTGCGAGAGCATGCAGCAGGATTATGTTATGTGGCATGTCCAGGATTTAGCCTTTCAAACATGCAACAGCGGAGAAAGCCATAGCAAAGCATATGGTATGTGGCATGTGGCATGCGAGCGTATCAAAGTCAAAGGATAAACCGAATATGCTTATAAGCCGCTAACGTATCGTGTTGTTTGTAGCATACATAGAAGCAACCAACAAATAGAGCGTGGAAACGGAAAAATGCCAGTTCAGGCTAAGCTGCTGAAACAAGAGCCGTATTAATGGAGCTGCCAGATTTTGGAGATTCCACGAATTTTATGGCATATCATGAATTCGACAGAAAAAAGCAAGCTTTTTTGTCAGATTTTGGTTGTTGATTTGCGTTAAGGATTTTTAAGTTAAATTTCACGGTATTAATAGTGTAGGCGCCTAAAACTAGACTATGATGAACACAACTTTTTTTCATGCTGAAAAATAGTTAATAACCAAACAGCTAATGTGGTAAGACTTATTGATTTCGACTCTGTCACTGAACAACCACGAATTAATAGAAATCTGAATACAAAGTGCGAAGCGCGTACCAAAAAAAAGTGGTTACGAATTGCTTTGCCATGTGAGGTTGCATACTTTTAGGCGCTTGTTGCTTTACAATCAAATTCCATAATATGGTAGCCAGGATAAAAAGTTTGCTATGATGTTGGACGCCAAGTTTTCACTCAGGAGAAGTGGTTGGTGATAGGCGATAGATTCCCAAATTTCCTATGCAAGTAGTGCTCAATTACATCCACAAAATATGCAACGAAATCTTTCTGCAAGGTACGAGGAGCTCTTCTACCAGTACAATGTTTTATGCTATCGACATTATTCCACCTCTGAATCATCAGCTTAGTGAATGGTAGCAAAAAAATCAAATGACCCCAAACACACATAAGTTGAGAGCTTCATCAAAGTAACCAAAACTTTTTTTCTTCACTTCGAAGATCTATGCAACGAAGTTCTATTCAATTTAAGAGATCTGGTTAGTCTGCCTTGTAAAGAGATACAGTTTGTTGCGAATATAAAAACCTCACTGAGTATGAATCTCGAGGCTCTTTCAATTAAACACTATCATATGTCTGAGACCGTGTATAGACAATGCTTGAAGGTAAGCTTAAAGAGATGGGAAACCGAAGGTCGCTAATGGCTTAAACTAAAGGCTATAATGACTTACCGATGAACCCTTGAAAGTCATGAAATTTACTAGCGGCATCCTTCAAAACGTAGAAGACAGTTGCTAAAAAATCTACACATCTGGCAACACTAAAAAAACATTTCACGTTGTTTATGGCATGACTAAAGTATTCACTTATTACGTGCCACTACGTGCCTACAGTGAGTTCAGTTGTGCTTCATCTTGAGGCTGCTTGACTTTGCTGCCATTGCCAGGATTTATCATATTTGTATTGCTAAAGCTAACTTACTGCGCTATGTAACGCTTTACAATACACTAACACCAATAACAAAACGAAACAGTTTGCTAAGAAAGTTCAAGTTAAAAGATAAATACAAACAAACAAGCAAGCAAACATACATACGTATAGGTTTCATATATCCTTTTGGCACAGTAAATGTCTTCGCTGCGCCCACTTCCGCTTTTGTGACGACATTGTTGTTGTTTTGTTGTTTTTTTTATTGTAGTTTGGCTGTTGTTTTGTAGTTGATGATACTTTAGATGTGCCTTGGCGGCAATCGCGTTGGGTTATTGTGCACGCATTGTGAACGGAAGACGATGCTTCAAATGCTGTCATATGTGCGCTTGAGTGTAAATATGTTTGCTTGGCTGGTAGATGACAGCAGGAAAGCACTTAAAGAATCAAGTTCTCAAGCGCATAGCACGCACACACACCCAAACACACACACATGTGACATATGTATGCGCAATAAAGCCGCAATGAAACAAACAAAACTAACAAACAAACAAACAAGCAAGCAACCAAACAATAACACAAACAACAACAACTCAAACTCCAACAACAAACATATAAACAACAATAGAAACTTAACGAAAGAGCACAAGCAACAAAGCCAAGTGTAGGTGACAGTTGGCACCGTGTGCGTTGTTGGTATGAGCAATGAATAATGTCTGATGCTAACACTGAGTGCAACACTGCAGTGTTAACTTTGAGTGTGCCTTGTTGCCAAATGATGGTCATGGTCATAACGAGGCAAAACAACAATAAATACTTGCATACATATGTATGTATGTACAACAAATAAATAAATAGCTGTCGCAATATGCACTCTCTTAAGGCCAACAAAAATCACTGCGAGTGTGGTGCAGCGAATGCGGTGCAGCGAATGCGTTTTTTATTGCAATTTTTCAATACTAGCGCTTTTGTTGTTTATTATAACTTTCTTTAAGTCGGCATCCGTTGGAAGTAACGAATACTCTTAAAGCCGGAAAAAAGGAAATTAAAAGGAAAAATTGCAAGTTCGAGCAACTGATTGCCTGCTGTGCGCTTGGCGAGTGGTGCAGCACAAGGAAAGGCGCACTTCCGTTATCCAAGTGCAGTTATTTCAAAAGTTTGCTTGTTTCCAGTTTTGGTATTTTTAGCATTTTTTTTTTTTTTGTGGCCCGCTTTTGAGGCTATAACTTGCAAGAAGTCGAAGAATTGAATTCTTTAGCGTTCGTAAGAAGCATGAAAAAGGAAAAGAAAATAAAGAAACTGTTTTTTATTGCTTATTCCACTTTGAAATCACAGCGATTTTGTATTGATAAAATAAATTGGAAAGTTTATTTTCTAAAATCAAAAAGGAAAAATTGAAAACTACAGACAAAATGTGTGAAAGATAAATTAAAAACATAATAATCGCACTCTTTCCAGCTAACAGTTCAGAGTTGAAGTGCTTGGAGAAAAGTCTGTTTCCTTTTTATTGCGGGCTTCCGACAGTGATTACCCAAAAGCCTATCAAAACATTTTAAAGCTCTTTTGTATAATGAAGCGTGAGCTTTTAAGGTCTCTAAAAGCTTTGACGAAACTTCAAAAAACTTGACTAAACTATATAAAATTGACAAAGTACAGAACAGGTGTGAACTGTACTAAAACCTATACATAACATATATTTTTTTTTTTTTTTAAATGTAACGAAAGTCTTACTGGGCTCAAATTTTAGCTTATAAAAATTAAACGAAACTTTATAAAAGTTGACGAACCTTTGTAAATTTAGCAAGGTGCGAAAAAAGTTTTAAGTGTCTTGAAACCTATATTTTTTTATTTTTTTGAACTTGACGAAACTTTCTAAAACTTAACGAAATTCTAAAAAATATTAAAACATCCAAAGAACTATTTTTATTGTTGTTTTGTAGCTACGCAACTTTTCAAAACATGACGAAGCTGCCTAAAACTTAACGAAGTCCGGAAAAAGTTTGCTGTGTCCTGAAACCTATATTTTTTATTTTTTATACACTTTCAAAACTTAACGAAGTTTTCTAAAACTTAACGAAGCATTCTAAAACTTAACGACATCTTAAAAAACTATTTAACCGCCCTAAGAACTAGATTTTTTGTTGTTGAGCAGCTAAGCAATTTTCCAAAAATTGACTAAGCTTTCTAAAACTTAACGAAATCCTAAGAATTATTAAAATGTCCCAAGACCTCGTTTTTTTTTTTTTTTGGAGGTTTATCGAAATACTAAGAGACTTCAAGTCATTCTCCAACTGTTTTTGCTCTTCTGATGAGTGCTCTAATAAGAAAAAGCATTATCTTCTGAAATTTAACTTAAGTAAAAGCACCTAATAAATTTACTTTCGATAAACAATAGCAATACAAGACCGCCATCAAACTTAACGAAACATTGCAATCTTAATAAAAAACATATTATTATTTACCATTATCATTTAATTCAAGCACTAAATTATCTTAAATGTCACTTAAGAACTTAACCAAAGCTATTAAAAAAACTTTGGCAATTGTGCTTTTGCAAAGCTTCTCAATAATTATTTGTGAACGAAGGTCTAAACGCCTTAGAGCACACGCATCAGCACTTAATCCAATGTACTTACTCATACATACTGCATGCCTTCAAGCATATTTAGATGCATACACACATACATACATATGTGCGGGATGTGAATGAGCATAAGTGCCGGTAATGTGCTGATAAGATAGAGGATATTACAAAAGATTTTCAGAAGCAAAATGACAAAAAAAATAAAACAAAAAAAATATTCAGAAGCCAAATGGCTAGTCAGTATGTTGATAAAGGAAAATGTCGTCGACATGGACATTGTGTGTGGAGGCAAAACGAGAGAGAGAGAAGACTTTCATGCGCACACAGCTGAGCCACACAAGATTTGCGCTAAAGCCAAGTCACCTTAAGAAATCTCAGCTGACCATTATGTACAACAACAAATAACAACAAAATGCGAAGTAATGCAACAAAATTTTGTTGTTTGCACTTTGTGTTTACAACTACTCAGAATACAAAAGAAACCAAAAAGCAAATATCTGGCAGGAAGGAAGGAAGAATCTTGAAAAAAGAAAAGAACAAAAAAATTCCAGCATTTCAGCTTGTTAACACAAAAAGGCACAAAAGTGTAGCAGAGAGGTGCAGTGCTGTAGAGAGGAAGCGCCAGCCGCTGACCAGCAAGTGCCAAGTGACTTCAATTGCTCCCGCCGGCTAGACGTCCGGGCCAACTAAGGGAACACTAATCAAACAATTCACTTTGGCACTGAGGGACTAGGGCGGGTGGTGCAGTGGACATATAAACATATATAAAAAGTGTGGAAATTACACAAATTGCACGTACAACAAAGAAATTACAATTTTACAACTTGTTATTTGAAGTGCTATTTCGAGTTGTAAGAAAAAAAAAAAACAAAAAAAAAATTGTGAAGAAAAAACCATTTTTTTTTGTTTGTTTACCAAATCTTTTGCGCCACTCGATTTGGTGTTGTTGCTGTTATTTTTGCTGCATTTAGAAATTGCCATCTGCAGCTTGTGTTAACAACTAACGAAAAAGTGCTTAAGCTTGCTTGACTTTTTCAAGCATCGACTATAAGAAATGTCCCACATCAGGGGGATGAGGTTATCCAGCGTTGTAGGCGCCTTTCGCTTTGTCTAAGTGTTGGGTTACTTAATTTTATACCCACTTTTGCTAGTGTGATCGTTGATCTGCGGGTATGATACTTTTCACCTCTCAATATCAATCATCTTCTTCCTTGCTACGGAAGCAGAGATGACTTTGAAAGTTTCACTGATCATAACAAATCGCTCTTGCTACAGGCGCAAGGGACTAGGTACCGGACTCGTATGCGACAAAAGACTATCACTTTCGACAACACTCCTCAGAAGCTTCAAGAGTGGTTCAAGTTTTTCATAGATATGATTTTACTATTGGGTATATAAGCATTTAGGTATTTTCTATTTGAAAACTCGCAGCCACCTTTTCTTTGTCCCAATTAACCACCCTTTACTTCTCTCGTTTCTGACACCATGCGCACATTTTCTTTACATTTTCTTCTCTGACATATACATTCATACATACGAAATTTCTCATAAAATATAATTTTTTTTTTTTTTCATTCTATTTTTTCTCTTATTTAGTCGCCATAACATGGACAAATGCTCCTGAGAATCAATATCCCATACTTGGTGAAGACTACATTGTCAAGTGTGAAGTGAAGGCTGATCCCAATCCGACCATAGACTGGCTCCGCAACGGTGATCCGGTAAGTAGCGCATAAGGATGTTATTAAAACTTCATGATTTACTTTTGTAAACTCGACGCCCGGCAACTTGTGACGTGTCACACAATCTAGTCGTAAGTGAAAAAAAGAAAGCTGTAGGCGAATGTTTGTTTGTAAGTGCAAGATAAATCTTGGCGGTCATGCCAAGCAAGATGCAGCAAGCAGCAGAGAGAGAGACAACTTCAAAAATTCTAATGCAATGTGGTCTCCGCAACACATTCACACTCACATACAACACACCATTTACACTTAGTGGCTCTCATATATTTTGCTGGTGCATTAAGTTTACAGTTATGTGTGCTCCCATGTGTTTCAAACATGAAAAAACTTGCCAAAACTTAAATTTCTTCCTCTTAATAATAATGTTAGGACTTTGCAAGTTTTTATCTCATGCTTGTGGCATAATATGGCATAACAACACATCGACATAGACGCCGTTTGCATAAATTGAAATTTAGCTTGGCTGTGTGCATGTTTGTGCAAGCTTTTATAAAGCTCAACAAAATTGTTAGTTAGTTTAATCCCAAAGGAGATTTAAAGCAGAATTTCTAAATTTTCTATTTCCTCATTGTTGTAATGGATACTTGCGGTTAGTGTGATTAGGGTTTAATAGGTTGTCAAAAAGTTCGTAAGTAGCATCAAATTTAGTGGTTATGAAAGTGCTTGAAAGTTCTCTTAAAAATGTGTGTACTCACCTCTTCTCAGTTTAAACCTACCACTGAACGACTTTGCGAGTAATCTGAACCTGCTAAGCAGTGGGTCAATGATACAATCGTGACTGAAATAGACGAAGCCTCGGTGAGAAAGCGAGTTATGCCTTGCGTGCAAGCAATTTCTGCAGTCGTAAGGCACTACATACCTTTGATGAGTTGACGCACAGCTCCCTCGAGGCTCAGTCATAACTCTTACATCCAAGGACATGGATGATTTCGTTAGCTAATTCGCATATCCCAGTCCCTTCTTAACCAAGGCTTACATCTTCACGATCCATCATGTCTATATCCTGAAACATCAAAAGTAACACTCCACGAAGTGGTAGAAAAGCTCTGCCTTCGCGGAAGTCTATCGCGCTGTTTAGGCGGCATAAGCTGTTATTATTTCTTTCATTTGTATGCTATTGTAATTCGCAACCAGCTTATGAAATATTCCCAAGATATAATTTATACTTCCAGTCCCAAATAAGGGGTTCTAACAACGAAAATGAGGCGGCACATCCAGCGCTAATGCCTCAGACAAATGCTCACGCTCAATTAAGATAATTCTACCTTCCATTCAGATCCATACGTGAACAGACTGAGGAGCCCTTGACTACAAATACAGTCCTTGATCAACTTATCTTTCAGAGGTGGGAAGCTGTAAACTTGAAGTCGCCACTTTCAAGAAACATTTCTTTCTTAGACTCAGAGAATACTTTCTTGTCAGAGCTGCTCTGATGAACATTCTCTTTTTTTGAAGTGTTAAGGATATGTGAACTCTTTTTTCGGAGAGAATCCGGTAGGTTGCAGCTTTTATTACTGGTTCCACTGCTTTTTGAATCCATCAAACCTCTAAGCATAACTCTACGCGCATGTATTCCGCTGAGAAGATTCAGGTTTATCCGATTTAGTTTCGTGAGACGATCGCTCCTCCAAACAACCCAATCATTAATTTCTCTTCTTTTACAGATCCGTACTGGTGACAAATATGTCGTACAGACTCATGGTCTACTCATACGCAACGTACAAGAATCCGATGATGGTATTTACACTTGCCGTGCGGCTGTTATTGAAACTGGTGAATTACTCGAACGCACCATACGCGTCGAAGTCTTCATACGTCCAGTTATTACACATTTCCCAGCCACTCTTGAAGCCGTAGAGGGAAAACCATTTGCCGCAAATTGCACAGCAACAGGCAAACCAGTGCCAGAAATCTCTTGGATTAAGGATGCCACACAACAAAATGTCGCCACTGCCGATCGTTTCCAAGTGAATCCACAAACTGGTCTACTCACAATTAACTCCGTGACGCAAGATGATTATGGCACCTACACTTGCATTGCCAAGAATGATGCTGGCGTGGTGGATCAAAAATCAAAATTGAATGTGCTTGTGCGTCCACAAATCTATGAGTTCTACAATGTGACTGGTGTGAGTCAGAAAGAGATTGCTATTACATGCCGTTCGAAGGGTCGTCCTGCACCTGCTGTCACATTTAGACGTTGGGGTAGCGAAGAAGAATATGCACCCGGCTTGCAACCCGATGATGAACGCATCTCATTGGAACAACATTTCGATGATGAACGTGGCGAAAGTTCAGGCACATTACGCATTACACGCGCTACACGCAACGACGATGGTCTCTATCAGTGTTTGGCGCGCAACAAGGGTGATACAGCTTACAAGACTGGTCATATTACCGTTGAATTCCCACCAGACTTCACACATATGAAAGATTTGCCACCAGTGTTTAGCTGGGAGGAACGCAAAGCTAATCTGAGTTGTCTTGCCTTGGGTATACCAAATGCTACCATCGAATGGCGTTGGAATGGACGTCCACTCAAGGACTCGTTTGACAAGAATCTAGTTATTGTTGGTTCAGGACCACGCAGCGATCTCATTGTGCATCCGGTCTCACGTCAATACTATTCCGTATACAAGTGCATTGCCACAAATGTGCATGGTTCAGCTGAATATGATATGCAATTGAAAGAGGCGCGTGTGCCCGAATTAGTTGCTGCAGCAATACCACGTCAACTTACAGCAACAACGGTTACTTTCGATATACGTGGGCCACCAACGGAGCTAGGTTTACCTATTACAGCTTACAGCGTACAATACAAAGAGGCCATCAATCCAGATTGGACAACAGCACAGAATCGCACCTGGTCACCAGACTCACCGTACATTGTTGAGGGCCTAAAACCACAAACGGCTTATCAATTTCGCTTTGCTGCACGCAATCAGGTCGGTTTGGGTATGTGGGGCGTGAATCAACAGCAATCGACACCCAGACGTTCGGCGCCCGAGGAACCCAAACCACTGCATTCGCCTGTAAAGAACGACAAAGAGGAACCCGTTGTAGTTTCACCATATTCCGACCACTTTGAGCTAAGATGGAGCGTGCCAGCTGATAATGGTGAACCAATTGACTTCTATCAAATCAAATATTGTCCAGTAAGTTTGCTGACGTCTCTTTTTTGTAAATACCACTATCACACACTCTCTCTATCTCTCTCTCTTTCCGCAGGGTGTTAAAATGGCTGGCGCTTGGACTGAACTAGAGAACCAATGTGTCTCGCAGGATGTTGTCGAGACTACTTCGTACGAGATGACACGCTTAAGTGGCAACACATACTATCGCATTGAATTGCGTGCGCATAATGTAATCGGCTTCTCATCGCCGGCATCAATTATTATGAAAACGACACGAGGTGAGTCCGATTCTGCTAATAATAATCTGGTGAATTTATTGTATTCGGCCGGCTATAATTCGGCGGCCAATTCGCCACACAAACACTACATTAAATTCATGACCTCAACGAGAACTGCTGGAACGAGTTTTGCAACAAATTTCATCACAACAGCAACAACGACAAATTTCATTGCTTTCACAACAACAATATGCATAACTTTAATTAGTTTTGTAGCAACGATGTTAGCTTAATAGCGTCAAATATCGTAATCTAGAGTTTCCTTCAAATCGATTTTAGCATTTCAAGTACATACACTGAAAAAAATTTTTTAACAATTTACATAAATTTTTTAAAGTAAAACGCAATCGAATTACGTACAGTATACTTAAATTTCAATGAAACGTTTTATCGTTTGAAGAATAATTAAAAGTACAGTTGTGTTAGTAGTATGACTGTTGAATTGTATGGCAAGCTATCGCATCGAATAACATTGTAGATACTAGCACTGACAAAAAATTTTGCTGCGTGTACTAAATATGACTCTGGAATATTTTTAAAAGTAATACTTTATTGAAATAAACAGATAATGACAACAGTGCAACTAATTTTCGAAAGCAGTTTTATACAATGTCATTCGATAATATAATTTTTTAGTATTTTTTGCAGTGTATTTGATAATGAAAACTTATTTGTATCTAACAATGCATGATTTAGTTTTGAAATGTTCGTGTAGACGTTTTTAACCTTATTTTAGATACAGTTATTTTAATAGATATGTACTTATATATACATACATACCTAGATAATCAAGAAAAAGGCAAATTTTTATTCAAAAACGTTTCACATAAACACCCCAATTGGTATATATTGTAACACTTAGCAATTAAACTGCAGAGCACAGCTTGTCTAGAGCTAAACCATTTCACCACAGCGCTCCTCATTAGCTCGCCAGCAACCCTAGCGCTAGCTCCATGCCCGGTCAATGCTTTTGAACTGTCCGCTATTCAGGACGATGTCATAGGCAGCGACACTAGTTGCGGAGTACATTACTTGAGCAGTACATCACCTGGTAGATCAATGATCATCGATCTTCTTTTCCCATAGATATGCCCAACCATCTTTTTAGAGCACTTAAAGCCAGCCTTGTAGACCAATGATTATCTAGAAAATACTTTGTGCCGCTATACAGTCAACCAAGAACTTCCTACGTGAAGCTGTGCTCAATCCTGCTTTAAAAAACCGCAGTTATCAAGTGTGTGTAGGATTTGAGTGCTCTCCGTAAGCGATTTAAAAGCTGAATGCGCTTATCGCTACCGTCGATATCGGTATGTCATTGTGCTTATATCAGATGAACTTCTTAATTATCCGAAAAGGGACTAACCCATTAATAGAGCACCTTAACTGACAAAATTACAAAAAAACAATTTTTTTCTTCTTCAATAGTACCAGGTTAGCCAAGTTTCTTAGTTTGAATATTATTCCACTGCTGAATTAGGCGAAAACGCAAAATAAATTCGAAGTAAATGGTAAGACCAAAGTGATTTTGTTTCAGCTCGATTCCCTGTTCCTGGCGATGGGTGGCGTTAAGTGGGGGTTCCTATTAGTCATACAATTGGTGAATACCTTCAAGATATGCATATCCCATTGAGACTTTTATTGGTTTAAGACTGCTTTCGTTGTTCTTACAACTCTAAGATTTGTTATATTAGCATCTTAATTCTACACTTTTGTCAACATATAAAACAATTTCAAAATTAAATCATGCAATATAAACACACTGTACAAAATTTTTCTGCAGAACTTAAAGTTGAAATCGTATTTTTTTTTTTATGGAAAATCCTCGTCAACTGAAACAATCAAACACAAAACATTTCGAACATAACATTACTAAAAAAATACACATTTACATAAATTAAAATCAATTACAAATTGTTTTTTTTATTTATGTTACAATTCGTATACGTTATTTCAAAACGCATACAAAATAAAACCAAATTCATTTATACAAAATTTTGTTCTGCGTTTCGTGTTGTACTCATTTTATGTTTTTGCAAACAATTAACTTTTTTTTTGTCAACAAAGCTCGCCTCAATGTTCAATCCAATTACCAATTATCGTGCATTATCATGTTTGCTTGCTGTCTGCTCATGTCAATGTTAAACTTACCATGTCTGTATGTCAAATTAGTGTCGCTATATTTTTCGCTCATTGATTTTACATTTATAAACTGTTTTATTAATTTGTGCTTCGATCTTTTTTTAAACTTTGTTTACTTTTGCTCAACCGCTAGGAATTTGTTGTCTTCAAAACTTAAGCTTTTAAAATATGATGAATCTCAACTTGGATTCCATTAAAATTTTATATAAAAATGCATCAAATATACAATTTGCTTTGAAAAAAAAGTGCGTTAATTTTAAGTTAGTGTTTAGTTATTAAAAGAAACACATAATGTTTAATAAATTTACTTAATATGCAATAATTAATTTAAATAAAACAATATAGCAACAAAGCAAAGTGATTCAGTGCGCTCAAAGTAGTATGATATAGTGCTGTATAGCGTGTGAATTAGTAAACTACACTGAAATAAATTTAATATTTTCGCTATTTAGTGACACGCATCTAAGAAAAAAACTTTGCTAACAATATTTACTATATAAAATATATTTTTCACACAACTGTTGCATAATTTTTGTTGTGTTTTATATTTTTGTGTGTGCATACTTTTTGTGTAAAATGCAATTCCAATTAAAAATGTTTTATCTAGCTATATAAAAGTATTTAAAAGAAATGAAACCCGTATTTGCATAGTTTAAGCAACAAACAAAATGGTTTTAAATAAACACCAACAATTAATATTTATTAGATTTTAGTTGCGCTCTATATGCTCTCACTCTCTCTATCTCTTTTTGTTTCTACACAATCCTTAACCGTTTTCTAAACAAAAAGTACATACGTACATATTAATATAAAACTAGTTTTAGTTAAATTAATAAGTAAACAATTTTTAATTTCGTTTTTTTTTAAATAAAGCAGATGAATATGACATACAAATAATTTAAAAGAAAAATTAAAATAAAATAAAAACACAAACAATAGCATTTTTATTTAAAACAAAAGGGAAACGCATTATTTCATAGTATTTTTTTTTTTTTGTTGTATGCAACGTTCAATATACAGTACTAGTATTTTTGTCGCTCGTTTTTAGTTCGTTTGCTCGCTCGTTCGCTTGTTGTTGTTTGCTCTCTGTATTTTTTGTACTACTCATTATATGTTTTCATTTATATTCTTAGGTTTGTCGTGTAATGTATACTTTTGTTTTTCCTTACTTTCATTTCTCTTACTGTGTCTTTTGTATATTTGCTGTTTTTGTAGCTTATTTGCTTACTATTTTAACTATCTCTTTTATATTTTGAAAATCATTCTACACTACAGGGAACGAATGTACACAGCCAGCAAAATTAAGTTTTTTTATTCTACCTTCGTTTTTTGCTCTGACGTTTCCTTACTGTATTCTTTTTTTTTTTTTTGCATTTTAATTGGAATATATTTTTCCAACTATTGAGCATAAAGGGCCCGTGTCGAATAATAGTAATGTACTGTATAAACTTTAGACAGATGTGAGGTGTATATCACTTGGCGTTCCAGATTACTCCGAACAAACTTATCACTATAGTGAAAAAGTATCTCACCATGATGCTTTATTTTATTCCACAGAGTTATCCTAGAAATTTTCAGACTTAAATCTTCCAATGCTATTCCAATGGCCTACGTACCTGCTTGCTATTCTTTTCCTTTCGGGCACATGTATTATTCTTGTGATGAAGAGAGGACAAACAATATCGAATTCTCAGTGACTAGCATTAATACTTTCTAAAAATTCTCTATAATCTTGTATGTACTGACTAAATATGGTGTCGACTTTTTTAAGGTTAAGTTCACCTAAAAAAATTAACTTTAAATTTCCTTTTTATCTGCGCCATCACTTATATAGTTTTTAAGACCATCGAAATATTCATCCAGTTCTTTATTCTATTACCTCAAACTTTGCTCCCTTATATTCGCTGCACAGAAATTCATTTTTATTGAAAGAAATGATGTTACTCTTTTTCCCACCACAGCCGTTATGGTATTGCCAACGCCAGACTTTTATATTGAAATCCTTAATTATTTATTTTATGTATGATATGTTTGATTTTTTTACTTTATTTATTTAATCTAATTTTAAATATTTACGATCAATTCAAGCTTATTTTTCCGAGTCGTTTTTGTGTTATGTGTTTACTCGCCTTTATATATATATAGTATATATGTATATATAAACAAATATAACCCACATATTTATAAAAAAAAAATAATATAAAAATCAGTGTGTGATAATTTGGGTGTAAGCGTTTTGTGAATCGAATATCAATTTTTGTTTTTATTACATTTCGTTGAGTGTTAAGCGTGTGTCTTTGAAGACTGTGTGTTTTTAGTATACCTAACCAAACAAAAATAAACAAATAAGCAAAATTTAAAACATAAATTATTGCTCTCTTTCACATACATATTAACAATCCATAAGTATTATAAATCAGAAAAACTAACATGCAAAATTATAAGTGCCAGCATTACCAGCTAAAAAAAAATGTTTAGAAAATTCATGCATTGGTGTAACAAAATTCTCATTATTAACACAAACTATCAAACATACATTAAAAATAATAACAAAAAAAACCAACCTCAATTATTAACCACAACATTCTAAGCGTTTCACATCAACAAATACTTATCCGTATCCAAGTAAAAATAGAGGAAATCAACTCTTTTAGTAACTTGGTGGTTTAGCAAAGTTATAGTAACTTATTAACAAAACATACAAAAATCTTATAAACGAAACATACAAATATATAAAAACGCACACACATTAACATAATGGAAGAAGTTATCATAAAGACGCCAGCTCCGCATACAAACACCCATTCACTCAGGCACATACGATACACTTCACTAACGCGCACGAAAAGTTCACAAAAGCCAACGCCACCACGCGCTTTGTCGCCAACAACAGAATACAGTTAAAGTCGCCTTTAACACACACAGATAACGGTTTGCATTGCAACAACCATGCATCCATCGACTTCATCTCATCAGAATGCCACAAAAATTCGTTAATCACAAAAATGCATTAAAAAGTACTTTAATAATAACAACCAAACTTGTTAGTGTATATTTGTTGCTACATTCTCAGTTAAATGACTTTGCTAGCAAATCTCAACTTTGTGTTTTTTGTTTACTTTTTTCTCTTTCTCTTACATTTCTTTGCTCGACTCCACATCTACACTAATAACATGGTGCTGTTCAAATTATACAATAATTTGAAAAACATAAATTTACTTTTAATTAAAACGTGCAAAACTAAATAATCATACACAAACCCAATAACTAACAAAACAAAAAAAAAACACCAAAATCAACCGTTAACGTAAACCAACCAAAATCGAAAATGCCTTTGCACGTGCTTTTCTAGATAATCCTTATACTGGTGCGGCGCTCAGCATCCGTGGTACAACGACTGCAACACAAAAATGGCAACACTGTTTGTTACTCATTGCTTTGGCAGCAATCACAACATTTGCGTGGCCGCAACGACAACAATTATCGCACTCAACGCTGCAATTGGTGAAAATTGGCAACATGCCACGAGCAACAGTAACGGTGAATTAGATTAGCACATGGAGAGCGTAGTAATATTGGGTATACGCAGTTTGTAAATAAAAATATCACAAATGCTAAACTTCCATATACATACAAATATGACTTTCAGATATGTTGCGTAAATTAGTTAGACCGTTTTCATGTACAAAAAAAAAAATACTTAGCCAAACAAAAGTTATAAAGCATCCAATGTAATATTTTATAGTTATTAGAGAATTTTTTTTATATTGCCAAAACTGAGAAAGCGGAATAGAAAATAAGCAAGTGCTTACTGGTTAAAAGCCATTATGGAGAGATTAAGCAATGAAATTCCAAATAACTGGCAACGCTGTAGCCCAAGCTTGCATAGAAAATTTAAGTACATTCTACAACTGCTTCCACCAGGTTCTAATGCATTCATAACCAGATTTACAATACTACCGACTTAAATATTCTTTGTACCTGGAAAGCCCTCTTACGTCTTCTTGTGTTCCACATGGAACATTCTTTATATTTTTATGAAAATAAAAATATTTTACTGTTATATTTTTAGCAAATTATTCCGTTAGTTCAATGCAGTAAATATATATTATTAACAATTTGAGCTTCAAGCGTATACATATTAGTAAAATTTGTTCTTCATATACATACATACCTATAGAGTAAAAAACTTTATTAAATCATGTTATTGCCTAGTTACATAAATATTGTATAACTGTTAAGAATTAAGTTAAAATTGTGTATGCCTTAAGCTCTAAACCGCGCGCATTTATTTACTGAAATCAGTACTTAAATTTTTTAACAAAATGTGTCTACTGAATTAATATATCAGTGAATATAATATACATAATAATTTGTATTTGTAAAATAAAATAAAATTTCTATAAACGTGGAGAATATATTATTTTTATTTGGTTTTTTTTTTGTTGTTTTTACGAAATAGCAGCGCTCTTCTATTGCTGTAATGCCTGTTACGATGAGTACGTGTTCAAGCAGCTGTTCAACAAAACCGTCTAATAACAATTTTCGGTTTACAGGGTGCTTATGAAAATAATTTATTTGCTTTTACTACTTAATTGAAAAGGATTGGCACCTGCTTTGGTTTTTTAGTTTTAGTTAAGGCCTCCTACTTCCTCTGCTGTCGACACAATGTTAAGAGTGGTTAACTACCTTTCGGTCTCCCAAGTTTCTATGCCTAAAGTGATTGATGACAGAGTTAATAAAGCCGTATGCTAAACAAGTTTTAAGTTTAATAATTGTAGGGTCTCTCTGTACTTAAACTGGCTAACCTAAGGTTTAAACAAATTTTTTTTAATTCTGGACATTTATGACTATTAAATAATTAAATTTAATATTTTTCTTTGATTTTCCCAGCCACCTTT
The DNA here is from genome assembly GCA_951509765.1 of Sphenella marginata. Classification (NCBI taxonomy): domain Eukaryota; kingdom Metazoa; phylum Arthropoda; class Insecta; order Diptera; family Tephritidae; genus Sphenella; species Sphenella marginata. Next base: position 69,341,993 of record OX608081.1, on the reverse strand, counting down.
AAATAAACTTAAGTTATTATTTTTGTTTTAACTCCACGGTAAAAAAAAACACTGCCAAATAAATATATACATATATAAGGACGAAAAGTATAATAGACATAACCTAAATATGTAGGTCTATATATTATCCAACATAAATATAAAAAACATTCAAAGTTATTTTTTAAGAGTCATCACATAATTTCTTATTTTAAACCAAACCTATCCAGTTGATAAAGAAAGCAGTAAATCACCTACCGAAACTCTTCTTCATGTCTTTCCGCTTCCGAAGATATAGCTTTGCTTTCTTACGAAATGAATTCTTGTTCTGAAATAAAAAGACTACTCTCGATTAATTCGCGGTGTTTGTATTCACTTCAGAGTGATTTTTTATTCTGCAGATGGCAGCATTACATTTTTGCTAAATTCCCGGTAAACACGTTGCCAAGAGAACCAACCCCACGTCTTAATGCATACATATATTTTTATCAATATGTCTTGTCCCGTTAATTTATTAAGCTCACCGCGCTTTCATGCCCGACACAACCCAATACCACGCTGGTACTAACGCCAGTGCATGCGTACTCGGCTTAACAGATTACGAAAATAAACTCATTATTCACACATCGGATAGCATATACGCAAATAACTGTAAGTAATTACAGTCACTATTACGGCAACGAATGAAATTTCTATACAAGTCCAAATTTTGATAAAGATTATTGCGCTTTTAATGGATTTTCTAAACGTTTGTAAAAATTTACCGTTACACTGTATAACCGACGTTTTTTATAAATGAAAAGGTTATTGGCATAACTATTAACAATTTAGAAGTATTTTAATATAACGTAATACAACATAAACATATAAATATATGCATAAGTAAGATAGTAATGCAGACAGAATTTATAAAAACTTTGTTGAGGAATTTTACGACTTCACCACACAACACAATTAAAAGAAAACTAAATACTAGTGGTGATACAAGCAAACTAGTACATGCCTATCGATTACGCTGTGTATGAAGAATTAAGTGGTGTTCGCATGGTAGTTCGAAAATATATTTAAACATGAATAAATAGTAATAGGAGATAGTTTGGAAAATGGTATAATTTAACTTAAAATAAGTGAAGTATAATCTTAAAGAGTGTATAACTTAATGTATAGGTAGCAATATCGGATTTACTATAAGTGTGGTTTTATAGCATAAGTGACTATAAGAATAAACTATTACAGATTTGTTTGATTAACACTTAAAACATGGGAAAATTTTACAAAAAAAAAATCTAAATAATAAATGTGTTATATCAAAAACACGACTATGACACAATGATGTCAAAAAAATTTGAACGCAACCAGCAGTGAAGCTGGTTCATTCACTACATAATAGAATAAACTATACCTAAGTCAATCTGTGAGGAAAATCTGTAAAAATACTATGAATAAATTGTTGTAAATAAAGCGGAAATAATTTAACACTTCATCGTCCTTGATATCTACATATACATATATGTCGTAGCAATTTGCTTTTATGTACCTTCTGAACATATTGTACTTGTAGCGCGCGTTGTATACGTTTTATGGACAATAAATAAGAGTTAGTAAACGTCACTATTAATTTTAAAAGTCGCAATATTTTAAACAGGGACACTTGAAATCGACAAAACATTTTATATTTTTAAATTCATAAAGGCATACATAGCAAAACTGTTTCGTTTAACAGAAGCTGAAATATAAAAAATATATATATATTTTTTTTGAATGCTTAGATTTTCCTTGCATTGCAAATTCAGCAGCGCCATTGACTTGCTACTTGTCCCGTGAAATAATGATTTAATATGTCAGTCACCGAAAACCAGTTAAAAACATGCAATTAACCCTAAATCAAAATTTATACAAATTCTACGTGTTTTATGTTGCAGTGCGTACATAGCCTAAGGTTCAAAGGACTGTCAATAAACACATCTCCTGATAAAAAGCTCTCTTTACTGTGATTACTCAAAGAGATGTGAAAGGTATTCCTCAGAATAAGGCCACATTTTTTGTTATCCAGGTTATTCATTAACCCAGGCTATTTATTATCCCTAATCCCAACAGAAATGAGACTTCGGGTAACTTAAGAAGATCCGGAAATAGTAGGAAGGTGTACTAGTAGATATGTTTGGATTTCCTTCTTGAATTCAATATGGGTTTCTAATTATATTTTTAGCTAAAATTTACTTGTCAACCCGCCTACGCATTTGATTAGATAAAGTATTACAATTTCAGAAATGGTTAAAAAAAAGTATCTAAGTAAATAACCTAGAAAAATTTTGTATATAACTAGCATCAATTTACTAACATTAAATAAAGTAAGTGCATATTTGCAATAAATTAAATTCATTAAGTAAAATGTTAAACTATGTGAGGCTACTAATATTTAAATTAGTTTTATTTACGTATACATATATATGTAAAACTTATGTATAAAGCGGTTGCCAAAGTACATAATTATATAACTAAAACTAAAATTAACATTACTCTAGCATAATTAAGTATAAAATTTACATAATGTATAAATATTAGTAAATGAAATATAAAAAAATTCAATTTACAATGATCTTCACTGTAAAGTAGCATTTTTCTTAAGGGCGCTGTCAGATGTAAACCAGTTTCCTTAGCAGTGTTCTAATAGTTATACAGAACCGTAACGCGATAAAATTCTCACCGTAACAATTCGGATCAGACTTGTGCTAGTACTTTGCGTAAATGCACTGTCGGTGCTGCCAAAAAAGAAAGGTTAAACTGTCAAAAAAATGCTACGTTAAATAAAACAAATAGAACTACTGAGCGGATTTGAAATTACTGCAGACAAATATCAGGATCACAACATTGTCGTTGCATTTACATGAAACGTTTGTAACTGGATTTGGATACCGGAAGGCGCTAGTCCTTGTACGCAACACTCAAAAAAATCGAAAGTAATCATTGAAAATGATTATAAAGAAGTATGGTCAACAAATCTTTGGCGTATTGTTTAGTTTAGTCAACGCAGTTTTTCACTTTTTTGAGTATGACGTACTTATAAATATATCTCTTTAGCACATAATTCTCCCGCCATCCTGATTGGTATTCTTTTACTCACCGCAGCAGCGCTGTTAAGGTATATGAACAATGATAATCGTGAATACTACTCTTTCAGCAGGTAATAAATATGTTTATGTGAAACATGTAGTAATTTACTTTTAAGATTTTCAGTTAAATAAAAAAATTCAAGAATTAAAAAAAAAAAATTTAAATAAAATATTATAGAAAACAATCTGTAAGCTATTCAAAACTTTTAACAAATTAGAATTAAATCTAAAATCTTAACTATATGGGAATAAAAATAAAAGCAATCTATAATCTAGTGTAATAGTTGGCTAAAATCATGGCAACAGCTTTTGATAAAACTTTTTTCTATAAAATTACTATTTTCGGCCTCAAAATATTTGCTTTTACATATGTACATTAGAACCACCCTATGTCCATATTACCCTACGCGATGCACTCTACTGCTTAAATATTAATGTCCAAACACCCTGTGTATCTTAACGAAAAAAAACGCCATCTTTCAATTTATCACTTTTTCTTGCATTATTTCTCTTCTTTTTTTAAACGCCTAGAAAAATTTGTAAAATAAATGCTTTGTCTGCTTATAATACATTTTTATTTTATTATAAACCAGCACTACTTTCTTGCTTTCATTTATTTATATGTTATTGTATATGCAGTGGGCAAAACAAAAATTGTAACAATTTGTCTCAATATATTTTTCTTATTTTGCATTGGTATATTAAGATATTTTATTTGACTTTAAATAAAATCTATTTACGGTACTTTGTAAAAAAAAAAACAACAATTATATGTTTGCATGCGCTGTGTTGCTCACTCACCCATAAATGCAGCAACCCTGTAAGTTGTACTTCCACAGTTGTGATGAATGCTTTTTTGTATTGGCAAGTGGTATTTGATTATTCTTCATTTAAATTATATTTTGTTTGCTTAAAGTTTCAGTTTATTAGTTTCTATCATATTTTTCTTTTTATTTTTTTATAACTTTGATATTTTTTCCTTCATTTTTCAAACAAAAATATATTACATATACACACACAAAAATGTAAAATATTACAAATATTTAACGAAAAAAAAAAATTTAACTAATTATATTAATAAGTATAAATAACTAAAAGGATATGTACACATTTTAATTATAAGTTTAGTTTTTAAAATTGTCTATAACAGAAAATTATTTATGCTGAATGTTTAGTGATGACAAGGATTTTTAGTATAGCTATGTACACACTATCGTGTTTTACAGCTCATTATAATTTTATGAAAATAGACGCACAGAGTTTATTGATGGTTATCAAGTGAAAATAAGAATCGCACTTACACATTTTATGTGAAGTATTTTAAACGAAAGCACGCGTTTTATGCTGCAGTGTGTACATAGTCTAAGCATGTTATCGAATATAATCATCGATTATTGCAGTTTTAAACTAAAAGCAACGTACCATCAAGAAAAGTGTGAACATTCAAATAATTTCTAATGAGTGACCCAAGAATAAAGTTAACTATTTGAAAATAGCGTCAATTTAATTCGTCATTTCTAACCTGCAAAATGATTAAGTGGGCATTGTGAAGCGGATTTAAATTGCGAAAAAACAAAGCCGAAAAGTGGTCAACAAAAAAAAATATCAAAATAATGGGACCTTTTCGATTTTCACAACAATGACAAACGAAAAAATTTAACTGAGACTTATTTTTTTGATAACGCATAAATAATTTTCTGGTTTTAAACAACACTCAAGTATATTGTAAATAATATAAGCGCTGAACTACGCATATTTAAAATTTTGAAGACCTTTTTCAAACTCCACCACTCACATTACTATTTTCTACTTATTTTTCTTTTCTGAACCCATCAATAACCAAAATAGGCATCGATGTCATACAAGTAGCTGAACGCCAAGTACTCTCCTCAGCCGCTATTGTGGGTATAGCTGTGGGTGGTGTATTGCTCCTACTGTTCATTATAGATTTGTTATGTTGTGTAACGGTGCGAATGGGCATAATGGCAACCATGTGTCAACGAGCGAAACGTTCGCCATCCGAAATTGATGATGAAGCGAAATTGGGCAGGTAAGCATTGCAAAATTAACTCTATTTTTTACATAAAACTCTCTTATGTATTCATATTTGTAAATGGTATTGCACTAAAAATATGTTGAGTAAAAATTATAGAAAAAATAATAATTTTTATATATTTTAGATGAAACAAAAATTAATTTATGCAATTTTTTTTTCTTTCGCCCTTTCTTTTTTCACCAAAATTTAATTTTGCACACAAAAAAAAACAAAATTTTGGAATTCTTTGTTTTTATATATTTTCAAAAAACAAACCCACACCGGCTCAGTGAAAATTTACGGATTACGCACACGGATCTTGAGTACGCTTGGGTGTTCGCTAGACCGAAATCATTGCTACTTAATCGCAATTCATTGGTTTTTGTATAATTTCATTGGTGTTGTTTAATTGATTTTTTTTCTTTTGATTAGCTGTCACACTGCCATGTTAACGCTAACTCCAATTGTGCCTAAATTAGCATCACCTTTAGATAGCAAATTTTTATGTATGTGAAGCCTTATATTTTTAGTGCAATATTATTTATTTTTCCTAAACTTTATACTTTCCTTCCAAAAACTCCTTCGCCCCAGAGCGCATCTAGCAAGACATAACCTCAATTTATGTTAAGCACTCAATAAATGACTTTATTCTTTCTATTAGAATGTATTTTTTTATCAAGTGTATGTTTGTAACTAAACTTGTTCTCGGTGTACGTCCTAGAGTCCAAAAGGCTCGATATGTCGTTTAATGTGCCTCGCGCCTTTCCCTAAAACCGTTACTGTCACATTGCCGTTATTCAATTAGCCTTGCCAATTACTTTTGCAAAAATGTCACAAAGACATATTCTGTACTTGCTATGTGTGGATTATTATTTAAACCTATTCACCTCTAACCCTTAAGCTGGAGTTATTGGTGCGTTAACGGCAACCTTATAAAGCAGCTGATTGGACAAATCTTATGAGAAACAATGCAATCGATTATTCGTGTTACATCGTAATTCGCTTATCAGTGACGTAACTTTGCCGACCAATTGCATGTTGGGGTTTCTCTTACGTTAAGGATACGATTACTGCACCAATGTCTCCAGCTTAACTCCAGCCTTAACCTCATTTCCATCATCTACATCATATCCATCTCCTCTGCCACTTTCCAATACACATTTCACCATTAAAAAAATGTAAAAAATCGTGACACATTTAACCAAGCAGTCTTTATGGTTGGCATTTCCCGCTAACTAATTACAGTGGGCAATTGGTTAAGGAGCCTCCACCGTCACCGCTACCATTACCGCCACCAGTTAAACTTGGTGGATCACCAATGACATCGCCATTGTACGTATAACAAAATTAAAAGTATAAATTTCATGCTGCACACTAACCTTTAATGTGCGCATTTATGTTAGATGTTAATTCATTTTTATGCTTAGTATATGTATGTTTGTATGTATATAATTATTTTAGTTGCATGAGTTTACATTTCTTTGACTAGAAGTGTTAGTAAGGATTTATATACTTTTTAAATATTATTTATGCACAAAAAATATAATAGGAACGGGTCTATTAACTTTTGCGGATTTATAAGTTAGTTCAGTCCATTGAACCAGTTTTTAGGAAATAGGTTCTACCACCTTATCTAATCTTAAATAAACCAAAAGTAGTCCGATTCCGCAAAGCTTGCATATCATTTGATTTTCACCACCACTTTCTTAGAGCTGCCCCCATATTACATCTCGGTTCGGCGTCTGGAATTCAGCATTCTATATTAAACACATTTGACCACTTTGAATAGTTTGATTTATAAAAAATCATAGTTTAAGCACTTACTGTTGCATGTAAATTACTAATCCTGCGAAATATAATTCGCAAAATTACAGCGAGTAGGCCCGTCCACAATGAAGACGACGGCGGCAAACGACAACGGAGAAAAATGAAGATTGACGATATTTGCCGTCAAGCATTGGCGACATGATTATAATGAGAGCAGGGGCGACAGGTGCGAATCATCTTGAAAAGTAGCAAAAAATGTTGTAAAAAGTGTGAAAGAGACATATTCTGTAATAATTGGAACTTATTTTACAAGTTATTTTACTCTTCCTTTCGTTTTTATTGTCAAAAAAACCAAACGACACCATCTGCCGCTTGTCAAAATAGAATTAGATCTAATCTGGCGACAGCGGCATCTGTGATTGATTGCCGCTTTGTCGCATCGTGTTCAAAAAATTCCTCCCCATAAGAACACGTGTAAAAATAATTTGACAGATGCCGCTTGCCGTTTGCCGTTTTCATTCTGGTTACCACTAGTGTCGATCAGCTGAGAACGAAGATAGTTGCCATGCGTTTTAAAATAAAGCACATAATTTCAGGATTGCCATAGAAAAATTTTGTTCACTTTTCTACGCGACCTTGTGCACCAACTCAATTAGTTGCAATTGAGCTAAAACAATTATCAGTAACTGCAAGCATGTTGGTTTCCTTTTAAAAAGTACATTTTTTGGAACTTAGGCATGTAAATTACTAATCCTGCAAAATATAATTCGCAAAATTACAGCGAGTGTCGATCAGCTGAGAACGAAGATAGTTGCCATGCGTTTTAAAATAAAGCACACAATTTCAGGATTGCCATAGAAAAATTTTGTTCACTTTTCTACGCGACCTTGTGCACCAACTCAATTAGTTGCAATTGAGCTAAAACAATTATCAGTAACTGCAAGCATGTTGGTTTCCTTTTAAAAAGTACATTTTTTGGAACTTAGGCATGTAAAATTTCTTGTTGAAAGGTATAACATTAATGATAGTTTGACGATATATGTACATACATATGTACCTCCAGGAGAAATTAAGCCGTGCCCATCTTCCAATTTGTGGCGTGATGCGTGATGCTTCAAGTTACAGACGAATTTTCATACAGTCAAATATTTGCTGACTAATGCCAAGAGGAGCGGCCATTTTTAGAAAAACTTATTTTCTCTAGTATTTTGTATGTTACTTGTCCTGATATGTAAATCTAGGCCTTTAGCATGGTAGACCAAAACATACCAACCTGTGCATGGGACCGCATAAGAACTAACAAATTGTTTGTAAGTTGGTAGATAGTTTTTAGCACAACTTTATTTAATATTTGTTATTCTGTTAAATGTTGCACATCTTCTCTCTACTAAAAACGCTAATCTCACTGTCTTGAAGCTACGAGTATATAATTAATCAACATTTTGTATTCTTTCATCATCCAAACTTAATAGAGATGAAAAACAACCGTTACAAACACCAACTGAGAGTATCAAACAAAACTCCACCGTCGAATTCGATGGACATTACGTACACGCACGCAGTGGCGAAATACTCGGTAAGAATTCGGCTGTGTGAATGCAACTGGAGGTATTTTAAAGCGGAATAAATAAGGCCAAGAAAAGGACAAATATAGCATTAAATAAAACGAGAAGGCGAAAACCATATAAAGAAAATGTTACTTATAAACATTTAAGCATACAAAATTTTCGTTAAGTGTATGAGCCAAAAGTGAAAACATTGTACCGGATATTAAACAAAAGCTGCAACGCTCATCTGATACGTATGAATACAACAAATGTCTACAAAAAAATTACTTGTCAACAACAAATTTATACTATTATAGTCAAACCAAATATGCTTGATTTTGGAATTATAAAAATTGAAATATTTTGCTTAACAAGAGAAATCTAAGAACATTCATAATATAAACATACATACATACATAACTGTATGCGCAATAGAAAAAGTTGATTCCACATAATAATTTTTCCATAAAAGGCAACTAAAATAGTATTTTTTTAGATTATATTTAAATAAAACATATGTTAATAATGCATGCTCTCTTTCAAACATTTATAATTTTCATATTTTAGATTAATTTAAGGGTGCAGTGAAATAACGCCCAAGGAAATAACGCCCATGGGCATTATTTCCCACTCAAAAAGGAAATTACGCCCATGGGCCTTATTTCCTTTTTAAAAAGGAAATAAAGCCCATGGGTGTTATCACCTTTTGCTGATGGGTGTTATTTCCTTTTTCGAAGAGAAATAAAGCCCACGGACGTTAAAAACGAATTAAAACAAGCTGATTCAAGAATTAAGTATATGGTTTTCTTTATTTCAATAAATTTTAACATATTTGTTATGTTTTTATAAGGCGGGGTGCAATAGCGCCTTGTGAAATAAGCCCTTTAAGGCCTTATTACACTATTGAAAGTGAAATAAGGCCTTTATTTCAAAAAAGGCTTTATTACACTTCGAAAGAGAAATAAAGTCTTAAAGGCCTTATTGCTCTCTCATTTTTTTTTAATGAAACAATAATATTCTAATTCTTTTTGTATTTTATTGAATAGTTACACACAAATTTGACGTTAACCAAAGTGGGAAACGTGGCACGCGGAAGGACATCACCGTGGCGGTAGCCACGGCTATGGCACACACCCGGAGTTGGAATGGCGTAGCCCAGGGTTATTTTTTAAAGCGCGGCCGAAGGCCGCCTACGCGGAAAGGTGTTCTGCACATTGACCCGGGTCAGATCCCCAATTCGGGGCCCCATCCACGTTTTTTATGTGCAGGACACCTTTCCGCGTAGGCGGCCTTCGGCCGCGCTTTAAAAAATAACCCTGGGCTACGCCATTCCAACTCCGGGTGTGTGCCATAGCCGTGGCTACCGCCACGGTGATGTCCTTCCGCGTGCCACGTTTCCCACTCTTTTCTCACAGGGTAATTTGTGAAAAAAATGCTAATCAACAGTTCGTGTTGCTCGCGTAAAATCCTATGGGCGTTATTTCTCTTTTAAAAAGGAAATAAGAGCCATGGGCTTTATTTCTTTTTGCAGATGGGCGATATTTCCACTTAAAAAGGAAATAAGGCCCATGGGCGTTATTTCCTTTTTGAATGGGAAATAACGTCCATGGGCGTTATTTCACTGCACCTAATTTAAGTGCATCCTTTTGCTTCACTTGCAAAACAATTATGTAAATCCATTCAGTTTTGCCTTAAAAGTAATTAAGAATAAAGCGTAAGAAAATGTATTAATAATTATTTAAAATTAGTTAAGTATAATTTGCTGTTATTAAGTGCTTGTTTTATGCACAGGGGTATATTTAAGTCATTAAGCACCGATTTTACAGTGCGAGTTTAAAGTGCAGTTGAATGGCATAAAGCTCACACTGAAAAACTGGACACAGAGAAATAAATAAAATAAGCGTTGCTACAGGCACGAATAGCATAAGTGTATACAACTTTAGCTGGAGTATTATTTCAAAGTCATTTTTTATTTAAAAACTTAATTTTAATTTCATGTAAACAAAATCGTTTCGTACTTAAAAAAAAATACAAAAAGACTATAAAAACTGTGTTTAGAAAAATATGTAAGCACTTTATTAGAAATCGTCACATTTTAAATTAAGAAGGGTATCACGTTAAGGGCTACATGCATAAAAGCTGATTAATATCATCAGCGTTTAATTTGACAGCTTACCGAATGATTTACGGTTAAACCCGGTTAGCGTTAAACGGAGATTGCACAGTAAGATGTCACTATCCAATCAGCTGATAGCTAATTTTTTCGCTAATTTTGACACTACAAATTTCGCCGGCGTGCGTTATTAGTTCTACAAATGGCAAAAGCAAAGTAAATTGAAAATGTCTGAATTTGTGGTTACAATTCGTCTGGCTTCCTACTTCTATTAATTCGACTTCGTACGAAGCGTTAGCTTTGCTCGCGTACATTTTCAAAAGTTTTATAAATTTTTGACTGAGAAAGTGTTCGCTTACACAAAACACTTGCAGCGAGAGAGCGCATTTTGACAGTTCATTGACAGAGAGAGCTACAAGTTTTCATACTTTCTGGTAACAGTCCGGAACTGCTCATCTTGCTTATCTTTTAAGGATAAATCGTCACATAGCGTGATAGAAATGGTATGTGAAAGGCATCATCATAGCAGCCCACCACTCCTTGCGACACCTATTAATTTCGTAGGTTAGAAAATCCATAAAGGCAAATATTACAAGCAAAAATAAATTAAAAAAAAAATGTTATGTAAATTGTGGCTTATGTGTATAAAAGAAAAAGAAAAAATATATTTACTTTAAACAAAAATTAACAAATCAAATTAATTGCTCAGAAATATTCGCCAAAGATAGAGAAAACTTAAACGCTAAATATTAAAATATGAATGACTTTACAAAATTAAGGACATTAAATAAGAAAAAATGCAGTTTTTGGTGTATTTTCTTGTTAGAATAAAAAAACAATAATATTATAATTTAAAAAATAATTAAAAATACAAAACATAAAATTTTACGTTACTTCGGTTTTGAAAAGAATTTTCGATGATAGCGTGTTTCCATGTTAGATGGAATACAAAGTAATCGCAATCGGAACGCTAATGAAACTTGAGAGAGAAGCTGCAGTTCTTTAATCAATTGCGCTCCGCACTCTTGTCGCACAACGTCCGTTTAGTAAACAAAAACACTTCTTTTCCGGAAATAACGGAAATACGAAAATCTAAAATGGCTTTTGTCAAGTAGTTCCTGAAAAAGAAAGGAAATCGGAAGCAAAACATCCAAATTAGAAAAATTCCCAAACGGATTGCTGAAAGAAAAACACATTTTGCTAAATTTACTTCTTACCAAAACGGCATAATTTCATTTATTTATAATTTTAATTTTACTTCCTCGCTTAAATAAATTTTCAATTGAGTTTTAATGTATTGTATACTTAAGTAATTAGTTTAATACTAAACACATAAAGTAAATATATATTTGTATAGTAATATGATAAAATAATGGCTAAGTTTAAATCAAAAATAAATTTACAAAAATATAAATGAATAAGTTTACAGAAAATTAAACTGTATTTAATAGTTTGTAAGCAATTTTTTTCATTATACACTGAGAAAAAAAAAATACCAATGATAAAATAAAATCTTAATGACGGTATTTTTCTGTACGCAAAACAAACCAATTCTCATGTTTTCTTAATTTTTACGTTGCACTTTTTGATTCATGATCATTCATTTGCCCTCACCCAATACTCAAGCGCCTTTTACAGAGCTTTTTAGAACAAAGAAAAAGTATAAAAAATTACAATCAGTAAATAGTATTTAAAAAAAAAAATATAAATAAACAGACATATAAATATTTACTAATTTACAATTAAAAAAATATGTAATAAATATATCTAGTATATTCATTGAAAACCCATAAAAAAAAATAATGATGTTTAATTGAATATTGTATTACATCTTACCACAGCAGTACCATATTCATGCGTGTTTTTTCCGAAACAAAACTTGTACAAATAGTGACATAAAAAACATAAAATTTACAAAAAATAATCAATAACTTATTTAAATAGTTGATGAAAATTAAAATGAGACAGTTCGAATATGTGCAAAAATTTAGTAATTAGCTGTGGAAAGTTAACGAACTGCCAAAAATTTCAAAAAATACAAAGTTAAAATTAAATAAGGAGTTAATCTGAATTTCCGGAATGTTTCAAATATTTAACAGTTATTTGTAAATGTAAAAACCCATGTATGTTGTAAGTAATTTTTTTACAGTAATCATGATATATTTACATGCATCTCTATGATTAGATAATGCATTTCGAGAGACGAAATAAATAAAAAACAATTAAAAAAAAAAATACGTGTTTTAATGAAAAGTAAGGTCCTACATAAACGCCTCATGCAGTTGTTTATCTTCCAAATTATTTGAACTTTTATACCAGTTCCATGAGTTTTTTGCGTTGACGTTTCCACTGCGTAAAACACAATGCACACGAGGCGTACTGCTTTAGAAGTGTGATGTTATCTGTCAAACGTTTGACAGGCACATTAAAATGAAGTTCATTGTTTACATCTGAGGCACTTCAATATGTCTGCGCATCCACTACTCGTATCTTCTAACGAATAATAGAAAGAGATGCAGGATGAAACCAATATAGAATAGAAAAAAAAACAGGTGTTAAATTTTGTCAGAATTTTGACGTCTATGCTTAAGATATCACATTTGATATAGTACAAAATGGAAGCATTTTAGATCCTATATATGAAAGCTGTACACTTTTATGCCGCACACATACATATGTATATTTAACAGCTACAAATCGTCAGCTTCAAGCATTCGTCGAAGCAAGCTTGCTGCATATGGCTCTCGGCGTACAACAGTATTGGTCGCTAGGCGTTTTTACCAAAGATGACGTTTTTACGCTTCGAAAACAGGAAGAAGAAGACGTTTGTTTACACTTTTTATGGGAAATACTTGTGTGCTTTGTCCCTGCTAAATTTTTTTTAAATTCTATACAATTTTTACGGAGAAAGTGTTCGCTTACACAAAACACTTGCAGCTAGAGAGCGCATTTTGACATTTCAATGACAGAAAGAGCTACAAGTTTTTATTGTGGGAATTCCACTCAGTAAAAATTGTAAGTGAGAAACAGCTGATCAGCAGTGACAAGGGAAAGCAACAACAAAAATATAAAAATTTAATTGGAATTTTAAACCAATCAAATGGCAACAGCTGTATTTGCTGCAAGTTTTTACCGACTCCTGTTGGATTGAAACCTTTTGCGTTTCTTGAGAGTTTTACGTCATTCTGGCTGCTAGATGGGATGAATTTCATTGTGAATGACTTTCGTACACAATAGCTACGTTCCAATCAACTAAACAGATCCAAATACAAATTGTTTATACGGGGTTGTTATGGTGCTCCCAAGAAATCTATGGATAACGCAAAACGGTATATATGTTGAAAAGGAAAACACAAACACACATTAGCATTAATAAGCAATCTTGCTGTTTTCAATAGGAAAATCCGTGCGAATTTAAAACCTTCTAACATCGTTTCTATGTAGGCAATAATTGCAGTTACGCGAACTTCTTTGCCGATGGTAGCGATTTTTTGTTACATAAAACCCCAATTACAGAATTTACGGTTACGCTCAAAACCGTGAAGCAAGATGTACTCTACGTGGTAATGCAGCAATGCCTATCTTCTGCAATGCAGAATATGTTATTTTTTGCATTTTTGAAATACACATTTTATGAAGCGAACAGAAATGTCGTTTGACATTTGGTGAAATCACCATAAAAAATGAAAAGTGTTGGGTAGGTGACCACAGCTTCTAACTATTGTGAATGTTAAACACTTGTTGGAATTCACAATGCTGGCTGGGGTAGAAAATTATCGATAATAATGGCGGTATTTTCCAAACGATTAAATAAAGCTCGTGAAGCTTAGCGAAGATAACGCATGTTGAGCGGCGTAATTTGTTATTAATGTTGTATTTGCTTGTATTTCTTTAGTTTAAAGTTATTTCGCCATAAATATTTGTTGCCTACAATAATCGTACTTCATTGTAAAATAAGATAGAAAAACGAAAAACGACGATATGACTGAAATGCGAATCCGTCCACGGCAAGTGCTTGTGCTTCTAATAGTTTTTATGGTGATTTTGTTGATGGTGCATCGGAATGGGAAACGTACATGCCAAGGACCTGAATATCTACAAGCTATGTACGCTAAGGAATCCGAAAAAAGCTTGCCAGTAATATACGCAGTTACACCAACGTATACACGTCCATCACAAAAAGCTGAGCTAACAAGGTAATTTTGTATTCTATTTGAAGACAATCCTTGACTTGTAAAGTTTTAAAATATATTCATATATGTATAATACATTGTATATGCTTTCTATAACATTCTCTGTAGGCTATCGCATGTTTTTATGTTAATGCCAAATATGCATTGGATCATTATTGAGGATTCCAATACGACTACAACCCTTGTACGCAATTTGCTGCAACGCGCTGGTTTAACAAAACGCTCAACTCATCTTAATATAAAAACGCCAGAAAATTTTAAATTAAAAGGCAAAGATCCGAATTGGCTT
Organism: Sphenella marginata; assembly: GCA_951509765.1. Classification (NCBI taxonomy): domain Eukaryota; kingdom Metazoa; phylum Arthropoda; class Insecta; order Diptera; family Tephritidae; genus Sphenella; species Sphenella marginata. Next base: position 69,326,957 of record OX608081.1, on the reverse strand, counting down.
AAACCACGTGGTGTAGAACAACGCAATTTAGCTTTAAGCTGGATACGCACAAATGTTGATCCGCAACAACAAAGTGTGCTCTTCTTTATGGACGACGACAACTCGTATAGTGTTGAACTTTTTCTGGAAATGATAAAAATCGAACCAGGACGTGTTGGTATTTGGCCTGTCGGCTTAGTTGGTGGTTTGATGGTCGAAAAACCGATACTAAATGCAGACAAAACGCAAGTTATTGGTTTTAATGCAGCGTGGCGGCCAGAGCGACCTTTTCCAATAGATATGGCTGCATTTGCAATAAGTACTGATTTACTATTTCAATATCCACAAGCTCAATTTGCATTTGAAGTGGAACGTGGCTATCAAGAAAGTGAAATTTTACGTCATCTAACAACCAGAGAAAAATTACAGCCTTTGGCGAATAATTGTCGTGATGTACTTGTTTGGCATACGCGTACGGAAAAAACAAATTTGTTGGCTGAAATAAAATTAAAGGCGCAAGGGAAACGTTCAGATGAAGGCATGGAGGTTTAACATATACAACAGTTTGCGATTAAGCATAGGAGCTACCCCATTGTTGCCTTACGGTTATGAGATATTAATGTACATTTCGCCTTCTATCAAAGGGATATTTTCATACAAACCGGTTTGCTGATACGTACGTATAATTATTCTTTTTAACTGTTATAGAAGTATATTTATTAGTCAAAATAACATCAGTGAAAACTTACCCCTAAATTTATAAAAAATAGATGAGCTTAATAAAGTCCCTATAAATGTAAATGGACTTGGAAAAGATACATTATTTGCTAGAGCTATTTTAGTTTTTATAAATTTGAGGGTTGGTATGTAAACCGCATACCTTGCCATATTATGATGAAGACATATCCATGTTATTAGATTTATAATTAAATATGTATGTTTCAACGCTGCGAAACAAGTAATGCATCTATATCGAAGAGCTTCCAAAAATGGATTCTTGTTATACAATACCGAACAGTGGCAGCTAATTTTGGAAAAGGATAAATTAACTAAAAACCCGTAGTAAATTTTAAAAATTAAGATGATGCACATATGTAATTATTACTAAGATATCAAAGAGAATTATTAAGTAGTTATTATCTTATGTTAACAATTTCCTTTAAAGCAAGGGTGGAGTTACGACAAAACGCTCCGTGATCGTGAACCGTTTTTTAAGTTACAATGGAAACTAGTTACTTGGAAACTTTCCAGCTTTAAAAAAAAAGTATATATAATTGAACCTGCCGGTACTTCCAGCCAATAGCTCAACGGCTCAATGACGTCAATCCGAATTACGGGCTTAGAGCTATTGTGATTTAAAAATTCGCATTTGATCACGGAACATATAACGTACTTCGACCACAGGGTATTCAAACTTTTTCCTTTTTTTTACCTATGAGTTTACAGTCGTTTCGTTGGTTTAATTTACATTCTTTCCCGGGAATTTGTATCAGAGGATTGATACCTACTTTCAATGATAATGCCTTTATGTTACTGGAACGCTATTACTGATATTGTTTGCTCTCGGTTGTGGGGCGTGACAGCCGAAACCTAATATCTGTGGTCACAGAAATTAGACCAGTTCAAATTTCTTCTGGCGATTTTTTGTAACAAAACTGCTTTATAACTTAAGCGAACATATTGGATTTAATTGTTTATAAACAAAATAATAAAAGACCAATGAAAGTCTTGAAAAATGTCTCGATGTTGCTATTCAAAATCGCCAGCAAAAGTTTCAACTGGTCTGTTTTCTTAAGTCGATTAAGGCTGTTATTGTTTATGACCACAGATAAGTAAATGTATGTATATACATATATATATGTATATAAGTGGTCCAGCGAACTATTTTGTTTATTCAGCATTCCCATGGATTTTGAATGCTATAACATTCAAGTATACCAGGCATACTTGAATGTTTATGTGAGTGTGTTTGTATGTATACACAACCCTGCAAAAAATTTGATTAGTCCGGGATGCATCCGGGATTGTTCGCGGGGGATTATGAGATTACTACTATTTGTCATCTTTTTGTATGCAACGAATTGATCGCATTTATTCGAGCATGTCCTATGGAGAGACTATTTGTACCCTTTTATACCAGAAAGAGTATGAATGTAGATTAATCACTTATATGCCCTTGTGGGTATACTTGTAGATTGATCGCCTATTAATCCCGAAAGGGATCGAGAGTAGATTATATGCTTTTCTATCGACCTTTCCCTTCCTCCCATTGCCCTCCTAACAAAATTTGTCCCTTTATACAAAAATAACATATTCACAGACTTTTAAAAATGCAACTTGGTTAAATATATATGTATGCATGTATATTTAACCAGGTATACTGGTATAAAATAAGCTGCTTTGTTAAAAGTCCATAGAAATATTATAAGAGATTTACATTTTTTGGAATTTATAAATTATATTATAATATTGTATCAAGTACAAAGCGCGCGAAGCTTAAAATTAGAGCAAAGTTAGGTACATTTCTTCTTTTCCCGGTACACTTTTTTATAAATTTTGGATTTTTGTATTTGCAATGCCATCCTTAACATATCCTCCGGTGTTTTTCCTTTGTAGGGAAATGAATTTATATTTGACCATCAGAAACCTACTTGGCTTTTGATGTTTGTAAGTATATATGAGATCAAGCCAGACCACATTGTTGCTTGCAGCAATATACTTATTGCAAGCTTTAACTATTTATTTATACTAAATGTGGAATGCCGAGTATCATCTTCCCTTTATTTTCCCAACAAGCAACCAAGTCTCAAAATATGCTTGGTGTCTTGTTATGTTTCGTGGGTTGTGGGTCATTCCACATAACTCGCGATCCAGCAAATTTTCGATCAAAAATGTTTCGTGTACATACAAAATATAGCTTCCTGCTTTTTCTGACATAAAGGCTCATAGCGTTATGAGCCGCTACACGCCAGCTAACATACGCGTTAAATTTTCCAGAAAATTCTGGTAAGGACTTAATAACGTCCAGAGACTCCTGACACTGAACACTTTCGTCAATTATTTCGGTCGTATAATCTGTAGCACTATTAGTATTAGTATCTAATTGGGACCTCAATTGGTAGTGACCAAATCGACAGTTAATGCTTCCGCCATTTTTACTTAAATTTTTGTATTATTGATTTATTTATTCTATATTCTTTAATTAATTATCTTTGGTTTTCTCTGTTTGAAGTTCCGCCAAAACTTCATTCAACTCATCAACATCCTCCGAAACCGGAGTATTATTTCTGTTTGAATGAGAAGGATTACTTCTTTGAAACAAATCTAATGTTTCCAAAATTTCGCTTATTACGTTATCTCTTTCTTCTTCACAAAGATCGAAATCAATATGCAAATCCCCGATATGGGTCATTTTAAATTAATGAAATTTCAGATTTGACGTTTTACTCGCGCTCTACTACCTTCTAATTATTATTTATTTCACCAATAAAAATATTTTCACACAAAATTTTTCACTTATGTAATTTAATTTTCCTGATTCTGGTCTGATGTTCGGCTCTCAGCTGGAACCAAGGGCGGCATCGGAAAACATATATACCTATGACTCTGCCAGTCTCTACGTTGACATTCCTGCGAGCAATAATGATCCGCACACCGATGACACACCCTACTGGTTGGCTGTCGGCATACCAAGCAACAACCCGTCGGATTTGGTGAAGGCATACCAAATTTCTTCTTAATACTTGAATCAAAGCAAATTCAACAAGGTAGAATTGACAATTTGCTTAATATACCCTGACTTGGATAATGTTTTTAATGACTTTTTATTAGTCAATTTTTATGACAATAATTTTTAAACCCTTTTTTTTAAGTTTTTTTTTTATACTCGACACTCGCGAACCAAAAAATTCGTTTATGATTGTGCGGGTATATTAGGTGGGGCTGCTAGCCAGTCCTACAAGCAACTATGGTTTAGTGATACTTTATTGTCTTAAACCTTATATTGGCAGAAGCATTAACTTGGTTTTTTGGTTATTTGAGATACTACACCTGTAGTATCAAGATGGTGAGGTTGTTTGTAAATTCCTCCAACATCCAGTTTCCGCTCGAATGATGACACATGTGGCGACTTGATGTAGGCTCACATTTCTTCATATACTCAGCGACGGTACTCGTACTACCCGCACCTTCATGATCTCCCACTGTTAAGAGGCTCAGTTGAATACCTCTTACCACTGGTGGTGGGCGGTAATCAAACTAAAAATCTTGCGACTTTCCTCTATATTATTTCAAGGATGTTCCTGCCACAAAATTCGATGATACACTTGATCTTTCTCCGAAATTTTTATTTGCCGGAACCTTTTATTTTAACATCTGCTATGGTTACCACTTTCCATAGTCTTCACTTGAGAATGATATCAAACACATTTATCATGCGCCCAAGGTTTTGGTACTCGTGAATGAACTTCTTGTAATCATGCGGTTATCTGCTAAAGAAGTATGCAATGTTCTTGGTTGAAATGACACTTCATCACTAAGGGATTGTTTGAACCTTTGAACTACTTCGTCAATTTGCATTCTTATGGCACTGTATTTATCTTGCGTGAAATAATCCTCACTGCCAACTCCATCCGCCAAAAGTATCTCGTTCTTGGCGTTCAATTCTTTTTGGAGTTTTTCTAATGCTTTTATCACCTCCTCGGTCTTCAACCTAGTTACTCTTTTTCCTCCTACATTATTGTACATCTGCAGTACTTTTTCACTAATGTCCATCTGGGATTCAAGTACTTTTGCTCTGTTTATTCCCATATTGCAAGGATTTTATATATTTTAAATTGAATCTGCCTTACCACTGGGGGGGGGTAAAAACAATTTCGTTGAATAAAGATATCAACTGTTTTGAGAGTTCGTAAGACTACTGCTTTATTGAAATATTTACAGGAGTTTATATACAAAATCTTAATCTACGTTCCTATTCTAAATGTATGTGTTTGTGTGAAGGGACCGCTTCTTATCTTCAGTTAGTTTCTTTTTGTTTAATGTACTTATTTTTGGTGATAGTACTGAGTTTTAATGATCGGTTGTCTAATGGATGCACTCCACTTGCCCCTTTTCCTCGAGGGACCGCAGTGGCTATTACAAGATGTTGTATCCCCTCCTCCTGGCAATATTCTTTGAAGGCAATAGAGGTGAATGCCGAACCACGATCGGTTATGATTCGATTAGGGTTCCCAAATGTCGCTGCCTGCCAATTTAATTAATTTATTGCACTCTTGGCCCCCTTGCTCTTTGAAGAGTAAAGCCACACATATTTCGAAAACGCGTCGACCACGACAAAAATATAGTTTTACCGTTTCGACGTCATTTCCATTGGTGGTCCATATGGTAAGTCCCCAGTGACCTATCTTCTTTTCCAATACAATGACAGTATTGCTCAATCTATAAAGCGATATTTTGCAGTTATGGCAGGGTGATGACGTTTACATTGACACTATTGCTCAATCTATAAAGCGATATTTTGCAGTTGTGGCACAGTGATGACGTTTACAATGACAGTATTGCTCAATCTATAAGGCGATATTTTGCAGTTGTGGCAGGGTGATGACGTTTACAATGACAGTATTGCTCAATCTATAAAGCGATATTTTGCACTTGTGGCAGGGTGATTACGTTTACAATGACACTATTGCTCAATCTATAAAGCGATATTTTGCATTTGTGGCAGGGTGATGACGTTTACAATGAAAGTATTGCTCAATCTATAAAGCGATATTTTGCAGTTATGGCAGGGTGATGACGTTTACATGACAGTATTGCTCAATCTATAAAGCGATATTTTGCATTTGTGGCAGGGTGATAACGTTTACAATGACAGTATTGTTCAATCTATAAAGCGATATTTTGCAGTTATGGCAGGGTGATGACGTTTACAATGACAGCATTGCTCAATCTATAAAGCGATATTTTGCAGTTATGGCAGGGTGATGACGTTTAGAATGACACTATTGCTCAATCTATAAAGCGATATTTTGCAGTTGTGGCACAGTGATGACGTTTACAATGACAGTATTGCTCAATCTATAAAGCGATATTTTGCACTTGTGGCAGGGTGATGACGTTTACAATTACACTATTGCTCAATCTATAAAGCGATATTTTGCATTTTTGGCAGGGTGATGACGTTTACAATGAAAGTATTGCTCAATCTATAAAGCGATATTTTGCATTTGTGGCACAGTGATGACGTTTACAATGACACTATTGCTCAATCTATAAAGCGATATTTTGCATTTGTGGCAGGGTGATGACGTTTACAATGACAGTATTGTTCAATCTATAAAGCGATATTTTGTACTTGTGGCAGGGTGATGACGTTTACAATGACACTGTTGCTCAATCTATAAAGCGATACTTTGCAGTTATGGCAGCGTGATGACTTTTACAATGACACTATTGCTCAATCTATAAAGCGATATTTTGCAGATGTGGCACAGTGATGACGTTTACGATGACAGTATTGCTCAATCTATAAAGCGATATTTTGCAGATGTGGCACAGTGATGACGTTTACAATGACAGTATTGCTCAATCTATTAAGCGATATTTTGCAGTTATGGCAAGGTGATGACGTTTACAATGACACTATTGCTCAATCTATAAAGCGATATTTTGCAGTTGTGGCAGGGTGATGACGCTTACAATGACAGTATTGCTCAATCTATAAAGCGATATTTTGCAGTTGTGGCAGGGTGATGACGTTTACAATGACAGTATTTCTCAATCTAAATATAAAGCGATATTTTGCAGTTGTGGCAGGGTGATGACGTTTACAATGACACTATTGCTCAATCTATAAAGCGATATTTTGCAGTTGTGGCAGGGTGATGACGGTTACAATGACAGTATTGCTCAATCTATAAAGCGATATTTTGCATTTGTGGCACAGTGATGACGTTTACAATGACACTATTGCTCAATCTATAAAGCGATATTTTGCATTTGTGGCAGGGTGATGACGTTTACAATGACAGTATTCTTCAATCTATAAAGCGATATTTTGCAGTTGTGGCAGGGTGATGACGTTTACAATGACACTATTGCTCAATCTATAAAGCGATATTTTGCAGTTGTGGCAGGGTGATGACGTTTACAATGACACTATTGCTCAATCTATAAAGCGATATTTTGCAGTTGTGGCAGGGTGATGACGTTTACAATGACACTATTGCTCAAACTATTTAATAACTGCCCTAATCCCTAATTGAAAATCTTGAGTTTTTCCTGACTTTAGCAAAGATGATCGCTGATATAAAAATTTATATAATGAGAACAACGTTTTTCGCTTGTAGTATTACCGGAAGTGGCTTGGTTCTTTATTTCTTATTCTTACATAGCTGCATTTCTTACAGAGTTGCTTTCTCATCAATCATGTGGCTTTGTTTAATGATCTAACGACGGCGCAATTATTGCCACATGGGTGCAGTCAATAGCACCTATTACACCCTTTATTCCAAATTTGTTATGAAAACTGAAAATATTGGAATTAAATTAATTATGTATATATTACACATTAATTACCCTCTTTTAATGCTGTTATAGTGACCAGCCGTATTAGGAAAACTTATTTCCGCATTTTTATGTTCAGCGATAAGCCTACATATTTCCTTTATGTTTCGGGAAACGGAAGACTGGCTCATAGCTGCAAAATGACTATTTCCAATGCAGCTTTGGTAAGACCCATTCGACAGGAAGTATAGTACAGAAATAAACTAAAAATTAATGCAGTTTTAAGTGACGTACATAGCGTTTGTATCACCATTATCCTTACTCGAATCTCAAACGGAATCCTCGAATTCCGCACATACTTGTCGTGCGGCTTAAGTTCCTGTATAAGGTTCCAGCACAACGTTTTTGGAAACCTTAAAAACTTCCGGAAAGTTTCTTCCTCAAACAAAAACGGATTCTCCGTGTCCCTCAAACTAGCAAGATTTTTTATAAGCAATAGCATTTATTAATAACTTTGTAAACAAGAGTAATTGTTAAGAAAAATGGCACGATTTCGCCTGCGAACATTTCTACACCTAAAACAAGTTGTTAGTTTCGCCAAAGCTTTTGTAAAACAATATTATTTAAAAAAATGTTTGTTAACAAAGGTTTTTGACGTTATAACAATATTACCTTGCTTCATTTTCGCGTTTTTTTCAAAATTAAATAAAAAGCCAATGATTCTTCCTCCATATTTTTATTTTAGTGATCTGCCTTGTACCAGCTCACAAATTAGTGAGTTAAAAGTCTGTGAATCCGACCAAAACGTCTAATTTCAAACTCATGATTTTCTTAAACCAATGTTTGCAGGCGAGTTCCGAGAAATGCGGCCTATAGCTCCAGGCGTGGAACTGGCATCGGTTTGATTGGAGCGCATACTGCTTTAGCACAAACTAGCGTTACCTCTACTCCATCTTCATGTTCAACTCGTATGTATGCAACTGCGGCGTATGCACTTGTACTGGCATCCGCGAAAATGTGTAGCTGTACGTCTTCGGCTTTGGCTAATATAAATGAATAACATCGTGGTATTGACAACTCCTTGACGGCCTGAAATTTCAACCACTGATTGACAGGCTGAGGAGGCAATTCCTCATCCCATATTATGTTCTCTTGCCATAGTGTTTGTAAAATTAATTTAGCTGTTATTGTAACGTACGATAAGAAACCGAAGGGATCGTATATTGACATGACATAAGATTGAAGAGCGCTTGCGAAAAACTTTCTATTTTGGTCAGGTACCCGAAGAAGTCCTTGCCAAGAATTCTGTTGCAATCCTCATTGATTGCAAAAAATTTCGTATCAAATGTATTGGTACGAACTGGCTGAGTAGGTGAGCTCAATTTACCGAAGTAGGACACGCCTTTAGTCACAAAAGACCCTGCAGCCGGCATCAGCTACATTGGCGGTTTTAGTATTTTGTATGATCGCTTTATTTTTAAGCTTGTTCAATAGTTCTATTCTCTTCGGATATTTTTTATCCTTGGTCGTATGGCCATCTCCCAAACAATTGACGCATTTCACTACTACTATCCTACTACTACTATCTTTATTATTTGACCCGATGATAGGTCAGTATAGACATACTCGCCTGTATTAAGTTCTTTTGGGGGGTTCTCACATTTAGCTGGTCCATGGGGTTCTCCACATTTGACACACCTAAATGGCATATTGCAGTTACTTGCTACGTGAGAAAGTTTTTGGCGATTTTTACACTGAGTGGGGCCATCATTTTTGAACCCCTTAAAGCTAACTTTGCAATTTAAGATAAATTGTATTTTTCTAAATTTCGCTAAGTTGGATTCTCTTAAAATGTGCACTAACCAATTATGTTTCAGTTTTTTAGTTTTGATATCCTTCACATCTATTTCTAAGCTATTTAAATAGTCTAAAACCTCGCTCTCATCATACATATGTGAAAGTTTTTTAATTATCAATGTGGTTTGCTCTGAGGTAAAACTATAAAAGCTAATATTGCTTAAAAGAAAAGTTTTTGTGGCCCATTAGTCCATCAAGCCTTGAAGTAATTTCTTTAACGTTAATATTATAGCAAACGAATACTAGAGGCTTGCTCCTTTTCTTATTATTATTATTATTTTTTTATTATTGTGAGTTTTGTAGTTTTAGTTGTTTCTCCAACTCATTGCACTTTTTTGTGAGCATTTCCACTTGTGCCATTAAGTTTTTATTGCATTCAAGTATTTTGGCGATATAGCCAGAGTTGGAATCTAGAGATTTATCGTTCACAGTTCTTTGCTACCACGACGCCTTTTTTTTTTTTTGTTTTTTTTTTTTCTTTTTGCTTTGCTTATTTGATATTTAACCCTTTCATTGTCATCCACTAAGGGACTATACAATTTTTTTTTTTTATAAGCACACTTGTTATTGTTTATGACACTTCACTTAATCCTTCACTTCACAACCTCTTATCAACTCCCTTCTATGAATCCTGTGCTGCGGTGTCGCCCTTTTTATAGCTTGTGTGTTTGGTGTTGCTAGCTCAGCTGGTTACGATGTTGCTGCGATGGCGATGTTGCTGGGTAGTGTGCAACATGTTGCGCTACATATGTTATGTTGCTGATACTTGCTTGTATTGTGTTGTATGGTGTCCCTGCTAAAACGCTCCACGTCATTTGACTAGTCATTTTACGGTCATCGTGACCACCGCCCAGCGGTCATTTCTTTGGTAAAATTTGTTCGGGCAGACGAACTTTTGTGACCAGTATTTTCGTTTCGTTCCTATTTATGTTATTGTGCACACCGCTCCCACTTATGAGCTATGAGCATAACACTGTCCCGCTCGCACACGTTGAATCCCGGTCTTTTGACGTAAACTTTCTGGTCATTTTCCCAACATTTTTATCATACTTTTACGTCATCATAACCGTATATTTACTATTCTTATGACCGTCATTTTGACCTTTGTTTTACTTAAATCTTACCTGTGAATTTACCGAAGCTGCCACATTAAAAAATATAGTAATTAAATTCAATTTCATTTATTTAATTTAATAAAACAGTACCTACTGCTATTAAACAGTATTACTATTAAATAAATTACATCAATTCAAAAATGACTAGATTTTGCATTAATACAAAATTAAATAATTAATTAAATAAATTTTTAAAGCGTTTGGAAATAAAAACAATGCAGGGACTGCAAATAGCACTTGAAAGATAAAATTAAAAATAAAAGTTATTCAATATACATAAAGCTGATATTTACAACACAATTTATAATCGCGTTCTTAAAGGCAATATAAATGTACATACATTTACATATGTAAAACCTATCTAACAGGTTGCTTTTTCGTTTAACAAATTGTTTAATACTTTTAGTTGCTATTTTTCTTGTTCATGTAACGCCTTTGCTTGCTCCTACTGTGACTCTGGGCAACGTACGCTCGGAAGTCGCTTTCAAACTTTTTTTTGCCTAAAAGTTTGAAAATTTCTGAAATATTTTTAATTAAAACAATTAATTAAGTTAAGTCTGAGCCCATTGAATAACGAAATCCTTACCAAATAAAGCATACTTCACCACTTTTAGCTCGGAGAGTGCTCTTTTGCCATTGGTGCCAACATAATTGAAGAAATCCATCACTTCGTCGGTGAAAACACATCTAACCACGCTGGCTAGATTTCCAGATGAGCCCTTTAGAGCGAAAAGATATGTAATCTGTAAATATTTTAAATATCTGAATATTGCCATGACCCAGGTCAAATCCTGATTTAGGGGCCCGATCCATGTTTTTTATGTGCAGAATACCTCTCCGCGTAGGCGGCCTTCGGCCGCGCTTCAAAAAAATAACCCTGGGCTACGCCATTCCAACTCCGGGTGGTTGCCATAGCCGTGGCTACCGCCACGTTGATGTCCTTCCGCGTGCCACTCTTTTCTCACAGGGTAATGTGATTACAACAACCACATGAAAATGACTTTAACTGCAAATATCTCGCAAACTACTAAAAATATTGGTTCAGCGGGGTTATATTCATGCTCCAGGGACCAAAGCGCGTCTCCTGATACATATCTCAACATTTTTGGTTATGTATTAGCGCTCGGTACCCCACGTAAACGATTACCATGAAATTTTATATCCATGCTCCTGGGACCAAAGCGCGTCTCCTGATACAAATAAGTGGTAATTGTTTCCGACCGGTGCCGAGTGCTAATACGCGTCCAAAAATGTTGAAATATGTATCAGGAGACGCGCTTCGGTCCCAGGAGCATGAATATAACTCCGCTGAACAAATTTCACAACTGTGAACAACTTGTGGTTGATCAATTTTCAACTTACCAATAGTCCAAACTTTTTTAATTGCTCTTTGCTTCTTATATAAGAAATATTTTGTTAAAAATGTTATTTTGGTTTGTCCACCGCTTCCAAATTTTCTTCAAATGGCGAACTCAATTCGCAAAATTCCGCGCTTCACAAATTTAGCGCTGCCATATCGACAAAAAAGATGATTTCGTATGGAAAATTTTTTCGATTTCATCTGTTTTACCAATATGATAGCATTATTTGGTTTCATTATATCCATTTCATTCCGAATTCTCACATGTACAATGGATGTGTTCGTAAACGTCAAGAATTCGTTTGAAAGTATGCGAGTTTCGGTCATTCGATTTTGGCAGGGGTGTTTCGTCGTATTGTGGTCGGTTTGTATCGGCCAAATTTATGGTTAACGTTTGGTCCTCACAAGCTCTAATATTCTTCTCCTTTAACTTATCATTGTCGATTGTGTTGTTCGCATCTGTATATGTATTGAAAATACCTTGTATAAGTAGCGTTCAATTGCTTTTACCGTCTTGATTCCATTTACGTTACAGCAAAAAGCTTACTAGTAAATTGACTGGTAAAACGACGGGCATTTGTGACCACGAAACAGCGTAAAACCTTCAGTAAAATTCTTAAGAGCATCGGGAAATATTTTGACCATTTCATTTCATATTGTACCTATTTATGTGATTGTGCATACTGCTCGCATTTATAAGCAAGTAGCATAGCAAGGCGAAACATAAATTCAGGTATTCGTTCTAAGCGAACTATAAGGAGAGCTTAACAAATTCAGTATTTTTATTCTTTATAAAAAAATTCACATTCATTGCAATATTTGGTTGGGAACATTTATTTTAGTATATTAGTATATATATCAGAATGCATTCCTTTCGGAATAATTATTCCTCAGATTGAAGAAATTGTGATTGTTCCTCATAGTAACACATATTTTTATTGAGGTTTCAATGTCCTTCCTACCTTGTAATTTGAAAACGTCTAAAATAAAGGTTGAATGATAAGTATGCATAAATCTGAAAGCGTTTTACACTTTATTACCAAATAGAACACAGTTGACTAGCTTCAGATTTGATAACGCTTTTTTGCCGCATATTCCGTCCCAGTTAAACCCTTGCAGAGCTTCATCCGAAAACATTTTCCTCATGACCCCGACAACGTCTTGTGATGCGCCTTTTTGCATAAAGATATACGATTTCTTGCAGTTGAAATAAAATTTTATGTTATGAAACACAATAAAATATTGAAAAATACCATTGCTTCCTGGTAATCTTCTGCATCCAACTTTTGTCCAATTAATGTAGACAGCTCGGTATGGACATCATTTTCGGCTTCTCCGCTGATTCTGCATACTATTTTATGCACATTTTTTATCAATACCTTTGAATCGCGCATTAACTTTTTTTGGGCCATCACCTCTGCTTTTATATAAATTGTGCTTTTTCGCACGTGTTCTTTATTGAGTTCTTTCTAAAACTAAACTTAATAGTTACCCTAACTGTCCAGCTAACCCACGACGTTGAATAACGCTGCTGCTGCTCTGCTGGCGGTTAGTGATGTTGACACAATCGTTGCGCTAACGATGTTTACTTGATGATGTTGTAATAGCTGCTTTTGCTGATGCAGCTAAACATGATGAAGAGAATTGTAGCACTTGTGATGTTGTCATAGCGCAATGACCACAGACGATAGCAATAGCTATTGTTTTGCTGGCACAGCAAAGTGTGCCAACAACGATATGCGATCATACCGTGTGATCGCATTTCTGCTGATCCAGCCAGTTGCATGAGGTGGCGTGCTGTCGTAATTTGGCTGAATGTGATTGACCTAGGCGAAGGCTAGGAAGACAACTGTGACATTTGGTTAATGACATTTGTGGGAAGAAACTTGTGATAACTCTTCCCCTTCTAAGTGAGGGACGTCCGCGGACCTTATGGCGGCATTTTCAACAACGGCTTTGATGGATTTGGCTAAGGATGCTTTCTTTCTGTTCGCTGTTGCTCGCTGAAATGCGTATGCGAGCATTCCTATAATGAGTAGGGCTCCCAAAGCGGCGAAACTTACCAGGTTATTGCGTTTGACGCTTTGCTGCAGATGTTTAATATGCTGAAGGTTTTGCTGATTTATGTGGTGAAGGTAAGGTGCGCTCAGAATTTCTATGTGCTGTGTCAAGTTGATATCTGGGGACCATGGCGCTTCAGGTTTCAAAGGCGCCGTGGAATTTTCGTTATAAAATAGGGTGCCGTTAACTCTTACCATTTTCTCGAAGGCCACCAGGTAAGTTCCATTTACTGTAATTGGAGCCTCGTCGTTTTCTTCTATGACCGCTGTTTGGTCGTTAATAACAATCACACCGTCACCTATCAATGTAATAGGAGCGAGATTGTTGTATGTTGTACCACAGTTGGCCGTGTTGCGTGTCATTAACTGTAGAGCGCATGATGTTGCAGATGATGTTAGGCAGAATGTTGGGGTCGTGTTACTACAATTTCTTACCGCTACAGTTTGGTTGTCGCATGTAGCTAAGATGGGTTCTTGCAAATGTAGAATTTGGTGGTCGTGGGCTACTGGAAAAATTCGTATTTTCTTGCATCTAAATCTAGGTATAGGATATTTCATTAAAAAGTATATTACGTTATTGTATTGGACTATTTTAATCTTAACTAAAGGTATGATATCGGCTATCGTGAGGTTTGTGAAGTGCTTCATTTTGATTATTGAGTTTATCTCCGCATTATCCAGAAGAATAGGATTGAGCGTTCCAATTTTTGCGAAAGTAATGGAGGTGAGCAAGTTATTTAATTCCGTTATCATTGCCCTATTTCTGGCCATAAGGATGTCGTAGAGATAACCTGTGTCTATTTCTCTTTGTTTTGCTTGTTTTAGGATCTTATTCACTGTGATAGTAAGGCTATTAATTTCTTTCTGTACTTCCGTATTAATAATGAACTGCCTGTCCTGTGAGTCTATTAACTGTTCCTCTGTGCTACTCAGTCTGTCGAAATCGTCGTGGTCAGGAGTGCCAGTAATATATTTTAGTACTGTCCCGAGGGCGTTTAAACTTCTCGTCTGTCTATGGTGAGTATTTATCAATTGTAGAAGTCTGTCTATTTGGCCTATGTCTGCGTACAATATTTTCTTCATGTGCGATTGGGGGAAATGATCTGTCGCGTTAAACGTTTCGTCTCGTAGTAGTTCGTAGAGAGTTAAGTTGGTGATATGTTTGATGTGTCCGAAATTTTCCCAGATTACAATGTCTCCGTCTACCACTGGGATGTACCTTGCGTTAGTGTAGTCCATTATCCGTCCCGTTGACGACGATGCCGATAACAATGTGAAAAATAGCAGGGAAACCCTAAAAACAAAAATGTAAATGTCTATTAGTAACGACATAAGTTACTTAGCTTGTGCGAAGGTTATCCTTATGGACCCTCCTTCCTCTTATAAGCACCGTAGTGCCGAGATCTTTTTCGACCTCTTCTTCGGTGTAGAGAGGCGTCAATTTATTTCCTAGTCTTCTATTGTTTTTAACTAGTACTTTCTCTCCCACCGCAAACTCCCTGTCTTGTCGATTCCTATTATGTATTTCAAGCTCCCTATCCTGCGCTTCCTCCAGGCGAGAGGTTACCAGTTCATCCTCTTTGCCTGACTGAAAAATTGTAATAGGTTTCATTTTTGTTACTGTATGGATGGACCTATTGTATTTGATTGTGGCTAAAAGAATAATTTCTTCAATGTCATCCATATTTGTATCAAGTTTGAGGCATCGCGATATTTCTATCAGTGTGCTATGGAATCGCTCCACCTGGCCATTTGATGTACTGTGAAGGGGTGGGGCATTCGCGATGTCAATATTAAAATGATTCTTGAGCATGGATTTGATACTATTAGAATTCAGTGACTTTTCATTGTCACAGTAAATAGTTTTTGTACCTGAAAACATGTTGATTAGCTGAAGAAGCTGTGGCTTTACGTCTACTATTGTCCTGGACTTTAAGGACTGTACTATAGCAAACTTTGAAAACTTGTCAATGCAAGTTAAGAAGTACTTGGAGCCCGTTGAAAATATGTCGATGTGAAGGATCTCTCCACAATATGTAGGAATGGGCGTCTGAGCAATAAGTTGCTTTTTAGGATGGCGATCATACTTCGCCCGAGAGCATGTGTGGCAGTTAGAGGCAAATTGTTTGGCTTTTCTCTCCATTTTGGGGAAAAAATAGTCTTCCAATATTTGCTTAACGTTCTCCTGGGGCGCTCGATGTGCCCGATTATGTTCGGCAGCGATAATTTCTTGCTGCTCGTTCGGGTCTGTTATGTCGATGACAAATTTTTCCGTATGTCTAAATTTGACTGTTGGAAAAAGTTCGACCAGTTTGTCCTGAAATTGTGCTAGTGTATGTAAGTCGCAGTATATTGCGTTAACAACATCCACTTTTACCGCTTCTTGTAGGAGGCTTATTAAATCCTCTTTACTCTTGAACGAGATTAGATGTCTAGTTTTTTTTCCAAAAATTATAAACGTTCTTTTTCCTTGTTCTATGCCTTCTTCTACTAGTATCTGATTACGAAAGCAGTTCACTGGTTTATGAGTCCTCTCAATCGTGTTGGTTGACGAGACTTCGCTATGAATTGTTTCAGTACTCATGTTATCCAGGGCGTTCATATGTTGCCTAGACAACGCATCTGCGACTACATTCTCTTTACCAGGTTTGTAAATTAGTTTCGCGTTACATTCATCTATGAAGGCTTTCCATCTTTTAATTTTTGAATTTGGGTTTCTGTCTGAAACCGCAAAAGTGAGCGGCTGGTGATCTGTATGAACCTTAAGATCTGTTACGCCGTACAGGTAGTTTCTAAGGGTTTTAAGTGCCCAAACGATGGCCAACAGCTCTCTTTCGTTTGTGGCAAAATGTTCCTCACTACTGGTCAAAGTACGGGATATCATTGTTATAGGTTTCCCTTCTTGTGACAGGACAGCACCTATTGCATGCGACGATGCATCCGTGGTTAAATCAAACGATTTATTAAAATCAGGGTAGGTTAGTGTCACCTCCTCTGATGCTAGTATTTCCTTTAAGGTAGTGAAGGCTTTTTTCTGTTCGTCAGTCAAATCAATTTCGATTTTTTTCGACTGTGAAGCAGTAACTCGGCCATATTCACCCCTCATTATATTTGAAAGTGGCTTTGCTATTTTAGCGAAATCCTTAATGAAACAGCGGTAGTACCCCGCTAAACCCAAAAATGATCTTAGCCCCCTCAGAGTAGTGGGCTCCTGAAAATTCCTGATGGCATCCACTTTATCTGGGCACGTCTTGATTCCGCCCTGTGAAACTAAAAAACCCAGGAATTCTACTTCGGTTCTGAAAAATTTTGATTTTTCCGCCGACACTCTCATGTTGGCTTCAAATAAACTTCTCAAAATCACTTCCACATCATCTAAATGTTGTTCCTCGTTTTGGGAAAATATAATGACATCATCCATATAGACGAAGCATTTTCTTCCTATGTGTTCTCTCAACACATCGTCTATT
Organism: Sphenella marginata; assembly: GCA_951509765.1. Lineage (NCBI taxonomy): Eukaryota > Metazoa > Arthropoda > Insecta > Diptera > Tephritidae > Sphenella > Sphenella marginata. The sequence continues at coordinate 69,309,610 of OX608081.1, read as the reverse complement.
GCCCTCTGGAAAATGCTGGGAGCATTCTTTAGACCGAATGGCAATCTACAAAATTCATACTTTCCATTTTTTACGGAAAATGCTGTTTTTTCTCTGTCCCGTTCCAGCAGGTTGATCTGATGGAAACCAGATTTCAAATCAAGGGTAGTAAAAAATTTACTTCCACCTAGATTCGATAAAATTCCCGTGATATCCGGGATTGGATATTTATCGCTGATGGTTTTTTCGTTGAGCTTTCGAAAATCTATAACCATCCGCTTTTTTTCTTGCCCAGTTTCGTCAAGGCCTTTCTTTTTCACCACCCATATGGGGTTATTATATGGTGACCTGGATGGCCGAATGATGCCGTTTGCTAGCAGTTCTTGAATTTCTTTGTTCACGAAATCTGAGACGCCCAATGGGTAAGGGTATAGCCTTGAATACACGGGGTCTTCGTTTGTAGTGCGAATCGTTGCTACTACGTTTGTGTTGTATGGTAGTGCTTCGTTGGGGTCTGCAAAAACCCCATTTATGCTACCAATCATTTTCGAGAATGCTTCTTCTAGATTTTGTGGGACGTTTTCTGCCTGCAGTCGCAAGTGACTAACATCCTCGCTAGATACAAATAGTATAATCTCCTTACCAAAATCATGTGTTATTGTGTTTGTTTTTAAATTAATAGACGCGTGTACCTTGTTCAATAAGTCAAGGCCAATTACACCGTCAAATGAAGTAAGATTAGGTAATAGAAAAAATTCTGCTATTGTCCCAAAAATTTTAACCTTGCATTTATGTTTGATGGGGGTAACTCCATGAATAGACTTTACTAAAAATGAGTTTCCTACTGGTTTTATTCCTTTCAGCCCTGGAAGGGGCCTGATATAGCTCCTTGACGCCCCCGTGTCAACAAGGAGCTTGACTTCCTTTCCTCCTATTGACCTTGAAATCCAAGGAAGGAGGGACTTTGCCCTAAAAAATTAACCTCATCGGATTCGATGTTGTCGGCTGCCTGCTCGGCTTCGTTATTGTATGTTTCTTCATTTTGCGACTCCCGCTCGTCGGTAAGATGGTTTACGCGCTGTATTTTGGGTCCTGTGTACCGCCCTGAGTTCGCTACACGTTTTTGCCCGTTCCCTTGCGGCTTACCGTATTGTTCGTGGCTGGGATTACTTGTTTGGTTTTTAAATTGGGATATGGAGGGATCTACTTCCATAGGCTCAATGCGCCTTTGGCCGGAATAATTACTACTGGTAAATGGTTTTTGGGTATTTCCATAATTCTGTGGACGACTGGCCTGTTTATTTTGTTTGCTTACTGAAAAATGCGGGTTTTTATGACCCACACCGTGATCGTAGTTAGGTGTCTTTTGATTGGCCGGATTCTGATTTCCGCCAGGTTTTTCCTGAAATCTGTTCGCGAAATTCATTGCGAAAGCGTAACGCTCATTGTTGGCATCTACCTCTTGTGCCAAAGCCAGGGCGGATGGGAGGTCAGATGGCCTAGATGCGAACAGGATATCACATAGTGGTTTCCTTAAACCTGATATAAATACTCTGAGTGCATCGGCCCTATATTTCTCATTTATAGTGTCTGCAACACCACTCTCATAAGACATAATTGTCTTATTTGCCAACAAAGTTAGCTTCTTTTCTACCTCATCGTAGAATTCTAGGCATGTCATTGATCCCTGTCTCAGGGTGGATAATTCCTGCTCGATTAAGTATATCGGCCGTTTGTCCGCGTAAGTAAAGTCAAGTCTGGAGATTATAGCGCTAAAGTTAAGCACTGTGTTAAAAGAAGAAAGTACTGCGTCGGCAGCACCTCTCACTTTGTTTCTAATAATAGTAACGGCTTGGTAGTGGCGTTCACTGCCATCGTACCTCCTAAATAATTCGTAGGCATTATGTGCGGCTTCCCGCCAGGATACGTACGTGCCTTGGTGGCCGAAAAATTCCGGAAGGGACTTTATCGCGTCTAGCGTAATGTCGCAGGTAGTTAGGGGGTTGATTGTTACCCTACTATATTTTTCTACCTTAGGTTTGTTTATTGTTACTTGATTCTGTAAAGCAAGAAGTCTTCTGTCAAACTCCGTTTTCTGTTCGGCTAAAGCTCTCCTGACCTCTGCCTTTACTATCTCGCTAACTTGTTCTGTATTCATTATATTTTGTCTGTTTGCCGCTAAATTTAAATTCTTAAAGAGGTCCTCCAACACCTCGGTCATTTACCATTCAAAGATTTTCTTAAAAAATTTCACAAAGGACACAGGTTTATTCTCCAACACCTCGGTCATTTACCATTCAAAGATTTTCTTAAAAAATTTCACAAAGGACACAGGTTTATTTAGCACCTATTTTTTTATTAATTTAATTTTTTTTTTTTTTTTAAATTTCAGTTTTGCACTTTCACTAATTCTTTTAGAGCACTTCACTTACCTCTTCATACTTATATCCTAGCTTAATTCTTGATTTTACTCCTTCCGTTGTTGCTTGCGGTTGTTATCATTGACTTCGTATTCACCACGTATTCACCAGGATGCTTCAGGATGTTTGTTTCGAATCCTTCTAATTGTTTGTAGTTATTATTTGTCCCTTAGGATCAAAAATGATTAGTGTTTTCCAGGCCCCACGTTGGGCGCCAATTGTGCTTTTTCGCACGTGTTCTTTATTGAGTTCTTTCTAAAACTAAACTTAATAGTTACCCTAACTGTCCAGCTAACCCACGACGTTGAATAACGCTGCTGCTGCTCTGCTGGCGGTTAGTGATGTTGACACAATCGTTGCGCTAACGATGTTTACTTGATGATGTTGTAATAGCTGCTTTTGCTGATGCAGCTAAACATGATGAAGAGAATTGTAGCACTTGTGATGTTGTCATAGCGCAATGACCACAGACGATAGCAATAGCTATTGTTTTGCTGGCACAGCAAAGTGTGCCAACAACGATATGCGATCATACCGTGTGATCGCATTTCTGCTGATCCAGCCAGTTGCATGAGGTGGCGTGCTGTCGTAATTTGGCTGAATGTGATTGACCTAGGCGAAGGCTAGGAAGACAACTGTGACATTTGGTTAATGACATTTGTGGGAAGAAACTTGTGATAACTTATATTACACAGTAGCCTACTGATTATTGATATTTTCCTCAATCTTAGTAATTCTAGACTCCAGAGAAGTTACTTTTTGCGTAATGCCTTGTAGCAGCTTCAGTATCTCCTGATTTGAATCGTTATTGTTTACCGAGTTAGGTGGAAAGCGGCAATGCTCTTCGGTGTTGTTTGCATTGAATAAACTATCTAAACCGTCGTTTGTTGCGTTATTCGTAGATGGAGAATTTGATTCCTCGAATCCTACTGAGAGTTTAACTTTTTTTGTTCAAACTTATGTTCTCCGAATACAAATTTCTCGTCAGATAATATCCTTATATTTGAGAGACAGGATAATGATTGGCGAGTAAATTTCAGTATTTTTGAATTGGAGGTGGATGGAAACGGTTCGGTTTGAAGATTTTTAATTCACATTTCCAGACACAAGTGTAATAATCGTTTAAATTCTTTAATCCTTCTTTATTAATTATAATTTTTCTCTACTAATTTTTCTTTAATTATGCATACAATATTTGTTTTATCCCACTTCTCTTTTGCCGCTATCGGCCCCCACAGTAACTTGTGTTTGCTGTGCTTACCGACTCCTTAGGACTACTATTCCACTTCCTTATCGCCCCCCCGATGAATTCTTCTTTAATTTTTATTATTCTGTGTATATTTTTTAAGTCAGTTTTAATGGAAACTGCAGCCTTTTAAAAAGAAAAGGAAAGTTTTTTTGGAATGATAGGTATACGCGGAATTGAAACGCTCTCTCCCGTTGCAAGTCCTGTAATTATAGTAGCTTTTAGTATGTTCGCGCCAAGCTCTGTTATACGCAGTCTGGTACCATTGCATAAGCGAGGCGCATCAAGGTTTATCATTAGTATGACGGGAACACTAACCTTGAGTACCAAATTATGAGATGGCACACCTGCTAGCTCTAAGGAGTTTAGAAACTCGATGGGTTATGTTGTGCTATCATCAGTAGCCATTGTGGTATCCGTGGACTTATATAATTTAGAGTTTCCTGATATCATGTCTCTAATTTTTATGTTTATTTTATTCATCCATTCGTTTATTTGGGATAGAACTGCCGTCTCGCCTAACCATTGTGTGTTTTCTAAATTATTTTCCAGATCAGGAAAAACTTTCGTAACTTTTCGGTGTGCCTCTCTCAATAACAGGTAGTGTCTGTCTAAAACCGCCTGCAAGAAGAACGATAACACCTCCCATTAATGCCTGATTGCTTTGAATGTCTTGGACGCTGCGGTTTAAAGCTTCTAGGGTATGTTTGGGAGCCATTATGCATTCGCCCCATAAAAATAAAAATATAAAAATTATTTTATTCATAAAAAAAGTTTTATGAAGCTTTTCAAAATGACAGTTTCCAAAAATATCTTCAATCATGAGATGGAGGTCATAAATCCACGAATCGGGCCCCCGATGTTGGGCTGATGTAGACACCCCACTCGGCAAAATGCTATTAATATTATTAAGCATTAAACCGTACTCTATAATGATACCACTAAAATTAATATATTGTTCCACTTACCGTTTCTTTGTATACATGTATGTATATTGTATTTAGTTGCTGTATTAATTGCTGTAACTATTCTGAAATTGAAATGTGAAATTAATTTTTCCTGCTTTTAATTTTTCCCTTTGGCTGGTGGTTGATTTTTCTTTTTAAGATGTTCTCTCCTTGAAAAGTTTTCGGCTACTATGCTGATGATGTGATAGTAATGATATACTCACTTATTTTTTTAAAAATTATTTCACTCATTTTGAGTGGATAAAAATACGTTGCACACTCACTTTGAACTTCACACTCATAATTGAGTTATTTTGAAATATTAGAAATTATTAATAGAGTTCTATTTTCCAGAAAAATTTTAATTAAAAACTATTTTTTGCAGTAAAACATGAAAGATGTGTTGAAAACAAATGTTTTAGGATGCATCTAAAGAACTAACCAAAAAAAGTGACCATAAATAGCTTTGAATCCCATTTTTATTGTAGAATTTTTGCAAAAAATAGAAGTTTGATTGCGTTTTTAAAAAAGAATTAAAAATTTGAATTACATGAATAGCAGATACTATGAATAATATAGTTCTACTAAAAAATAAAACGCTCTATTTAAAAATTGTATTCAATATTTCATTATTATATATCCAATAACGCCCTTATTAAAACAAACTCTGAGATAGGGGATTTTTTTTGTTTATAACAACTGACTGTATTAAGTTTATAAAAATTAATGACACTAATTCTGTTGACGACGATGACTGACAAATAAAATAACACGAACTTTTAATTTAGGTTTTAGTCAATTTAATGTCGAACTATACTGCCGTTTAATTACAATAAAACATTAATACACTGCGACTTGGTTGAATTTACTTATTAGTTGACTTGGTTGTTGTTGTTGTTGTTGTTGTTGTAACGCTACGTTGCCCTGCCTGGGAACCGGCTGTCGTGGGAATGTACATAGGTATTAAATCCAAATCCACGGTTTGACCTTGTAGAGAAAATTTCAAATCACTGTACCAATTGTGGATCTCCCTCACCGATGTACCGATAGCATTCATGTAGTTATGCATGATTGTAATAATACCTAAAAATCTGGTGTACTCGTACCTATCATTGAATTCAATCTCATTCATCATATGGTCAGTCTGTTTTGATAGCCTTGCTGCTATATCTTTAACTAATGTTGTCTGATTATCCAATAACTGCAGATGATGGTCAAGAAAATCGATTGTTTTATTGAGGCTGTCTACAACCATAAGCTGTTGAGATAATGATTGATTGACTTTAGATAGGACTACGTTAAAATCCCCTTCTATCGCTGTAACCATGTTCAACAATTCAGTCTCAGTTACTGTTCCATATAACCATGAGAACGCACTACCACAGGCATTACAAACTCCTCTACGAGTTCTTGTGCGAATTGGGTTGGTGTGATTTTGAGAAAGTATCTCTTGCATTTATCTGGTAGATCTTCATCACCGTTAACCTGAGTCTTACAGACTTGAACTCTTGTTGATGTTATATGCTCACTCTTATAGTCCATGATGCAATTAGACATCCATTTCTTTTCTGGGGTTTCTGGTTCATCCTGTAAAACTCCTTTGCCTATAGATGAATCAAGATCATCAATTTCGTTGTCACTCAGAGAAGAAGATACTTTAGTAATTATGGGTGGATCGGGAACTCTATAATAGGGAGCCTGCCAGAATTTTCCATAGTTGACTTGCTGATTGTTGTTGGTTGTTTGTCTAAATTGTTTTAAAATTGCTGTGCTTGCTACCGTTTGCTGTAAACTCCGATATGTGTCTGAAACCCAATAGCGGCACTTAAATCTACCTATGTAAGTTATCGCTGTTTTTGTCTGTCTTCTTTAGTTGTTGAATGTCAGCAGGGTTGTATGGTTCTGCTTTGTCCCAATTCAGTGTTAAAAAACGATAAATTCTATGTCAAGGCATTTAGTAGACGACATTGACGCGCACTGCCTTTTCTGCTCTTTGCTATATGCGGAGAAGTATGTGCTGTCAAAAACGCATTTGAACTCGCATTATACATTTATTGAATGAATGAATGCCAGGAATTATATCAATACTGCCACTAGCCTATCCAAGGTCCGGGTTTTTATTAATCGAATGCAATAGTTTTTCCCACTGACCCAAGTTGGTTCGTTACAAAGTACTGATGCAAATGAGTGCATTTTTATATTCCAGCATTAGCTCGGTTCAAAGCTACCTTATTGTTAACTTGTATAAACGGAATTTGACTTAAGTTCGTTTTCAAATAGTCGCTTTGACACAGTGTATAAAAACTCTCATATTTGAAGCGAATAAAAAAACAGCTGACTTACTACCTACAAATTAAACATTTTACACATATTTCATTTATTTAAATAGATTAATTTTGCAAAATAATTCACGTGTTTTCAACACAAATCAAACAAAATGATTTTCTCTTATCCTGTCCAAAAGTGCGTCTAGTTCGCAATCACTCATGAAAAACCGCGAAAAAAAACAAACACTTTCATCTCAAATTCTTTGTGCAAGGATCCAGACGTACGACAACAATTCTCAATTTGTTCTGGGTTTTTCTTGGTTCGGAATTTATTCTTATTTATAATATTTTTTTTGCACTCCACTTACATAATATGCTATCTAAATCTGGGGGATGACTGGTGTTAAGGTTGATGAGTTTTTTAAGAGATGTTGATTTCTATTTAACTCTTATCTTATTCGAAACCAACTTTGTGTTTTTTGATAATTGTTTAAGTTCACTTCTTGCTTTTGCCACGGTTTTTTTTATTTTTTACCGTAGGTTTTTTTTTATTTTTATTTTTTTTTGGAGGTTTTTCCATATTAAATTTTTTGATTATTCTTGTATTTTAAGTTTGGGTATATTGTTGTATTTTAAATTTGGAAATTTTTGTTGTATTTCTTTGAATTTAAATTCTTAGAATTTTTGTATTTAAAAATAAAAATGAAATTTTTGAAGGTTTCGCATTATGCAACTTAAATTGGAATTCATTTCCGTTTGTTTAGAGTCCTTCAATTAAATTCATTCAAACAGGTTTTTGCGCTTGCAAAAGAACGCGCTTGTACCGCCATTTTGTTGAACCACACGGGTTACTCCACTTTTTCCCATCGTCGATAATCATTACCGATTAATTAAAATGCTTTATATTCCGTCCAACTCTATGCTTTATTTGATCGCGATGGCCGCCGTTGTTCGTGTTCCTTGGCTTCGTTACTTCGTTAATTGAAGTTGGCTACAATACAATACAAGGAACACGAACAGTAGTGTCATTTGAACAGAGTCGCTGTGGGCTGTGTTTCATAGGATGTGGGTAATGCAGTACACCACGTTGGCCGCCAACTAAACAAAATTATTTTAATTTTTAGTATTTTTATTTCCCGGTCAGCAGCTGCCCATAAAATGAACGAAACGCCACCCACATCTTATACAAATCGCGAATCGGAGCAAGTTTATCGTTCATTCTTTAAGCCCTTCGATTATATCTGTCATAACCTCAAAACATGATTAATTTCAAGAAACCTGCCAAGTGACATTGTTGCACGGAATAATGATCGGCCGTGCTCTTCATCCCAAAGAGCTTTGAATACTTAATCCGTGTGAACGATATACTCCTGTAAAAAAAAAACATTTTTAGCCATAAATACGGAAAATTATATTGATTTAACTACCTGCTAAAATTAAAAGCCAAATATGTATCGAGTTCTATCTCATCTATTTTTTTTATATCTGGCTCCAATATTTTTTTCGCCCTTTATATTGCTAGATTGTATTATAATTTGCTTTAGTTGACACGTGAAGCATTTATCGAATGATTCCTTGATAGTAGAAATACGTTGTACTGCATAATATGCAGTAACTCCTTGTCTTCCTTGGATTATATTTTCTATTCTGGCCCTGCCACTATTGTGTCCAACTGGCTCCATTGACCACTCAATACCTCTATTCTTGCAATAATACATAGAAGCACTGCTTTCATTTTCCAACGCAGGTACTATTTCTTCAACAGATCCTCGGTTTTAACATTTGTTTCCGGATTATTTGAAATGGCTTGTTTGTGAATAGTTCATTTAATTGCGTTACATATGACGCGATATACTTATCTTCCTGATCCGATGCAAGTAGCGCAATTAATTATATTTGGGCTCGTTCAAAAAGTGTCTTCATTCAATTTTTCCTCTTTCTAGATAGCAGTGAGGGGAAATTCCTTTATACACATATGACCAGTTTTACAAGTTTAAGGAAATCATTTTCGACAATATCTTTTAAAATATACTGAACAACCTCGTTGACTTTCTTTTTTATTATACCATTTAATATATTCTCATTGTAAACTCAACCTACAAACAAAACATTGAAAAAAAAAAACAAAAAAAAAATATTCTCGTACCAGAGTACAATAATTTGTATGCTTAGGTTTTTTTATTGTTTTTTAATGATTGACTTTGCCAAATTCAGGATTTAATAGGCAGAAACGAAGTCAAAGTTCAAATTGCCACCAAGAACACACTCAGAAACGGATATCACACGTCTGTACCAATTTAATAATAATAATTCCCATCGGATTACCCACCATATCCCGCCCGACCGGCGCGAGGGGCTCATCCGCATAATGCGCGGATCGTTCGTTCGTGCCGAGTCATTTTTTTCTTTATTCATCTCGTTTTTCGTTTTTCAGCGCTGTTTTTATACCTTTCATGAACATGAAATGGTATTATAACTTTGGTCCGATGTTTGTAAGTATGAGAAGAAGAAGAGATAGACCCACTATTAAGTATACCGAAATGATCAGGGCGATGAGGCGAGTTGATTTAGCCATGTCCGTCTGTCCGTCCGTCCGTCTGTTTGAACGCAAACTAGTCCCTCAGTTTTAGAGATATCTCGATGAAATTTTGCAAGCAGTCGCCATTTTGCTTAGGATTAATCATTTGTCGGAACCAGCATGATCGGACCGATACAAGGCATAGCTCCCATACAATCGATTGTTCCGATAAATGGGTTTTGGCCTATAACTCTTGCAATTCAAAAGCTAGGAACGTAAAATTTTGCAAGTTTATTACATATTGTATTTGTAACGTGTGTAGTGAAAATGACTCAGATCGGACCAACATGACATATAGCTCCCATATAATCGATAGTTTCGATAAATGCGTTTTGGGCTATCAATTTTGCAGTTAAAGAGCTAGGAACGTTAAACTTTGCACGTTTGCTACATATTATATATGTAACATATGTAGGCAAAATCAGCCAGATCGGACCAACATAACGTATAGCTCCCATACAATCGATTGTTCCGATAAGTGTGGTTTGGCATTCATGAAAGGTATAAAGCCTTCGGCACAGCCGAAGACAGCCCTTTCCTTACTTGTTTATTGGTATATTCAGCCACAGAGCTGTTACAATATCGAATGATCAGTTTCTAAGTTACAATCTTAAAACTCTTATTTATTCTCTTTTCATTTTCTTCCGTATGAATGGATAAATTAATTCACATCTCAAAATACTTTTTTCTGTATGTAAAGGTTTTCCTTTGAGGGATGGTAAAGGCAATTCACATTTCCAGACACAAATGTAATAATCGTTTAAATTCTTTAATCCTTCTTTATTAATTATAATTTTTCTTTAATTATGCATACAATATTTGTTTTATCCCACTTCTCTTTTGCCGCTATCGGCCCCCACAGTAACTTGTTTGCTGTGCTTACCGACTCCTTAGGACTACTATTCCACTTCTTTATCGCAGCGCCGTCAGGACTCCTATTCCACTTCTTTATACCGCCCCGATGAATTCTTCTTTAATTTTTATTATTCTGTGTATATTTTTTACGTCAATTTTAATGGAAACTGCAGCCTTTTAAAAAGAAAAGGTAAGTTTTTTTGGAATGATAGGTATACGCGGAATTAAAACGTCCGCAAGTCCTGTAATTATAGTAGCTTTTAGTATGTTGGCGCCAAGCTCTGTTATACGCAGTCTGGTACCATTGCATAACCGAGGCGCATAAAGGTTTCTCATTCATATGACGGGAACACTAACCTTGAGTACCAAATTATGATATGGCACACCTGCTAGCTCTAAGTAGTTGAGAAATTCGATGGGGTATGTTGTGCTATCATCAGTAGCCATTGTGGTATCCGTGGACTTATATAATTTAGAGTTTCCTGATATCGTGTCTCTAATTTTTATGTTTATTTTATTCATCCATTCGTTTATTTGTAATAGAACTGCCGTCTCGCGTAGCCATTGTGTGTTTTCTAAATTATTTTCCAGATCAGGAAAAACTTTCATAATAAGATAATTTTCTGTCTCTACTGGAGTAGAAAATTCAGAACGGAACATATATTAACCTTCTGAATCTGAATTTAGGTGACCTTCTCCAATCTCTAGTAGCTTACTTGCAAATAAACCTGATGTATGGTTACTCACAATAGTGACGACTTCAGGCATGCATTGATTTCATCGGCAGGTGTGCCGCTTTCAATAACAGGTAGTGTCTGTCTGAAATCGCCTGCAAGCAAACGATAACACCTTCCATTAATGCCTGATTGCTTCGAATGTCTTGGACGCTGCGGTTTAAAGCTTCTAGGGTATGTTTGGGAGCCATTATGCATTCGCCCCATACTATGAGTTTGCATTGCTGCAAAACACGTCCTTGACTGTTTTTGGAAATATTGCATTTTGGTGTATCCTTGGTTGCAAGATTAAGCGGCAGCTTGAAGACGAAATGGGCTGTACGGCCGCCGTCAAGTAACGTTGCAGCAATATCCGAGAATGCTACAGCCAAGGCTATATTGCGGTTCAGGCACACGTGAGCTAGCAATAAATTTAGCACAAATCTTTTTCCTGTGCCGCCGGGAGCGTCAAGGAAAAAAAGGCCTTCTTCTCCGCTACTTAGTCTATTTAATATTACATTGACAACTGCACGTTGTTCATCGTTTGATATTTCTCTCTGTGGTGTAGGTAGGCCAAAACCTGCAAGATATTTACCAGATATGGTAAGCAGTTTATCTTCAATGAGTTCTAAGGCTTCGTTGTAAATAATATCGATTTGGCTATCTTGCAACCTATACGCTATATCTTCTAATATATCGCCCTTGTATTTGTTGGTTACAGTTAAATTAAGCTCGATATGTTAAACATACTCAGGTAAAAGTATAAGTACATAAAGTAAAATAAATAAGTTTAACAACTTTCCTTCTAAAGTATACTAAAACGTAAGAGACAATTCACAATTTGAAAATTATGAAAAATAAAAATATAAAAATTATTTTATTCATAAAAAAAAGCTTTATGAAGCTTTTCAAAATGGCAGTTTCCAAAAATATTTTCAATCATGAGATGGAGGTCATAAATCCACGAATCGGGACCCCGATGTTGGGCTGATGTAGACACCCCTCTCGGCAAAATCCCATTAATATTATTAAGCATTAAACCGTACTCTATAATGATACCACTAAAATTAATATATTGTTCCACTTACCGTTTCTTTGTATACATGTATGTATATTGTATTTAGTTGCTGTATTAATTGCTGTTGAAATTAGTTAACACTAAGTAATTAAAAATAATAAAATTAAATGGTCCTACCTGCTTTTAATTTTTCCTTTGGCTGGTGGTTGATTTTTCTTTTTAAGATGTTCTCTCCTTGAAAAGTTTTCGGCTACTGAGCTGCGATGATATACTCACTTATTTTTTTAAAAATTATTTCACTCATTTTGAGTGGATAAAAATACGATGCACACTCACTTTGAACTTCACACTCATAATTGAGTTATTTTAAAATATTAGAAATTTCATAATTGAGTTATTTTGAAATTTACTCTTATCACGGTCAGTTTCAAGTAACGCATATTCAGCTTCTATCATTTTGCTGCTGATAATATACTTTTGTTCTGAATGCATCTGTTGACTTCTTTTAAGTATCCTTTATAGGCAGGGCGATCCGATCGCTAATACAACAACAAGCTATACAAAATACTATGCATATCGAGCGAAGCCACTAGCTTATCCAAGGTCCGGGTTTTTATTAATCGAATGCAATAGTTTTTCCCACTGACCCAAGTTGGTTCGTTACAAAGTACTGATGCAAATGAGTGCATTTTTATATCCCAGTATTAGCTCGGTTCAAAGCTACCTTGTTGTTAACTTGTATAAACGGAATTTATAAGTATATGCGTTGAAAGTACAAAGTGTTTTGACTTAAATTCGTTTCCAAATAGTCATATTTGAAGCGAATAAAAAAACAGCTGACTTACTACCTACAAATTAAACATTTTACACATATTTCATGTATTTAAATAGATTAATTTTGCAAAATAATTCACGTGTTTTCAACACAAATGCCACATGCAGATTAGGATAACCGATTGAGTTAATTAACGTCTTTACTATTTGATGGTTTATTAAGAACTTACTCTACTGTGTATTGACCTATTGAGATAGGTACATTTCATATGTGTCTCTGTGTGAGTGTTAGTACATATATAAAAAAAGAGAAAGATACAGAGTTATGGAGTACATGTCAGAGATGATATTTCATGCTTAAAACTAGTGATAACACAAATCAAACAAAATTATTTTCTCTTATCCTGTCCAAAAGTGCGTCTAGTTCGCAATCACTCATGAAAAACCGCAAAAAAACAAACACTGTCATCTCAAATTCTTTGTGCAAGGATCCAGACGTACGACAACAATTCTCATTTTGTTCTGGGCTTTTCTTGATTCGGAATTTATTCTTATTTAAAATATTTTTTTTGCACTCCACTTACATAATATATTATCTAAATCTGGGGGATGACTGGTGTTAAGGTTGATGAGTTTTTTAAGAGATTTTGATTTGTATTTAACACTTATAAATATTTCGAGTTCGACTTTAGTTTTGCTGATCTTATTCGAAACCAACTTTGTGTTTTTTGATAATTGTTCAAGTTCACTTCTTGCTTTTGCCACGGTTTTTTTTATTTTTTACCGTAGGTTTTTTTAATTTTTTTTTTGGAGGTTTTTCCATATTAAATTTTTTGATTATTCTTGTATTTTAAATTTGGAAATTTTTTTATACATATTTGTTTCAATTTAAATTCTTAGAATTTGTGTATTTAAAAATAAAAATGAAATTTTTGAAGGTTTCGCATTATGCAACTTAAATTCGAATTCATTTCCGTTTGTTTAGTGTCCTTCAATTAAATTCATTCAAACCGGTTTTTGCGCTTGCAAAAGAACGCGCTTGTACCGCCATTTTGTTGAACCACACGGGTTACTCCACTTTTTCCCATCGTCGATAATCATTATCGATTAATTAAAATGCTTTATATTCCGTCCAACTCTATGCTTTATTTGATCGCGAGGCTTTGAGTCACCTCAGCCTCTAAACCAAATTTTCATAAATAAACACTAACTCCAAATATGTGAGCTTACGGTTGGCCTTGAGCCATATGTGTTAACTTATTTACAATCCATTTTCATTAAGAAATTAAATCTCGAAACAAATTATGATTCCTGCAAGGAGAGTAAATAAATAATAATAAATCAGGGACGAAAAAAAGTTTTTTTTTCTTCCAGGATCAAAATCCTGGCTGCAGTAAATATTTCTGCTTCTTTTGAATATGTTCGATAGTAACATAAAAAATCCAGACTTAAAAGTTTGTTACAAAATTTACCGTATTTAAAGAGAATTTAAAAAACTACATTTTTAATTTTAAGTCCAAAGTACTAAATTTGTATGTTACTGTACTTAGTTCACTTACCATATCCAATGTCAATTGCCATGGTTGCGCCACATGAACATATCCTCGGTTTTAACATTTGTTTCCGGATTATTTGAAATGGCTTGTTTGTGAATAGTTCATTTATTTGCGTTACATATGACGCGAAATACTTATCTTCCTGATCCGATGCAAGTAGCGCAATTAATTATATTTGGGCTCGTTCTTAAAGTGTCTATGCGGTGCTTGGGAATATTATTATTATTATTATTATTATATATTGGAAAAGTAGTAACGACTCACTACTTTACACTGGGTTGGAGCACTAGTGTTGCCACCTTCGGCTCGCTGGTTAGTAATGTTAGTTGTATTACATTGATTTTAGATTTGAGTATGTAATGTGAGGTTTTTTGTGGAATAAAATAGTTACATATGAGCTTAGAACTAATTAACTCTAGATTAACTTTTTAAGCTCCGACACCGAAAGGAAATTGTTGATGTTTTTGATGGATTCTATGTCGAAGCTTTTTAACGCCTCCGACGGGGTGTTGCTACCAAAGATGTTGCTTCTTATTGTCGCAAAATGTTGACAGCTGTCTAGTAGGTGGGTAACGGAAACTGCAGCAGCGTTACAGAAGTTACACTGTGGAGTATCCAAGCCCTTGAGTAAGTGACCATGTGTTGCTATTGAATGGCCAATTCTTAGACGGCAGAAGTATTTGATGTCCTTGCAATTTGCTTCTCTTGGGAACCTTGGTTTCTGAGCTTCTGTGTTGATTGTCGAGTAGTGTGTCTGAAGGCTACTCCATTCATCCCGCTTTTCTTTATAAACGTGCGAATGCGCAAGCCTGTAGATGTCATCTTTTAACATGATAGGTATTGTAATCAGTGGTTGGTTGGCTGCTAGTTTAGCTCTTTCGTCGGCAGATTCGTTACCTTGTATTCCGTGGCTTGGGATCCACATGATTTTTATTGTATTATTGCCTAGTGCCAAAACATTGCGGATACTTGAGCTTATACCATTATTGTTGGGTATGCTCGATATTGAATTGATGGTGGACAAACTGTCTGTGCAGATGATTCTTGGAGGATCCGTAAAGTTGTTTTTTATGCACAGCTTGCAAGTTTATACATTTCTCACGTACAGGAAATCGTTCGGAACTCATTTTTTAAAACTGAACTGAAATAAGAAAAGGTATTATTAAAAAAATTCCTGAAAAAATTCAAAAAATTATATCTCGAGAAATACGAATTTTAGCATATTGCCATGAATATATATTGTTGCTCATACATCACACATTCTATAAAAAAAAAATCAAAAAAAAAAAAATGTTGCAATATAAAAAAAATAGTGTTGAAAAAAAAATTGTATTTTTACACAATTAAAACTTTTTTAAACGCTACAAGAGAAATAGTAGTTTTCTTTAATGGGTTCGATAGTTTAATCAATTACCTACAAATTAAAAAAAAAATCATCGAAATCCATTCATTTTTAAAGAAGTTGTGAGCATTCGCGGAAAAGTTGTTCATGAGAATATGAAAAATCCCCATTTACGCCCTCGGGGGAAAAAATTTATTTCTCGGAAACGGAGACTTCTAGGGAAAAAACAAAAAATACGTATAATTTAAAATAGTTTCAAGAATTATTTCTCAAAGTTTCGTCGAAAAATAAAATTTCGTCGGAAATGGCTGTGTGATTTGAAATGGATCGACCCTATTATACCGACTCGTTTCGTTCCGAGATCGAGCATTTATTTGAGAATTATTTTGCCTATTCGAGGCATTGTACCGATAGGCACCATTCATCTGTTGTGAATTGCTCTGCCTATTTGGATTATTATTTCGTGTACTTGGGTTCTGCCAATTATTATTATATCGGCCTGAACTAGGATGGGCACCATTATTATATCGTCCCGAGTTGTAATTATCTCTGCTGCCATTATGGTATGCAGAGTTACCTTGCCTTGGGGAAAAATTATTTTGCCCCTGGCCTCTATTTTGTTGGTGAAAATTATTATTTCCCAACTGTCTACCTGGATTTCTATTTCCAGTTACAAATTGTGGATTCAGATTTCCTGAATCCAGCCCTATAAAATTATATATGCAGGTTGCCATTTCTGGCCATGCCACTATATTTCTGGCTGAGCAGGCAAACGAGCCTGCTGCCAGTTGTTTAACCCTTTGTATCAACATACCGCATAAAATTTCCTTGAGCATGCTACCATTTTCGCTCAGTACTCCCAGCTCGGTAATGCTGTCTATAATATCTTTTGTTTTTCTACTCAACTCTAATACCCTTAAATTTGTGATGTCGTTAGTAATCGACATCTGGTCCTTAGATGACCTGAAGTGCTGTTTGAGCTTTATTTTGCATTGCTCCCAGTCCTCCGGCTGACTCAGAGCGAGAAAATTCTTCGCAGAC
This sequence comes from Sphenella marginata, assembly GCA_951509765.1. NCBI lineage: Eukaryota > Metazoa > Arthropoda > Insecta > Diptera > Tephritidae > Sphenella > Sphenella marginata. The sequence continues at coordinate 69,292,874 of OX608081.1, read as the reverse complement.
CCCGAGATCTTTAGGTCATATACGACCCGGTATACTAGCTCCTCTTGGCCAGCATACTCCCCCAGGATCCTATCTATACTTTGTATAAATGAGGGCAACTTCTTAGTGCTGCCCTCGAAAGGTTGCAAATATTTCAAATCTTTTTCCACCCTTTGTCTAAGGGTGGTTCTTTGGTGAGCAGCATTTTGCTGCAACAACTGCGTTATAGCTGTCAGGCAATTCCCTATGCTTGCCATTTTGCACTTTGGGTTAAAGGAAGTCCAACAAAAAATTAGGGACACACCCAAAAAGGGGAGACAAAAAAAAACACAGTCAATGATAAAAAAAAATTCAACGCCAGGCGTCAATGTGTATTGGCGTTATGACTTCTCTTTAGTGTCACAATCAGTAATTTCACCCACAAGTTACAACGTTATAAATGGCACTATGGGCCTGGATGCGGATAAAATACAGTTATTAACATACAGAATGACCCATTCGTTCACTAATAAAAAGCAGCTATAAGGAGTTTTCTCCGACAAATTAAGTGTAATAATAGTTTAAATCTTATATTTTCTCTTTACTGAGAAATGTGCATGTTTACATGCATATATTTATTCGTATACAATGTTTCTCTCTTTCTTCATTTTCAATAAAATAGTTGAAACGTCACAGGCCAACAACAAAAAAAAAAAAAAAAAAAAATCTACGCAATGCTTAGCCTATATCACACTTCCTTTTTGCCGCTCCTCGGCCCCTGTCAGTTGCTTTTTTGCTCTTACCGGTTCGCTGCGCTGCCAAAGGTATTTCCAATATTATCGGTATTGTCCTCTCTTCTTGGTTTATTCCACTTCCATATGCTCTGCAGCCGGTCGCTCCACTTGTTCGTTTCCTTCAGCTACGTATTCCACTTTCCGTATGCCGCTGAAATCTTGCGTTGAGTTGCCGCTAATACCTCCGTCTATATTTAATGTAAAACGGTGTTCGCTCATTTATTAATATAGAACCACGGTAATTCGCAAAATTCCTCCTGCACGTTGTTATTCGTATACAATGTTTCTCTCTTTCTTCATTTTCAATAAAATAGTTGAAACGTCACAGGCCAACAACAAAAAAAAAAAAGAAAAAAAATCTACGCAATGCTTAGCCTATATCACACTTCCTTTTTGCCGCTCCTCGGCCCCTGTCAGTTGCTTTTTTGCTCTTCTTACCGGCTCGCTGCGCTGCCAAAGGTATTTCCAATATTATCGGTATTGTCCTCTCTTCTTGGTTTATTCCACTTCCATATGCTCTGCAGCCGGTCGCTCCACTTGTTCGTTTCCTTCAGCTACGTATTCCACTTTCCGTATGCCGCTGAAATCTTGCGTTGAGTTGCCGCTAATACCTCCGTCTATCCAGATGTGTCCCGGTTTAGACTTAAGATCGTATAATTCAATAAAAAAATATTTAATGTAAAACGGTGTTCGCTCATTTATTAATATAGAACCACGGTAATTCGCTAAATTCCTCCTGCACCCTGTTTACCCCCGTGAGGTAAACATAACTCGCGTTCGTGCCGAGTCATTGAAAGACTTTGGTTTGTTAATCGTCGATATCTAAAACTGCTCAGCTACAGAGAAAACCTCATCAGCTAAGTAAAGTAATAATTAGTTAACAGAAGAAAGTTATTGTTAAAAATAAGACTCAAAGAATAAGAAAACAATTTGTTGCTAAGTATTTAGGAGAGAAAAAATTGACTTTTTTATGCTACAGAGTGAGTCCGAAATATCAAATGCACCAGAATGGGAGCTATAATCTTGACACAAACAACGAAAAGGCTCATTTAATTCAAAATTGGTTCGGCACTGTTTCAAGATAAGTGGTTTAAAATGCCTTGATGGACGAGAGGGCACATTGAAGTTCACTTCGCTCAGAAGAAACGGGCTCGAGATTGAACCATTTAGTAATTTGACCATAAAAACAATTCCAAGCATTTCTCTTCGGCTAGAAAGGGTGTGAAGATTAATTAGTTTTAAGCGACTCGTATACGGTGGTAATAAGCAAAGGATGACCACCTTTTACAACTTCTCGTGTGATTGAATGGTTGAGCCTTAACCTCAGCGTATTCTAGATACGGCACGCCGCACACGAGATATGGTAAACCTTACATGGTCATCTGCTGGCTCCTTATTGTGTTCGCTGTAGGTCACCCTACAGACGTTGTCTTGTTCGGAGTTATTTAGACATTGTCCTTACTTGTCTGTATGGAACTGATTTGTTAAATTTTTTCAGTACTTTGCACGACAGTTGACGAAAATAGTGTTGGTTTTAAGTTGTTAAGCTAAACCAACTGTCATGTGAATGAATCATTTTTGAATTGTAAATAGAAGACTTGTTAATTACTTTTGTAACCTTTTGAAAATAACAGAAATTTTAGTTTCTTAGCAGAGATTGGAGTGAAACTTCTTTTATTTAGTTTAGTTTTGTACATATATGTAAAACAAACACTATGTACAACTGTACAAATTTTATTCCCTTTACTTATTGCGGTTAATATTTTCCGAATAAAGGTAAATTAATACTGTTAGTACACTATCTTTCTTTTTAATGCAATTGGTCCAATAATTGTTGAGTTAACCGCAAGACCGAATTTTGTATTGATTTATTTTATTTTTATAATACCCCTTGAGCTTAGGAATTTGATAACCTCTACAACACGACTCAAAACCTTCCTCCAATAAGTCATGTCATTTAAAAGTGAATTTTCGAATGTTTTTTCTATAGAAGAATCGGTTTTAGTCACATTTTGTATTTGACATTTGCTGGACATGTGATCATGAGATTGTTCATGAATTGAAATACCACGCTTTGAATGTTTCCAGTCATTGAAACCTTTTAGAGCAAATGAACTTGCATTTTATTCTAAATTACCGAACAAGCGACAAGCAAAACAAAATACTGAATCGACTGACGGCGAACAGTTCAGCCAATAACGATCGATCTGTGTTCCATTTGGCAAAACCCGATGCAAATGATATTCAGAAAAGTTTCTTTGTCCAGATTTCTTTGCGATCAAATCAATATTGCGACACGACGAGGGACCTAAAAAGAGTATTCTGTGTTAATTGTTTACTCTTATTGAAATACCAACGATAGCATACCGTTCTTAATCCAATAAGTTTGAACGATTGATTGATTGAATTGAATAGGCCACAAACCTGGGTCAGTTGAAAACACATAGGTGGAATTTTCATAAATTTTTGATACATTCACCGAACTTTCGACATCGTCCGGGTTTTGTACACCTTCGATGGTGCTGTCAACATGTTGGAAATTAACCTCTCTTGACGTTGATTTAATTGAAAAAGTATCAGAAGTAGAGTCACAAAATTGAGGATTGTTACAATTTGCTTCGTTTACAGTTGTCGCATTAGCGAAGTAGCTTGTTAGTTTCGGTATTTTAGAAAGCAGTTGCTTATCGCGTTCGGGCAGGAGGATACGTACCGAAAAACAGAGGACACTTTCGGTCTTTGAAATTACAACACTTTACTGTATCGGTGTTTTCATCACACAACATAAATTTCTTTATTAATTAAAAATCGAGCTTATAATTAATTCTGGTTTATCGGACGGTCTTGAGGCAACTGACTTTTCTATTGTCCACACAGTCCTCGCTAACCCTTACTATTTTATTATACATATTCTTGAATACATAATAGTACATAAATCTACATACATATTTACATGTATAGGAATTATTTTGCATACTCGGCATTCCCACGGATTTTGGAGTACAATCAAGTATGCCAGGCATACTTAAATGTTTATGTGGGTGTGTATGTATGTATAAATTACACAAAATCGCCCGCTCCTGGTGATCGGATGAGTTCTGTTTGTGTGGGGATCACCTGCTCCTGGTGATCGGTTTATTTCCAAGTATGCAAATTGTGCTTTTTCGCACGTGTTCTTTATTGAGTTCTTTCTAAAACTAAACTTAATAGTTACCCTAACTGTCCAGCTAACCCACGACGTTGAATAACGCTGCTGCTGCTCTGCTGGCGGTTAGTGATGTTGACACAATCGTTGCGCTAACGATGTTTACTTGATGATGTTGTAATAGCTGCTTTTGCTGATGCAGCTAAACATGATGAAGAGAATTGTAGCACTTGTGATGTTGTCATAGCGCAATGACCACAGACGATAGCAATAGCTATTGTTTTGCTGGCACAGCAAAGTGTGCCAACAACGATATGCGATCATACCGTGTGATCGCATTTCTGCTGATCCAGCCAGTTGCATGAGGTGGCGTGCTGTCGTAATTTGGCTGAATGTGATTGACCTAGGCGAAGGCTAGGAAGACAACTGTGACATTTGGTTAATGACATTTGTGGGAAGAAACTTGTGATAACTCTTCCCCTTCTAAGTGAGGGACGTCCGCGGACCTTATGGCGGCATTTTCAACAACGGCTTTGATGGATTTGGCTAAGGACGCTTTCTTTCTGTTCGCTGTTGCTCGCTGAAATGCGTATGCGAGCATTCCTATAATGAGTAGGGCTCCCAAAGCGGCGAAACTTACCAGGTTATTGCGTTTGACGCTTTGCTGCAGATGTTTAATATGCTGAAGGTTTTGCTGATTTATGTGGTGAAGGTAAGGTGCGCTCAGAATTTCTATGTGCTGTGTCAAGTTGATATCTGGGGACCATGGCGCTTCAGGTTTCAAAGGCGCCGTGGAATTTTCGTTATAAAATAGGGTGCCGTTAACTCTTACCATTTTCTCGAAGGCCACCAGGTAAGTTCCATTTACTGTAATTGGAGCCTCGTCGTTTTCTTCTATGACCGCTGTTTGGTCGTTAATAACAATCACACCGTCACCTATCAATGTAATAGGAGCGAGATTGTTGTATGTTGTACCACAGTTGGCCGTGTTGCGTGTCATTAACTGTAGAGCGCATGATGTTGCAGATGATGTTAGGCAGAATGTTGGGGTCGTGTTACTACAATTTCTTACCGCTACAGTTTGGTTGTCGCATGTAGCTAAGATGGGTTCTTGCAAATGTAGAATTTGGTGGTCGTGGGCTACTGGAAAAATTCGTATTTTCTTGCATCTAAATCTAGGTATAGGATATTTCATTAAAAAGTATATTACGTTATTGTATTGGACTATTTTAATCTTAACTAAAGGTATGATATCGGCTATCGTGAGGTTTGTGAAGTGCTTCATTTTGATTATTGAGTTTATCTCCGCATTATCCAGAAGAATAGGATTGAGCGTTCCAATTTTTGCGAAAGTAATGGAGGTGAGCAAGTTATTTAATTCCGTTATCATTGCCCTATTTCTGGCCATAAGGATGTCGTAGAGATAACCTGTGTCTATTTCTCTTTGTTTTGCTTGTTTTAGGATCTTATTCACTGTGATAGTAAGGCTATTAATTTCTTTCTGTACTTCCGTATTAATAATGAACTGCCTGTCCTGTGAGTCTATTAACTGTTCCTCTGTGCTACTCAGTCTGTCGAAATCGTCGTGGTCAGGAGTGCCAGTAATATATTTTAGTACTGTCCCGAGGGCGTTTAAACTTCTCGTCTGTCTATGGTGAGTATTTATCAATTGTAGAAGTCTGTCTATTTGGCCTATGTCTGCGTACAATATTTTCTTCATGTGCGATTGGGGGAAATGATCTGTCGCGTTAAACGTTTCGTCTCGTAGTAGTTCGTAGAGAGTTAAGTTGGTGATATGTTTGATGTGTCCGAAATTTTCCCAGATTACAATGTCTCCGTCTACCACTGGGATGTACCTTGCGTTAGTGTAGTCCATTATCCGTCCCGTTGACGACGATGCCGATAACAATGTGAAAAATAGCAGGGAAACCCTAAAAACAAAAATGTAAATGTCTATTAGTAACGACATAAGTTACTTAGCTTGTGCGAAGGTTATCCTTATGGACCCTCCTTTGTAAATTAGTTTCGCGTTACATTCATCTATGAAGGCTTTCCATCTTTTAATTTTTGAATTTGGGTTTCTGTCTGAAACCGCAAAAGTGAGCGGCTGGTGATCTGTATGAACCTTAAGATCTGTTACGCCGTACAGGTAGTTTCTAAGGGTTTTAAGTGCCCAAACGATGGCCAACAGCTCTCTTTCGTTTGTGGCAAAATGTTCCTCACTACTGGTCAAAGTACGGGATATCATTGTTATAGGTTTCCCTTCTTGTGACAGGACAGCACCTATTGCATGCGACGATGCATCCGTGGTTAAATCAAACGATTTATTAAAATCAGGGTAGGTTAGTGTCACCTCCTCTGATGCTAGTATTTCCTTTAAGGTAGTGAAGGCTTTTTTCTGTTCGTCAGTCAAATCAATTTCGATTTTTTTCGACTGTGAAGCAGTAACTCGGCCATATTCACCCCTCATTATATTTGAAAGTGGCTTTGCTATTTTAGCGAAATCCTTAATGAAACAGCGGTAGTACCCCGCTAAACCCAAAAATGATCTTAGCCCCCTCAGAGTAGTGGGCTCCTGAAAATTCCTGATGGCATCCACTTTATCTGGGCACGTCTTGATTCCGCCCTGTGAAACTAAAAAACCCAGGAATTCTACTTCGGTTCTGAAAAATTTTGATTTTTCCGCCGACACTCTCATGTTGGCTTCAAATAAACTTCTCAAAATCACTTTCACATCATCTAAATGTTGTTCCTCGTTTTGGGAAAATATAATGACATCATCCATATAGACGAAGCATTTTCTTCCTATGTGTTCTCTCAACACATCGTCTATTGCCCTCTGGAAAATGCTGGGAGCATTCTTTAGACCGAATGGCAATCTACAAAATTCATACTTTCCATTTTTTACGGAAAATGCTGTTTTTTCTCTGTCCCGTTCCAGCAGGTTGATCTGATGGAAACCAGATTTCAAATCAAGGGTAGTAAAAAATTTACTTCCACCTAGATTCGATAAAATTCCCGTGATATCCGGGATTGGATATTTATCGCTGATGGTTTTTTCGTTGAGCTTTCGAAAATCTATAACCATCCGCTTTTTTTCTTGCCCAGTTTCGTCAAGGCCTTTCTTTTTCACCACCCATATGGGGTTATTATATGGTGACCTGGATGGCCGAATGATGCCGTTTGCTAGCAGTTCTTGAATTTCTTTGTTCACGAAATCTGAGACGCCCAATGGGTAAGGGTATAGCCTTGAATACACGGGGTCTTCGTTTGTAGTGCGAATCGTTGCTACTACGTTTGTGTTGTATGGTAGTGCTTCGTTGGGGTCTGCAAAAACCCCATTTATGCTACCAATCATTTTCGAGAATGCTTCTTCTAGATTTTGTGGGACGTTTTCTGCCTGCAGTCGCAAGTGACTAACATCCTCGCTAGATACAAATAGTATAATCTCCTTACCAAAATCATGTGTTATTGTGTTTGTTTTTAAATTAATAGACGCGTGTACCTTGTTCAATAAGTCAAGGCCAATTACACCGTCAAATGAAGTAAGATTAGGTAATAGAAAAAATTCTGCTATTGTCCCAAAAATTTTAACCTTGCATTTATGTTTGATGGGGGTAACTCCATGAATAGACTTTACTAAAAATGAGTTTCCTACTGGTTTTATTCCTTTCAGCCCTGGAAGGGGCCTGATATAGCTCCTTGACGCCCCCGTGTCAACAAGGAGCTTGACTTCCTTTCCTCCTATTGACCTTGAAATCCAAGGAAGGAGGGACTTTGCCCTAAAAAATTAACCTCATCGGATTCGATGTTGTCGGCTGCCTGCTCGGCTTCGTTATTGTATGTTTCTTCATTTTGCGACTCCCGCTCGTCGGTAAGATGGTTTACGCGCTGTATTTTGGGTCCTGTGTACCGCCCTGAGTTCGCTACACGTTTTTGCCCGTTCCCTTGCGGCTTCCCGTATTGTTCGTGGCTGGGATTACTTGTTTGGTTTTTAAATTGGGATATGGAGGGATCTACTTCCATAGGCTCAATGCGCCTTTGGCCGGAATAATTACTACTGGTAAATGGTTTTTGGGTATTTCCATAATTCTGTGGACGACTGGCCTGTTTATTTTGTTTGCTTACTGAAAAATGCGGGTTTTTATGACCCACACCGTGATCGTAGTTAGGTGTCTTTTGATTGGCCGGATTCTGATTTCCGCCAGGTTTTTCCTGAAATCTGTTCGCGAAATTCATTGCGAAAGCGTAACGCTCATTGTTGGCATCTACCTCTTGTGCCAAAGCCAGGGCGGATGGGAGGTCAGATGGCCTAGATGCGAACAGGATATCACATAGTGGTTTCCTTAAACCTGATATAAATACTCTGAGTGCATCGGCCCTATATTTCTCATTTATAGTGTCTGCAACACCACTCTCATAAGACATAATTGTCTTATTTGCCAACAAAGTTAGCTTCTTTTCTACCTCATCGTAGAATTCTAGGCATGTCATTGATCCCTGTCTCAGGGTGGATAATTCCTGCTCGATTAAGTATATCGGCCGTTTGTCCGCGTAAGTAAAGTCAAGTCTGGAGATTATAGCGCTAAAGTTAAGCACTGTGTTAAAAGAAGAAAGTACTGCGTCGGCAGCACCTCTCACTTTGTTTCTAATAATAGTAACGGCTTGGTAGTGGCGTTCACTGCCATCGTACCTCCTAAATAATTCGTAGGCATTATGTGCGGCTTCCCGCCAGGATACGTACGTGCCTTGGTGGCCGAAAAATTCCGGAAGGGACTTTATCGCGTCTAGCGTAATGTCGCAGGTAGTTAGGGGGTTGATTGTTACCCTACTATATTTTTCTACCTTAGGTTTGTTTATTGTTACTTGATTCTGTAAAGCAAGAAGTCTTCTGTCAAACTCCGTTTTCTGTTCGGCTAAAGCTCTCCTGACCTCTGCCTTTACTATCTCGCTAACTTGTTCTGTATTCATTATATTTTGTCTGTTTGCCGCTAAATTTAAATTCTTAAAGAGGTCCTCCAACACCTCGGTCATTTACCATTCAAAGATTTTCTTAAAAAATTTCACAAAGGACACAGGTTTATTCTCCAACACCTCGGTCATTTACCATTCAAAGATTTTCTTAAAAAATTTCACAAAGGACACAGGTTTATTTAGCACCTATTTTTTTATTAATTTAATTTTTTTTTTTTTTTAAATTTCAGTTTTGCACTTTCACTAATTCTTTTAGAGCACTTCACTTACCTCTTCATACTTATATCCTAGCTTAATTCTTGATTTTACTCCTTCCGTTGTTGCTTGCGGTTGTTATCATTGACTTCGTATTCACCACGTATTCACCAGGATGCTTCAGGATGTTTGTTTCGAATCCTTCTAATTGTTTGTAGTTATTATTTGTCCCTTAGGATCAAAAATGATTAGTGTTTTCCAGGCCCCACGTTGGGCGCCAATTGTGCTTTTTCGCACGTGTTCTTTATTGAGTTCTTTCTAAAACTAAACTTAATAGTTACCCTAACTGTCCAGCTAACCCACGACGTTGAATAACGCTGCTGCTGCTCTGCTGGCGGTTAGTGATGTTGACACAATCGTTGCGCTAACGATGTTTACTTGATGATGTTGTAATAGCTGCTTTTGCTGATGCAGCTAAACATGATGAAGAGAATTGTAGCACTTGTGATGTTGTCATAGCGCAATGACCACAGACGATAGCAATAGCTATTGTTTTGCTGGCACAGCAAAGTGTGCCAACAACGATATGCGATCATACCGTGTGATCGCATTTCTGCTGATCCAGCCAGTTGCATGAGGTGGCGTGCTGTCGTAATTTGGCTGAATGTGATTGACCTAGGCGAAGGCTAGGAAGACAACTGTGACATTTGGTTAATGACATTTGTGGGAAGAAACTTGTGATAACTTGCAGCAAACAGTGGTCAGTTGCTCGTTAATAATTATTCCAATATAGTTTTAAAATGTCTTACCTTCCAAAGTCCTTTTGCAGTTTTCACACGCGAAATGAGGTGCCCAGGATTTGTCTTGATCACCCACAGACATGCCGAAATAAGCATTGTAAGCTTCGCATATTTTAAAACCTGTTTCCAAAGAGTACTTATTCGCTCTTGTTTTGATAAAATATCCGGAGACATAACAAAATGCATCGGCAGGATACTTGCAGCCTCGTGAAGCCATGTTTGAACGAATTTATCTGTAATAAAATAAGAAACAACTCTCAATAAATCACAAAAATGTTGCAAAATTTATTGCGACGACTTTGTTGTTTTAACTAGTGTTGGGCAGTATCGAGTACTTTTGTGTATTATACTTTTGTATCGCTACTTTGTGTCAAGCTCTATATATTACTACAAAATTTGTTATCTCGGCATTGCTAATAGAAGAAGCATCGCAAAAAGCTAATTATTGAATAATGAAGCCTAAATCTTCTGTCTGGGAATATTTTAGAAGAAGTGGAGCCTTGTTATATATGCAAAAAAGACTTCAAGCATAATGGAAACACCACCAATTTAAAGAAGCATTTACAGCTCTTTACTCTTTTGGTAGTTGAGTACTTATTAGTACTTTTCTGTAGGTCCGTTAAGCTGGACCCCCCCCCCCCCCCCCCCCCAACACGGATTTCAAATTTGACAGGCCAGGAATTAGGTGCAGTTTATGTGCTCTACAGTTCCAAAAACAATTTTGTTGTTGCTCAAATTTTAAGTGCTTTTTTCAATCTTCAAAGTAGGAGAATCAAATATAAAAAAGGCATTTTTTTATTCTTTTTTTTATACTTGTATTTATGAATTATAAATTGATTGATTTTGTTTGCTCTTTTTCTTAAAGCGAGTACATAATCAAATGTGGTATTATATGCGATTTTGACGAAATCGGTTTTTCGCATACCAATAAGTCGTCAATCTCTGTAAATCTTTTGTTTTTCTGGAACATTACGGTGGTGTAATGTCCTGGTTTTAACGAATTTTTTTCAGTAAAAATAGTTCCTCTCGTCTGGGGAATTGGTGGTTTAAAGTTTACGCAACCCAATAATTTAAATGTATAATTGTTAATTCTGATCTCTTCGGGAAGTTCATTGGGTTTCACCCTCTCCCCTGTCGAATTGACATTGTACGCGTCGATCGCAAGTAATGGACCTAAAAAGAAGTTTTGTGATTACTATGTTTTTCAAGACACATGTACATAATATGTATTTTTTAAAGTAAGAAAGTAACGTGCATAGCGTACCACAAATACTAAAAGTTGTGACTTGTTTTCCTCTGCACCCATCACTGCATTGGCTACTTTTACTTTGTGCCATTTCCGTCAATATTTTTTCTAATTCTTTAACGTGGCACACATCTATTGAAATGGAAGTCATATCAATTAGAACATTCTTCATGCACACATCGCATTTAATTTCTTCCTTAGCAAAGATATAATTTTTTGCTAAAAGATGCCACAATTCCGCAACATTTGCCTCACATTTTAGTACCGTTACTCCCGGTTTTTTCACAAAATTACTCGCGGGTAATGTATCGACCAAAAGCACATAAATAGCACATTATTATAAGCTAATCCAATATGAGATCCCCCCATTGGGGATATGACACCCCCTCCCCCTCTACCACGCCTCTGTTTTTCCTGCCGGTCAATAGGTTTTCTTGGAGCACATAATTCCCAGATACTCATTTAAAATAAAAACCCAACGTTTCTATGGGGGGGGTCCAGCTTGACGTTTCGACAAATCTCCTACTTTTGAAGATTGAAAAAAGCACTTAAAATTTGAGCAACAACAAAATTGTTTTTGGAACTGTAGAGTTATCATGCGACAATAGCTGTTTTCTATACTTTTGGGACCTAACTGACTAGGAAATAACAATTACAACCCAGGGACAAAAACCTTGTTACATAGTGTAATCGTTCTTTGAACGTCAGTCCATTCAGGAATAGTGTCCAACACCATCCAATTAAAAATTTCATAGGCTTTAATTGGCCTCACCCAATCATCTAAGTAATTGATTGCAGTTGTAAAAAAAAGTGTTAACTTCATTTTCAAAAAGAAAAAATTTTGTCTTCATCCTCACTCTTTTTCAAACGATTAAGTGTTATTTGGGTTTCAAACCCCACGAAATTATTAGCAAATCTATTTTTCAAATCACAAAGAGTTTCATTTAAAATGTTTTATACTTCCATCACTGTAATATTTTTTTTTTTTTTTCAATTTTACAAATTTTTTTTCAACAACTTGTGCTGTAACTAATTTTGGTGATCCTTTTTCAACTTCAAAAAATTCTTTTAGTGGCTTCCAAAACTGTCAAAATACGCTCTATTGCTGGCAGCAGTGACAGTCACCGACTTCTTGTATGCGATAATATTGAATTAAATGTTACCTGCGCGTTTTCACAAAACTCTTCCAGTCTCTCTGTTCTTACTGTATGGATGCAGAAATATTTATAAATTTTTAGAACCGCTGATTCGATATCAATGGAGAGAACGTCCGTAGCATTTGAAATCATGTTATGTAGAATATGGGCAGAGCAACCTATGCCCTCTATATATTTAACGGTGAAGGAGGACAAGAGGACAATTTCCCTAAATAGAGGACAAATCCTCTAAAAAGAGGACGTATGGCAGCCCTACTTTAACCCCCTCTTAGATAATTTATTGTTCAAAGCAAAATTATTTGCCGAGGCAATATTCGTGAAAGTTACCTTATATAAACTTTTCCCCAAAGCATATATAAGGCCCATATCTTTGATCCGCAAGTCTTTGATCTCCCTGTGCAAAGTGAGACCATTCGTCATCTTATCATTTACCATGGTCTTACACATAGACGAATTCACCAACACAAAAATGTAACCCTTAAAATCCCGAGAATACAAATTCATCTCTTCTACAACACGACGACTGTCTGCCATCTTAGTCTGTGCAATCGCTACTTCTCTAGCCTGCGCGGGTGTAGTTATCTCTTTCTCTCTACCTATCTGATCATACCCACCTGCTCCCTCAATGTCATGTGCATGTACATCATCACATGTACCCGCCAAATTTGCCGGTGTACATGAAAGTACATCTCCCTCCAATAACTGTTCGCCCTTTTTAACCGTGGTACCACTATGTACATCTTTGTTAGTATGTGATTCACTTTTTCCCGCCAAGTCAGTATCGGTAATAACCGGTTCATCTACCACACTTACATGTGTGCTGTCTGTAACCACGCAATACATAACGGTATCATCCTCACAGGTGACCCCCTGCTAACTTTCTGAGAACCTGTAGCTTTATTCTTTTTTAAGAAGTCATGAACCCTGAGTTCACTTGAACGCTTCTTGCGTTTACCCCTTTGCAGATTTGAGTGCACTAGTGCCTCAAAATCTTCTTCCACCAAAGGAACCTTCGAAAAGAACTTCGAAGACTCCATATCAAGGCTTCAGACGAATCACTGAGCCTAATGTGGCTCCGTCCAAAAACAAAACAGAACAAACAAAAAAAGGAACCACTCACGAGATATCACACAAGCTTTTATAGAAATAATTAATAGCCGAACTTACATGCAATATCCAGGTTTAATGTTTTATTACGTGGCTCATCTAGCTTAAATAAGCAGCGCCACTCCACCAGCAGCCAGTGAAGCGCAAAACCGCAAGCAAGAATTCACTGCTACCTAAAAGTTAATGTATATCTTTTAAAACACACTAAAAGGGGGGGAAAAAAGTAGCACTGTACTTTACACCAAACACAGGAACAAATACTGCACTAAATATTAATTTTCAACTTGGTCACAAAGAATATTTTGACCCAAACACGTCCAATCGCTCTCGCAGTTAGAATCCAATTTATAAGTATGTATATTTTGTTTCTTAATCCCTTCGGTGACACATTCATCAGATGTCAATACGTTTTCTCGAGGCCAGTCTCCCTCGTCCTGGTGTAAAAATGGTGGCATCGTCGGCCACGTTCAAGGCCGTAGGCACCCAACGCCACTGATTTGTAGTTGTAGTACTTAGAATTTCGGCAACTCTGTGCGCAACAAATGGCTTGTATGAACGGATGTGTGGACGTATCCACAAAATTTGTCGTCAACGGTTATTTGATTTAACCTTCTGTAATCGACGACCAACCGGAACCGTTTATTTCCCAAACTATCATCCTTCTTTGGTACTATTATAATGGGAGAACTATACTTGCTCCTACTTTTTTGAATTATTCCCTGACTCTCTAAACTTTTAATTTGGCTTATGGCTTCCTCCTCATGCTTTGGAGGTAATCTATATATTCTGGAGTTTATTAGTTGGTTCGTGGTAGTCTTTATTTCGTGAACCACCGTTTTTGTGCTTGTGAGTGCATCCCCCTCTTTGTAAATTAATTTCTCGTATTTTTTCAACAATTTTTCAACCCCCCTTCGTTCATCTGATTTTAGATGATCAAGTTGAATATTTTGTAACTCCCCCATATCCAGAGCATACACCTGCTCCTGCATTGCCTTTGAATAAAACGGAATCCTAACTCCGTTTCGAAGCAAAATTTCCTCGTTCTCTATATCTATCACCTTCACATTTTTCAATATGAAATCATTTCCAAATAGGAGGTCATACGGTTTATCAAAATTAATCTTTAACCACCTCATTTTGGCATTTCCGTTGAAATTCCGAAGGACTAGGGGTGCTGACTGTCCGGCTTGGTTCAGACATACTTCCATTTAATGTACTTATTACCACCCTTTTCTCCTCAATAACCGGAAGATCATACTCTTCAAAACTGTTTTCCTTCATTATACTTACTGTCGACCCCGGATCGACCAACGTTAGCCATTTCCTATTGAACAGCGTTAACGTTATTAAAATCTTATTATTATTTTCCGAGGCTAGTGTAAAAAAACTGTCGGTAGTTAGCCTGTCTTGGGGAGAACCTATTTTGCCCCTGACCACTGTTTTGCTGGTGGAAATCACCATTTACCACCTGCCTACCTGGACCTCTATTTCCAGTCATAAATTGTTGATTAAGATTTCCTGAATCCAGCCCTATAAAATTGTATATACAGCATACTACGCTCAACTCGGTAATGCTATCTATCATTTCTTTTGCTTTTCTACTTAGTTCCAGTATAGTGGCTACCCTTAAATTTGTGATGTCGTTCGTAATCTACATCTGGTCCTTAGAGGACCTGAAGTGCTGTTTCAATTTTACTTTGCATTGCTCCCAGTCCTCCGGCTGACTTAGAGCGAGACAATTTTTAGCAGACCCCGAGATCTTCAGGTCATATACGACCCGGTATACTAGCTCCTCTTGGCCAGCATACTCCCCCAGGATCCTATCTATACTTTGTATAAATGAGGGCAATTTCTTAGTGCTGCCCTCGAAAGGTTGCAAATATTTTAAATCTTTTTCCACCCTTTGTCTAAGGGTGGTTCTCTGGTGAGCAGCATTTTGCTGCAACAACTTCTTTTTAATGTCACAATCAGCAATTTCGCCTACAAGTTACAATGTGATAAATGGCACTATGGTCCTGGATTCCGATAAAATACAGTTACTAACTTACAAAATGACGCATGACACTAATTAGAAGCAGTTACAAGGAGTTTTCTCGGATAAATTAAGTGCAACAATAGTTTAAATTCTTATCAAATGTTTACATATATAATGTTTTTCTATGTAATAAATATTTATATAATATTTTTTTCTTCTTTTCTCTTTTTCCTAGTATTAATGTTAAGATTGCGAGATATCGGTAATTTTGTGTTTTTTTAGCTATCACTTAATTAAAAAAATCGTTTCGCCAATTTTACAAAAGCGACGAACGGAAGCAATAGCTTGTTCGAAAGGAAATTAAAATACGCTTGTAACGAAGTATAATATGTAGGGAAAGGTCAAACCATCGCTGAGCAAAAGCTGGCCAAAAACACAAAAATGTAACCCTTAAAATCCCGAGAATACAAATTCATCTCTTCTACAACACGACGACTGTCTGCCATCTTAGTCTGTGCAATCGCTACTTCTCTAGCCTGCGCGGGTGTAGTTATCTCTTTCTCTCTACCTATCTGATCATACCCACCTGCTCCCTCAATGTCATGTGCATGTACATCATCACATGTACCCGCCAAATTTGCCGGTGTACATGAAAGTACATCTCCCTCCAATAACTGTTCGCCCTTTTTAACCGTGGTACCACTATGTACATCTTTGTTAGTATGTGATTCACTTTTTCCCGCCAAGTCAGTATCGGTAATAACCGGTTCATCTACCACACTTACATGTGTGCTGTCTGTAACCACGCAATACATAACGGTATCATCCTCACAGGTGACCCCCTGCTAACTTTCTGAGAACCTGTAGCTTTATTCTTTTTTAAGAAGTCATGAACCCTGAGTTCACTTGAACGCTTCTTGCGTTTACCCCTTTGCAGATTTGAGTGCACTAGTGCCTCAAAATCTTCTTCCACCAAAGGAACCTTCGAAAAGAACTTCGAAGACTCCATATCAAGGCTTCAGACGAATCACTGAGCCTAATGTGGCTCCGTCCAAAAACAAAACAGAACAAACAAAAAAAGGAACCACTCACGAGATATCACACAAGCTTTTATAGAAATAATTAATAGCCGAACTTACATGCAATATCCAGGTTTAATGTTTTATTACGTGGCTCATCTAGCTTAAATAAGCAGCGCCACTCCACCAGCAGCCAGTGAAGCGCAAAACCGCAAGCAAGAATTCACTGCTACCTAAAAGTTAATGTATATCTTTTAAAACACACTAAAAGGGGGGGAAAAAAGTAGCACTGTACTTTACACCAAACACAGGAACAAATACTGCACTAAATATTAATTTTCAACTTGGTCACAAAGAATATTTTGACCCAAACACGTCCAATCGCTCTCGCAGTTAGAATCCAATTTATAAGTATGTATATTTTGTTTCTTAATCCCTTCGGTGACACATTCATCAGATGTCAATACGTTTTCTCGAGGCCAGTCTCCCTCGTCCTGGTGTAAAAATGGTGGCATCGTCGGCCACGTTCAAGGCCGTAGGCACCCAACGCCACTGATTTGTAGTTGTAGTACTTAGAATTTCGGCAACTCTGTGCGCAACAAATGGCTTGTATGAACGGATGTGTGGACGTATCCACAAAATTTGTCGTCAACGGTTATTTGATTTAACCTTCTGTAATCGACGACCAACCGGAACCGTTTATTTCCCAAACTATCATCCTTCTTTGGTACTATTATAATGGGAGAACTATACTTGCTCCTACTTTTTTGAATTATTCCCTGACTCTCTAAACTTTTAATTTGGCTTATGGCTTCCTCCTCATGCTTTGGAGGTAATCTATATATTCTGGAGTTTATTAGTTGGTTCGTGGTAGTCTTTATTTCGTGAACCACCGTTTTTGTGCTTGTGAGTGCATCCCCCTCTTTGTAAATTAATTTCTCGTATTTTTTCAACAATTTTTCAACCCCCCTTCGTTCATCTGATTTTAGATGATCAAGTTGAATATTTTGTAACTCCCCCATATCCAGAGCATACACCTGCTCCTGCATTGCCTTTGAATAAAACGGAATCCTAACTCCGTTTCGAAGCAAAATTTCCTCGTTCTCTATATCTATCACCTTCACATTTTTCAATATGAAATCATTTCCAAATAGGAGGTCATACGGTTTATCAAAATTAATCTTTAACCACCTCATTTTGGCATTTCCGTTGAAATTCCGAAGGACTAGGGGTGCTGACTGTCCGGCTTGGTTCAGACATACTTCCATTTAATGTACTTATTACCACCCTTTTCTCCTCAATAACCGGAAGATCATACTCTTCAAAACTGTTTTCCTTCATTATACTTACTGTCGACCCCGGATCGACCAACGTTAGCCATTTCCTATTGAACAGCGTTAACGTTATTAAAATCTTATTATTATTTTCCGAGGCTAGTGTAAAAAAACTGTCGGTAGTTACCCTGTCTTGGGGAGAACCTATTTTGCCCCTGACCACTGTTTTGCTGGTGGAAATCACCATTTACCACCTGCCTACCTGGACCTCTATTTCCAGTCATAAATTGTTGATTAAGATTTCCTGAATCCAGCCCTATAAAATTGTATATACAGCATACTACGCTCAACTCGGTAATGCTATCTATCATTTCTTTTGCTTTTCTACTTAGTTCCAGTATAGTGGCTACCCTTAAATTTGTGATGTCGTTCGTAATCTACATCTGGTCCTTAGAGGACCTGAAGTGCTGTTTCAATTTTACTTTGCATTGCTCCCAGTCCTCCGGCTGACTTAGAGCGAGACAATTTTTAGCAGACCCCGAGATCTTCAGGTCATATACGACCCGGTATACTAGCTCCTCTTGGCCAGCATACTCCCCCAGGATCCTATCTATACTTTGTATAAATGAGGGCAATTTCTTAGTGCTGCCCTCGAAAGGTTGCAAATATTTTAAATCTTTTTCCACCCTTTGTCTAAGGGTGGTTCTCTGGTGAGCAGCATTTTGCTGCAACAACTTCTTTTTAATGTCACAATCAGCAATTTCGCCTACAAGTTACAATGTGATAAATGGCACTATGGTCCTGGATTCCGATAAAATACAGTTACTAACTTACAAAATGACGCATGACACTAATTAGAAGCAGTTACAAGGAGTTTTCTCGGATAAATTAAGTGCAACAATAGTTTAAATTCTTATCAAATGTTTACATATATAATGTTTTTCTATGTAATAAATATTTATATAATATTTTTTTCTTCTTTTCTCTTTTTCCTAGTATTAATGTTAAGATTGCGAGATATCGGTAATTTTGTGTTTTTTTAGCTATCACTTAATTAAAAAAATCGTTTCGCCAATTTTACAAAAGCGACGAACGGAAGCAATAGCTTGTTCGAAAGGAAATTAAAATACGCTTGTAACGAAGTATAATATGTAGGGAAAGGTCAAACCATCGCTGAGCAAAAGCTGGCCAAAGTCGAAATTTGGTCGAATTTTTACGATTTTTGAAAAAATTTGATTTTAAAAATGGTTTTTTGTACGAAGTTGTGAAAATCAGGATAATTTTTTTTTCCTAAAATTAGTGTGTTTAATAGCAAACACTTTTAGCAAAAGGCAGATCCGGCAAAAACTCTATTTTTGGGGATTTTTTTTTGTAACTTTCAGCAAAATTCAAATTAATTTTTTAAGATTTTTGTCAAATAATATTCATTTTATTAACTTAAAAGTAACAAATCAGAAATGAAGATTGGTGGAACTTTGCCTTTTGTATTGTTTAGTATCTGTTTCGCGTATTATTGTAACCGCTCTCCCTGTTCGTCGCTCGTATCACCCAAGTTTTTGGGAAAGAAATCGAGATGAGAATGCAGAAAATGCATCTTTAGAGACATCCAACATATCGCCAATAATTTCCTCAAAATTAGGGGATTTGTGATTACCAAGAAAGTGGTGAACGATATTTTGAAAAGATGCCCACGCGGCTGCTTCATCGGGCGTTAAACATTTTGTAAATTCTTTATCAGCCATTAGGTTTCTAATATCAGGTCCCACAAATATTCCTTCTTTGATTTTTGCATATGACAATTTAGGAAACAACTTGACTAAGTACTCAAAAGCCGGTCCTTCACGGTTTAATGCTTTGACGAAGTTCTTTATTAGGCCAAGTTTAATGTGAAGAGGTGGCAGGAAAATGTCTTGTGGATTTACAAGTGGTTCAGCGGAGACGTTTTGCTGGCCAGGCTAATATTGAGTACGACTTTGCCATTCTTTCCTCACATAATGATGTTCAGTTGCGCGGCTATCCCACAAGCATAAGAAACAACCAAATTTGGTGAATCCAGATTGCATCCCAGTTAAGATGTCAATAACCTATTGAAATAATATAAAAAATGAGTGTTTTCGATATAATTGGAATTAATGTGTATACCTTTAGCTCGCCACATATTTTCCATTTATGATCATTGTATTTGATGAAGCACAGGATCTTCCGCATTGTTTCGTAGCATTCCTTCGTTTGTACTGCATGAGCAATCGAAATAGATGGTTTGTTATTCCCGTTGTGTAGAAGGGCAGCTTTTAGGCTGTATTTGGAACCATCAATGAATAAACGCCATTCGTTTCGATCGTAGGGTGCATTCATTTCTTTAAATAAACCATGAATATCGTCACAGAAACTTATGTTGTCTTCTTTTTTGAAGAACGGTCGAAGTTCCTCATTTCTGTTTCTGTATACAGTAACTTGTGTTCGAGAGTCTAGATTTTTCCATTGCTGCAGCCGTGATGCTAGCAACTCTGCTATTTGTTTGGTCAAACTCAAGTCACGAATCTTCATTTTGCGAAATTAAATGTGGCCCTTCCATGACAAAGTCTAATGCTAATTTTTTTGCATTTATACCCGTAACTTTCATCAAACAAAAGTAGCAATCATCTTCATGGTTTTTAGGTTCTCTCCAGAGCGCTTGCTTTGAAAAGGAAAAGTACTCACGTTCTCCCAATGACCACTTATACAGCTTTGTTTTGCATGCGTTACAAATAAATTTCGGTCTCCATGACTTATGAGTGTCTGCTACTCTGAAACCAAAGTAGTGCAGATACGCATCTTTGAGCGCATTTGTTATTATTTTGCCACTTTTTTTAATCATATAACCACCACAAACGTAACAAAAACACTTCGGATCAACTTTGCAACACTTTGGATCATTTTTGCAACACTGTCTCTACATTTTTATTTTTGTATAATGGTGTTGATGGTTTAGAATATATTTTAATTCTGAGTCTTAAACTTTTTTACATTTGCTTATATAATAAATCTTAAAACTATGTTCCTAAACGTTCTAATGTTCCTAAACGTCCCTAATGTTCTATTGTTTGTTTGTTCAAGGGCATTGCTTGAATATTAAGAAACCATCTGTTTTGTATGAGGGTTGTTTATACTTATCTTTCCTCCAGTGGACTGTATGTGTGTACATAAATATGTGTGATAGGTTTAGGTACCTTATCCTGTTTGTTTTGTAAGTATGTATGCATGACAATATTATTTTAAATTCTAGTGGACTGTATAAATTTACTTATTTTAGAGCGGTGAAAGCGACATACTTTTATGAACATTCTGCCATTTTTACTTACTTATCAAGCAGTGCCACGATTTAAAAGCTGCTATAACAGCACAATGGTGCTCAATGGAATCAATCTTGAAAAACTGAATGCAGATTCGAATTGAGCATATCAAATATAGTTAAGAATCGCTCTTATCTGCTCAGATCCAAAAGTTGACCTGAATTTGTAAACTTGTGTTATTGAACAATGAAGCCTAAATCTTCTGTCTGGGAATATGCTTCTTTACATTTACAGCTCTTTACTCCTTTGGTAGTCGAGTACTTATTATTACTTTTC
Organism: Sphenella marginata; assembly: GCA_951509765.1. Lineage (NCBI taxonomy): Eukaryota > Metazoa > Arthropoda > Insecta > Diptera > Tephritidae > Sphenella > Sphenella marginata. The sequence goes on along the minus strand of OX608081.1, from coordinate 69,271,625 downwards.
TGTACTGAGTACATTTTCTGTATCTACTACTTATGTAGTAAGTAATGTACTAGTAGTAGTAGTAGTCTAGTATTAGTACTAGTAGTCCGTATCGAGACTTTTAAGCATCGGGTACTGTCGATACTTTTCAGCATCGAGTACTGAGTACTTTTGGAATCAATACTGCCCAATACTAGTTTTAACACACACAAATGTAGAGAAAACAAGTTGTATGCGCTCGTGTATCAGTTTTCAACAAACAAGCATAAAAATAAACGCAAAAGCAAAGTTATCTTGCGACAATAGCTGTTTACTATACTTTTGGGACCTAACTGACTAGGAAATAACAATTACAACCCAGGGACAAAAACCTTGTTACATAGTGTAATCGTTCTTTGAACGTCAGTCCATTCAGGAATAGTGTCCAACACCATCCAATTAAAAATTTCATAGGCTTTAATTGGCCTCACCCAATCATCTGAGTAATTGATTGCAGTTGCAAAAAAAAGTTTTAACTTCATTTTCAAAAAGAAAAATTTTGTCTTCATCCTCACTCTTTTTCAAACGATTAAGAGTTATTTGGGTTTGAAACTCCTCGAAATTATTAGCAAATCTATTTTTCAAATCACAAAGAGTTTCATTTAAAATGTTTTGTACTTCCATCTCTGTTCTTACTGTATAGATGCAGAAATATTTATAAATTTTTAGAACCACTGATCCGATATCAATGGAGAAAACGTCCGTAGCATTTGAAATCATGTTATGTAGAATATGGGCAGAGCAACCTATGCCCTCTATATATTTAGAGGTGAAGGAGGACAAGAGGACAATTTCCCTAAATAGAGGACAAATCCTCTAAAAAGAGGACATATGGCAGCCCTACTTTACCCCTCTCTTAGATAATTTATTGTTCAAAGCAAAATTATTTGCCGAGGCAATATTCGTGAAAGTTACCTTATATAAACTTTTCCCCAAAGCATATATAAGGCCCATATCTTTGATCCGCAAGTCTTTGATCTCCCTGTGCAAAGTGAGACCATTCGTCATCTTATCGTTTACCATGGTCTTACACATAGACGAATCCACCAACACAAAAATGTAACCCTTAAAATCCCGAGTATACAAATTCATCTCTTCTACAACACGACGACTGTCTGCCATCTTAGTGTGTGCAATCGCTACTTCTCTAGCCTTCGCGGGTGTAGTAATCTCTTTCTATCTACCTATCCGCTCCTACCCACCTGCTCCCTCAATGCCGGTGTAAATGAAATTACATCTCCCTCCAATAACTGTTCGCCCTTTTTAACCGTGGTACCACTATGTACATCTTTGTTAGTATGTGATTCACCTTTTCCCGCCAAGTCAATATCGGTAATAACCGGTTCATCTACCACACTTACATGTGTGCTGTCTGTAACCACGCAATACATAACGGTATCATCCTCACAGGTGACCCCCTGCTAACTTTCTGAGAACCTGTAGCTTTATTCTTTTTTAAGAAGTCATGAACCCTGAGTTCACTTGAACGCTTCTTGCGTTTACCCCTTTGCAGATTTGAGTGCACGAGTGCCTCAAAATCTTCTTCCACCAAAGGAACCTTCGAAAAGAACTTCGAAGACTCCATATCAAGGCTTCAGATGAATCACTGAGCCTAATGTGGCTCCGTCCAAAAACAAAACAAACCAAAAAAAGGACGAGATATCACACAAGCTTTTATAGAAATAATTAATAGCCGAACTTAATGGTTTAATGGCCGAAGGTTTAATGTTTAATTACGTGGCTCATCTAGCTTAAATAAGCAGCGCCACTCCACCAGCAACCAGTGAAGCGCAAAACCGCAAGCAAGAATTCACTGCTACCTTAAAGGTAATGTATATCTTTTAAAACACACTAAAAAAAAAAAAAAAAAAAAAGTAGCACTGTACTTTACATCAAACACAGAAACAAATACTGCACTAAATATTAATTTTCAACTTGGTCACAAAAAATATTTTGACCCAAACACGTCCAATCGCTCTCCCAGTTAGAATCCAATTCATAAGTATATGTTGTTTCTTAATCCCTTCGGTGACACATTCATCAGATGTCAATACGTTTTCTCGAGGCCAGTCCCCTCGTCCTGGGGGGTTACTCTGTAATGCGATACGAAAGTGAATGCGATGCGAAAATCAAATGCGATGCGATAACCAAATGGTACTCTGTATTGCTTTCGCATTGCGAACAGTGTTGCTTGCTTTCGCTTTTAGCTGTTTTCATGTTTAGGTAGGCATTACTGCCAAAAATATCAACGAATGTAAGAGCAAAAGAAATAAAAAAATAATTTGACAACTCTGTGTTTGTTTACTTCTAAAGTTGTGTGTTTATTAGTTTGAGAGTTTCAATAGCAAGTTTTTAATAAAACTCGAAGAAATAAATTAAGTTTGTTTAAAATGGATTCTGTGGCACTTTGGGAAGACAAAAATGAGCGTCTTGATAGGAGAATCATTCCGGATAGTTCCTTTTTTAATGAGCCTAAGTGATAAGTGATGAGCCTAAGTGATTAAGCTGCGACGTCGCCCTCTTCCACAAATTTGTTGCAGTGTTTCTTCCACTGGCAGACTTAAGCAATCCCTTGGATAAGTCGGGATGCGCCTGGACAAGGAGCTCAAATTGTTTTGGCTGCGTGTGCTACATTTTGGTTTTTTCCCTAAAAAATTAACAATATAATCATCATTACAATTCATTATTTTTGTTAAATAACTACTTACATTTTATGGCGGTGCGATTTCTTTTTGCTGTAACAAAGGAAATTACCATTGAAGTTATAAATAAACATAAAACATAGCTAAATTAAATATTTGTTTGTAAAAACTTACCTATTTTGGCGGTGCGGCTGATTTTCTTTAAATTTGTTCGCGGTGCTACTGCTTTTTGTTGTAGCAAAGAAAATTAGCATTCGTCAAGCATTTGACATTTGCTTTCGCGATACAGAGTGCCGCGACTTCGAAAGGGTAAAATTGAATGCGAAAGGGAAAAGGCAATTGCGAAAATGTCAATTTCAGTAGCAAATGCCGAGTTACAGAGTGCCGTGACAGCAAATGCTAAAAAAATGTCTTTCGCATCGCGATACAGAGTAACCCCCCTGGTGTAAAAATGGTGGCCTTGTCAGCCAGCGTGTAGTGGGTAAAAATTCCGCAATGGGCGTCGCTTGTGTGTCATCGCCGGCCACGGCCGTAGGCACCCAACGCCACTGATTTGTAGTTGCAGTACTTAGAATTTCGGCAACTCTGTGCGCAACAAATGGCTTGTATGAACGTATGTGTCTTCGAGTCGCTCCAAAAAAATGTGCTATCGATTTTAATGTCTACCCTACTAGACAGCTGCAGGTTATTTAACGAGTCAGATAACCTCTCGGCCTAACTTGCGCTTGAGTTATTTTTACATATATTTCTCAATTAGTTTCTGCAGAGCAGTGTGCCAAATCTAACCGTGTGTTTGCTGTTTTTTTGCACACGTACGTATACGGCATCTCATTCTAGCCCATGTAAAACCACATATGTAAATCTGCACTCTTCACTCATGTTATCAATAATGAAAACTTTGGTTAGCGCGTCAGGTATAATGCAAACGCAAGCCAGCGCTAATGGTTATGAATGACGCAAACTTTACATATAGCTAACTATGAAAAGACAATTGTTTGTATTATGTATTAGATTTGCTTTTATTGTTTAATATAAGTCAAAATTGCACAATTTTCACGTTCACAATAATCTTTATGTTATAGTTGAACACTATGTGTAATGTTTAGAGGTGGAGCCCAAGCTCAATCTTTATCACAATAAAACAATATACATAAATACAATAAATACATATTAATATAAAATATAAATTCTTACCGCGTATTATGCTACAACGCGCTTAGTGTTACATGTTCGGCAGACAGATAGACAAGAAACGTTAAGATGACATGACAATTAGTTATAGAGATGTGTCAACACAATAACAATAATTCAATGCTAACGGATAATGACAATTCACAATTATGTTGTTGTATCAAATGTATTAAAATGTATTGGAAATAAGTCTACAATTAAGGGTTGCCAACATCCTTTCTTCTTTTTGAAAGATGATAATCTGGGGCCCAAGCTGGAGGTCTTTTGCGTCTTGTTGATCGTCTCAAATCTTGCGAAGCAGCAGGCGGTTCTGTGGCTGACTCATGACTTTCAGTAGGTACGTCGTTGTTTGCTACTGGCGATGATTGGTTTGGAGAACCTTCCATATTAGTTGATGGTGTTTGATCCTGTGCTGGATTACTCAAGGTTGAGTCTTGCTCGATGACGTTATCTCTCGCTTGAACTGGTATATCACTTATGTCTGAGATCGAAGATGTTGGGTTAGATGGAAGCTCAAAATAATCGAATAAAATATCTAAAGTCTTATTTGGTGATTCTACAAATCTTGGTCGAAGTTGGTTCGCATGAGATTTTACTGCTTTGAAAATGTTCGAATTTTCGATCTTAACTTCGTAGTTAACTTTGCCTAAAACTTTTACGATTGTTCCAGGTGCCCAATACGATTGGTTAAGTTTATATATCTTTGCGTAAACATGATCTCCGATTTTATAGTTTCTTTCTTTCGCACCATGTTTTTTATTAAACTGTTGTTCCATATGTTCGTTACGTTGGTCGTTGCATGGTTCCGAAGCTTTAAGCATGTCGAACTCTGTCCTCAATCTTCTCCCAACGAATAATTCAGCCCGTGATTTCCCTTGCGGTGAATTGCGATTAGGTGTAATTCGATAAGATTTCAAAAATGTTTGTAAAATTTGTATAGGTGTTCCCACACCATCCAATTTCTTCAGAGCTCGTTTAAGCGTGTCCACAAACCTTTCCGCTTAACCGTTTGACTGTGGATGATACAGCGCTGTGAATTTATGAGCGATACCTTGGCTTTTGCAGAACTCCGCAAAACTCTTGCTAGAAAATTGGGTACCGTTGTCACTGACTATCAACTCTGGATTACCGAATTGAGATGTGAAATCCGAAATACACTGTAAAATTTTTGTTGACGTGATCGACTTTACTTGATAAATTTGAGGCCATTTTGGGTATGCGTCTATTATTACCAGATAGTAAATCTGCTTAACAGGACCAGCGATATCAATATGTACTCGTTGCATTGGATGATCTGTATTTGGCCATGATGAAAGAGTTGTCTTTGGCAATGTTTTTGCAACAGCTGCACATTTTTCACATGACTGAATAAATTGTTTTATATCTTGATCTATTCCCGGCCAATAAACATAACTTCGTGCTAATGCTTTTGTGCGTTCAATTCCTTGATGTCCTTTGTGTAACTCTTTTAAAATTCGATTACGAAAGCATTTAGGAATAACCAATCGATCTTTGAGCATAATACAGTTTTCAACCATACTAAGACTATCTCGATGTACATAAAAACTTCGTAAATCGTTGCTGATTGTGATCGGCCACTTACCAGTTTTTAAGTGCTTTGTGACATCTTGTAATAGAGCGTCTTTCATTGTTGCGTTTTGTATCATATGAAAAGTTACAGGTAGAAATTCCAATGCATCGATTGCTATTTGCTTAACATCGCGTTCAAGTTTACAACATGCGATGACTGTATCCTCATTTGGTTTTGATGTGTTACTAATAAGGCGTGAAAGTATATCAGCTGCACCGAATTCCTTTGTAGGTACGTATTCTAAAATGAAGTCATACGACATTAAAGTTAATGCCCATCGCTGAAGGCGGTTTGCAGAATGTGCAGGAATCCCCTTCTTATTACCGAATATGGCAAGCAATGGTTTATGATCCGTATGTAAGTGAAACTTTCTGCCATACAAATATGTGTGAAATTTTACGACTGCAAATACCAACGCCAAGCCTTCCTTCTCAATTTGCGAATAATTCTTTTCAGCTTTCGTTAGTGCTCTGGAAGCATGCCAAATTGCTTTCTCACTACCATCTGGGTAAATATGACAAATATATGCACTTAAACCCACGTTAGAGGCGTCTGCAGATACTTTGATTGGCATTTTTGGGTCGTAATGGGTTAACAATAGGTCTGATGAGAGAAGTTGCTTAAATTTATCGAAATGTTTTTGACATTGCACTGACCAATTGAATTTTGCATCGTTTTTCAATAACGCATCCAAAGGATTTCTAAGAACTCGCATCTCTCTGATGAACTTCCCATAGTAATTAATTGCACCCAAAAATGTTCTAAGTTCGCTTACGTCTTTTGGTGGTGGTAGTTCTAAAATTGTACTGATTTTGCTCTTGTCTGGACTAATGCCATTATGATCGATATGATAACCCAAATACTTGCAAGATTTTTGAAAAAATTTACACTTATTAAAATTGACTGTGATGTTGTGCAATTTAAAGCGTTTAAAAAGTTCGATTACAGCGTTAACGTTTTCTTCTTTTGATTTAGTGGCTACAACAACATCATCTAGATAGGGAAATACTCCAGGAAGTCCTGAAAGTAGTGATTCCATGACTTGCTGAAACGCTCCTGGTGCCGATCTAACTCCAGGCGCTAAACGATTAAAAGTATATAATATAATGAAAAATATGAACAACCATTGAAATTAACAAAGATTTCGTCTGGGAGTGGTAATGGAAAAGTGTGAGGTTCAAGCTGTGCGTTGAGGCCTGTTGAATAATCACCACATATACGAATGTTACCTGAGGCTTTCTTTACTACCACTATTGGGGCAGACCACTCAGAAAAATTGACTGGTGTAATGATACCGTCACGTTCTAATCTATGCAATTCCCTTTCAGGTTGATCTCGCGCTGCGTATGGTATCGGTCTTTTTGGTCGAAACACTGGCACTGCTTCAGGCTTAAGTTGTAGGTGAACTTTGTATGCTGTGCAGTGACCAATTCCATCCCTGAAAACTGTCGGAAACATCTCACGTAAATTTGGTTCGACTAATCTACTACTTGACTGGATGCTTCTGCATGACGTGTAGTCAGTGATGGGAGTGTCCCACAGATCAAAAAGTGAAATAATGTCTGTTCCTAACAAGTTTAAGTTAGTGCACACAGTGATGGTTGCGCGCTTGTTCTTTCCGCCAACCACAACGTTTGCATCAAATTCGCCAGCAATTGAAAGTTGATTGATTTTGAACACAACCGTAATGGTGGACTGCCTAAGCTTTTCCAGTTTTGTTTGGAAATAATGGTGATATCTGAACCCGTATCGTGTTGCAGCTTAACATTTGAACTGTTGATCTGAATTGTAACGAAACGTCGATTTATATTACCATTACTACACGTTGTAAATACGCTCTTGACTGACTTCCGCGTTTTCTTACTCTTTTTCTTATTACCAGCATTTTTCGGTTTGCGCTCCGAAAAACATCCACAATACCCTTCTTTATGGCCCACTTTACCACATTGCGTACATTTATGGTTAGTAAAACTACAATCTTTAACAAAATGCATACATCCGCATTGCCAGCACGGCCTACTAGGCGTTGCCTTGGCAGGTAATTTACTTTTAGGTTGTGCATGCGAAATTGCTTGCACTTTAGATTGCTGCTCACCTACTACCGCATCATTTTTCAGATTTTTAATCCGCTGAATTTCTGCTATTAGATTATCTAAAGTAAGTGGTCTGTCAGAAGACTCAGAGTCGAGCATGCTTAAAAGTCGGGTGCGAAGATCTTCATCTCGTGGTGATTGAATACCATGAACGAACATAAGACATTTGAAGTTATCAGCTGTGCAATTTTGCAAAGAAAAATTTTCACATAACCTGTTAACACTAGCTGCATACGTTATAATGTCTTCATCTTCTACACGTGCATTACGCATGCATTTTACCCTGATGCTAAATTGCGATTCCTTTTTACCAAATAACTTCTTTAGCTTTGCAATAGTGTCATTGAAACTAATATCACGTGGTTGTGCAGGCAAAATGTAGTCTCTGTATTTGTCGAATACATTTGTGCTTACCTTACGTAAAATTAATCGTACTTTAGCAGCATCGTCCAAAGAAGCAGCATCTACAGTAAAATTATCCTCATAGCGAACATACCATTTAGCAAACGTTTGATTTTCTTCAGGATCGTAGACAAATTCGCGTATACTTTTTGCAAGTGTCTCCATCAGAGCCTCAGAACCGCCTGTTGCACTGTTTGTTGGCGAGATCCTCTCGTTTTGACTATTTGTGTTGGTTGTTGCAGCAATTAAACGTTCCAGAAGTTGCTTTTGTTGCTCCGCCGTTTCTTGCTGTCGTGACAAAAGAGTCGCTACCACTTGCTCCAATGTGTTTGCATTTGCCATCTTCCTAGTGTGTTTGCTTATTTAAATAGATAAAAGATTTTCGCCACCGCCGTGGTAGTGGATATTGCTTAGCAAAGAGTTTTTTCCTTTCCTTTTTTTTTGTTTGCGTGTGTGTAATGTTTAGAGGTGGAGCCCAAGCTCAATCTTTATTACAATAAAATAATATACATAAATACAATAAATACATATTAATATAAAATATAATTTCTTACCGCGTATTATGCTACAACGCGCTTAGTGTTACATGTTCGGCAGACAGATAGACAAGAAACGTTAAGATGACATGACAATTAGTTATAGAGATGTGTCAACGGGATAATACAATAACAATAATTCAATGCTAACGGATAATGACAATTCACAATTATGTTGCCAACAATTAAGGGTTGCCAACACTTTAAATTCTTCAAATACGTACATACATATTTCTATCACTAAACATTTGCAAAAGTATAACTTTATTCCATTTGCCTAAAGGTTCCTTGATTTGCTCGTCCCTCTGAAAGTATAAAAATTTGGTGCATAAATATTCAAAACAGTACTTCACTTGTTAAATAACAATTATTTATTTTATTTATTAATTTATTTATATATAAAGCACTATACACTTTCCTTATTGAGTCGTTTTAGTTGTAATTTCACTGCTAAACTCCTTTTTTAATATTTATTAGATTTTTTAAAGACGCAGTTGCATTTTCCTCATACTTTCAAAGAAGAAGAAACACAAAGAAAAAGCAAAGTTTGAAAGAAGGCTTTGTGTGTGTGTTAGTAATTCACAATTCTCGCTTGCATGTATTAGTGAGTGTGGTTAGGCCGGTCTAGTAGGGTAAGGTATCCAGAATGATAGACTTGAGGCGACATCCAAGAAGCGTCTTGCAGTTCCAGACGTGGAACTGTCATAACTTTAAGTGGTGCGCATACGCTTTTAGCAAAAAACTAGCGCGACTTCTACTACGTCGTCAGTCTGCACTCTTAGATACCGCACTGCTGCATAAGCGCTCGTGCTGACGTCCATAAAGATATGTAATTGAATGTTACTAGCTTTCGGAATTAAATTTGAATAACAACGCGCAATGGAGAACGACTTGACTGACTGAAAATTACGCCAACAGGTTTTCCATTGAACTTCCAATTGGGGTGGAAGCGGCTCATCCCATGCAACACCTTGTTTCCACAACGACTGTAATAATAATTTTGCAAAAATAGTCACGTTGGCAAAAAATCCGATAGGATCGTATATGGACACGTTGCCACGGTACGCACACTTTTTCAATTTTTTCCCAGGGTTTTTTTTTTGAAGTCGAGTGAAGTAAATTGCCGACCATTATCACTCACCAGTGTGTCAATTAAACCGTACCTACAAAATGTTTCCCAGAGCTTGTTAATAGTGAAATTTGACGTTATTTCTTTAGTCAGGAATATTTCTACCCACTTTGAATGTGAATCGATTATAATCAGTAAATAAAGGTTTTTGATGGGTCCAGCAAAATCTACATGGATGCGACTCCACTCGGAATAGTGTCAGAGGAACCAAAGTGCACGGAGCCCCCGTATCACACGTCACATTCATATTTAAACCATCTATTTGAATTGGTAAGGAGTAAACACCACTTGAACTACTGCCGGTTATACTAAGTTATTTATTTATTTATTTATTTATATGTATCTGTAGCTTATAATTAAAATTATAAACTAAGTTGTTCTTGTAGCTATGGCTACTGTGGCCTTAAGCTAACTATATTTAATTTACTTTATATAAGAAAATAGAGTCTTGTTTTCTTTAAAAATTTGATTATTGCTTCTATGTTGTTTAATGAAGGGTTATTGAAGAAGTGGGTTGGGTTGAGGTTTTGGAATGTTTGTGTTCTGATGTATGTTAGTGATGGACAATCTATAAGGATATGGATCACCGTGAGTGGTGTGTTGTTGTGACAGTGTGTGCAGGTGTAGGGGGGGTTGTTGTTTAGTAGATGTTGGTGGGTAATCCTAGTGTGTCCGAGGCGTAATCTAATGTATTTAGTAAGATACGTGTTAAGGTTGGATGTGAATTGATGTTTGGGTATTGAGATATGTTCGTTTTATTTGTGTTTTGTAATTTGTACTAAGTCGACGTTTGGTTCCAGATTTGTTGTAGTGCTCTGTTATTTTGGTTAGTCTTAAGGAATTTGAATACGTCTTTTTGGTTTATATTTTGTATTGTATGTACTGGTGAATTGGTGGCTAACTTGGCGGTTTCGTCTGCGTATTCGTTCCCGGGTATGCTTGTGTGGCTAGAGGTCCAAATTAATATTATTTTAGGGTATATATCTATTAGTAAGCTTCTTATGAGCTTGGGGTAATAATCGTTATTATTGATATTTTGGATGGCTTTTAATGATGAGAGAGAGTCGGAGCAAATAGCGTATTTGCCTCTTTTCTTCTTACAATGGTTTATGGCTGATAAGATCGCAAGGATTTCAGCTGTATATATTGTCGTGTAGTCAGGGCAGTTGGCTATAAGAATTGTTGAGTTTTCCGTAGTGACGCTTAGTCCTACGTTGCTCTGCGTTTGCGAACCGTCAGTATAAATAATTTCTCTGTCAGTTATTTGGTTTCTTAATTGTTGAAATAATTTTCTAAAGGTTTCGTTTGTAGTTGTTTCTTTGTTGTAGTTGTTTATGCTTGTGTTTACTAGTCCTGCTTTAATATGCCAGGGTGGATATTTTGTCTTTATGTGTTTTATTGGCTTATATGGAAGGTTAAGTTTGTTGCACATTGTTATGGTCTTTGAAACAGACGATTTTAGTTTTTGAACTTTTTTTCTTGTCTTGTATGTTTTTACTATGTTGAAAATGGGTGAGTTGTAACTGTTTAAAATGTTTTTGTTTAATTTGTTTATCGTTAAGTGTTTTCTTTTCCTTATTGGAATTACTCCAGCCTCGTATAGGATATTGTTTATTGGGGTGGTCCGGTATGCACCTAGGGCAGTCCTTAGTGCAGAGTTTAGTATTGTATTTAGTTTTGCTAGTTGCGATTTAGGTGCATTTCCGTAAAGGAAAAGACCAAAGTCTATTTTGGACAATATTAATGCTTTGATTGCAGATACCAGTGTCAGTGTGCTGCAATTGAATTTTAGCCCTGAAAGGCACTTTATAACTTTAAGTCTTTGTGTTAGCGACTGCTGAAGATATTTTATGTGTGTGTTCCAATTAAATTTTTTATTTAGATATAAACCAAGCAGTCTTAACTCGTCTACGTTCGTTATCTGTGTGTTGTTGGTGTTGATTGTACTTATACAGTTGCGTTTGCGACAGATTTGTAGATGTTTGCTTTTGCTCAGCGAAATAGTCGCTCCAGAATAGTTGCACCATTCCTGTATTTCGTCGAAGAGAATGTTTAGGTTTGTTGTTGGGTTTTTTTGTTTATTGTGTTTTATAATTATGTGTATGTCGTCGGCGTAAGCGCAAAAGTTTAATTCTTTATGAATGTTGATTATTTCGTTAAGTTTGTTGTAGGAGATAAGAAAAAGGAGTACGGAAATAGGTGATCCTTGTGGTATGCCATTGTATAGGTTGAAAATATCGGAGTAGTGTTTATTTACCTTAACTACTATTTTTCTATTAGTCATAAAGTTGAGAACATATTTCTGGATTTTTGGGCCTACTTGCCATATTTTTAATTGGTCTATTACTGAGTGGATGCCTATTTTGTCGAAAGCTTTGGCGAAGTCTAATGATATAATGGAAGCGTGGTTTTTCTTGGCGAGTGAGTCGGTAATTATGTGCTCTACATATAATAGAGCATCAGTTATCGACTTTCCTCTTTTAAATCCTATTTGGTTATTATGGATGAGCTTGTTATTGGTAACAAGCCACCATAATCTGTTGGCAATTATTTTATCAATTACTTTGGCAATACAAGAGTTTAGGGAAATGGGGCGATAAGATTGTGGAAGAATTTTATTAGATTTCGGTTTTAGGATAGGGATTATTACAGATGATTTAAGGGATTGGGGGATATATATATATATATTAAATATATAGATATTAAATATATTGTTGAATAGGTTAAGGAGTCTTGTGGTTGTTTGGGTTGGGAGGTTGCGTAGCATTGGGTATGAAATTCGGTCTAGTCCTGGTGTGTGTCCTTTTAAGGTGTTAAGAGCAGAAGTAAGTTCGAGTAAATTTATGTTTTCTTCAATTTTATTCGCGTTAGGGGATACTGTATTACTTGTAATTGTGATGTTTACTTTGTGTTGTTGAAATATTTGCGAAAAATTTGTATCTAGAGACGCTTTGGACCAACATTGTCCAAGCTCGTTAGCTATTTCTCGGAGATGTGTCAGTATAGTGTTGTTGTCGTTGTCTTTACTGATGCCATGTATGCCGTGTGAGGATTTATGTCCTGTAAAGCGTCTTATGTTTGACCATATTTTTTCTGTTGGTGTGTTAGGGTTAATTTCTGAGGTAAAGTTATACATAGCTTTTCTTTTTGCATCTTTAATTTCTCTTTTAAATATTGCACTTGTTTTTCTAAATTGTATAATATTTTCTTGACTAATGACTCGTTTGAGTCTTTGCCAACATCTATTTTTTTCTTTTTTTAATGTTTGTAGGTTTTGGTTCCACCATGGGACATGACTGGATTGGTTGCTAGGGGTGGTTTGTGGTATTGTTGTATGGGCAGTTTGAATTATTATTTTTTTTATGTTGGCACACTCTTGGTTAATGTTACTAGATATGGGTCTGTTATTGTCGTTTGTTACTATTTTTGATCTATAGAGGTTCCAGTTGGCATTTTTTGTTAGAAATTTTGGTTTGCTTAGGGAGCTGTCTTGGAAGTTGGGTGGAAATAGTGTTATGATAATTGGGAGGTGGCCGCTTCCGTGTAAATCATCTAGTACTTTCCAATTAGCTGATATTGCTATGTCTGGGCTCGCGAAAGATAGATCAATGTGTGTTAAGGTATTGTGCGTGGAGAAGTCTGTTGGGGATCCGTCGTTTAAAAGGATAAGGTTTTCTTGGTGAATGAAGCTAAGAAGCGATTTGCCTCTACGATTGTTGTTGCTAGAACCCCAGGCATTGTGCCATGAGTTGAAGTCACCAGTTATTAGGGATGGTTGAATGTGGCTGTTCAATACGTTTTCAAGATTGTTTTTGTTAAAGTTGTGGCTAGGAGGTATGTACACTGAAAAAATTGTGAATTTTTTTGTAGAATGTATTTGTATTGCTATTGCGTCAAAGTCGTTGGTAGTTCTGATTAGTGTGTGTTGAAGTGAGTTATGTATTAGAAGAGTGGCTCCTCCGAATTTGTTGGTGTTTTCAGATGTGTATAGTGAGTAGTTAATTGGGATTGGGACTTGGTCGTTGGGTTTAATATGGGTCTCTTGGAGGGTTAGGATTTTTGGGTTGTGGAGTTTGATAAGATTTTGAAGTTCGTTATAGTTGTTAACGTAACCTCGGATATTCCATTGTAATATTTTAATGGTCATGTGAAAAAAATATAATAATAATATAATATATGAGAAAATATATAATATATAAGAAAAATAAAAATATATAAGAAAATTAAATTAAAGAAGCTACTTAGATTGAAGGGTAGACTTCGCTATGCCTTTCAGGCATTGTTTGTTGTTCTTGGGTTTGGTGTTGCTCACTTTGGCTTTGTGGGCTCTTTTTAGTTGCGCTTGTAGGCGTTTTGAAATTTTTGCAGGTAGAATTATTGGTGGTTTTTTTGAATTTGTTGGTAGGTTACTATCGCCATTGGATTCGGCATCTGATGCACTTGTTGGTTCTGGTAAATCGGAGTAATCCATTTGTTGTCGACTCTCTAGAATTTTTGTAGGTTTATTAATATTTGATGGTAGATTACCATCGCAGTTGGACATCTGAATCACTCGTTAGTTCTGCTAAATCGGAGTAATCGATTGGTTAGGAGGTAGTTGTCTGGCTGGAGTGCTAGTGTGACTAGTTGTGTCTGTTGTTGTTTGGTTCTCGTTGGTAATTGTTGATATATTGTTTTTTTGGTTGGTTATTTGCGGTTGACTTATTGATATTGTTGAATATTGTTGTTGTTGGTGATGATATCTTTCGTTGTATATTGCCAAGGCTGATTTATGATCGATTTTTTGGATGGTTTTAATGGCTTGAAGCTCCTTTTGCTGAATAAAAATAGGGCACTTCTTGTCTATGGCAGCGTGGTCGTGTTGAAGATGCTCTCTAATACAGTTTATGCAGGATTCTTCTTTAGTACACTTTTCTTGGAGTTCTTCATTAATATGGTAGAAACTAGCACAGTTTACACATACTTTTTGTGCTTCACAAGTTTTTGCGGTGTGTCCATATCTTAGGCAGTTTTTTCATCTTAGTGGTAGTGGGATGTAAGGGCGTACGTCCAAGTTTTCGTAGCCGACTTTTATTTCCGATGGAAGGTTTGTCGTTTCGAAGGTTAGTATAATTAAGCCTGTTTCTTTTAATTCTTGTTTTACTTTTTTTAAGATTTTTTCAACTTCATATACTTTTTGATTTTTCAGTTCTGATAGGATATAATCTTCTGCAAGGCCTCTTAGGTCATTACAGTATATTACTCCCCTGGTTTGATTAAGGGTTTTGTGTTGGGATATGTCAATTTTTATGTTTTTGTTTAGCGCAACTAGAGTTGTTAGTTTGTTGGCTTGGATGTTATTTTTAGTTTTTATTAATACTTGTCCACTACGAGTTTTTTTGCACTCTTCTACTTCACCACATGTTGCATCAATTGCTTTTTTATAAGGAAAGGGGATACGTTTGTAAGTTTTTCAGTGCTACCAGTTCTGGTCATTACCAGATATATAGGACCTGGGATATTAAAGTTTGATGTTTTAGCACTATCCCATTCTAGCATGGGCATAATTGATGTTGTTTTACCCGGATTGGGCGGGTCATCCATTTTATAAGCGATTAATATTGTTTAGAAAATAGTTTAGCACGTGTTAAATTTTAAGTATTGCGCGAAGGTAGCACAAAAGAAAATTGGTATGTTTGTTGTTTTAGTGTTTTATTCTTTGCTTGTTGTGACCGTTCTCTGTGAAATGTGTTCTTAATGGGTTATACTAAGTATATACAGAAAAATTTGCAAAATCATTAGGATCATCAGAATCTGATAAATAATTAATTGTCTTATTCGACTTATCTAGTTTAGAATGGCAAACTGAAGCTAAGTGCCCTTGTTATAGACGGCATGCAAATAAATGAAAACACTACATTTTAATTACATTAATGTTTAATATTTAATAAACGCGTATACTTTTGTACTTTACAAATACAATATTACAAAGTTGACGACAAAGCTTGTGTGTATTAATAATTTGGCGTGTGCTAATAATTTGGTGTTCTTGCCGGTGGTTAATCTCAAAATCGTCTGTGTCTTCTATGTTGATATTGGCTGCGGTTGTTTTCTCGTGTTACAGTGTTGCCCTTTATCGCAGTGTGGCCCCATCGTTCGTAGCAAGTGCTGTCCCACTATTATTTGTCAGTGTTGTCGATAACAGCCCTATTTTTCCACAAGCATGACATTTGCTGCTCTTGAATTTACAGGAATTTGTGTCATGGTTGCGCCAGCCGCAATGTGAGCATGTCTTCCTTGGCCCTTTGTTAACACCCTCGTTCTTTCCGCTGCCCTGGTTGTGCTTATTTGTATATCTTTTGACGTAGTTGACACTAGTTGGATCCGCATCTTTATTTTTATGCAGTAATTTCGACTCAATTATCAGAGCTTTTCTGAAAACCGTTTCAATGGTTAGATTTTCATCCTCTTCACACAATCTTTCAAAAATTTTCTCCGGCAACCAGTATAGTGGCTAACCTTAAATTTATGATGCCGTTCGTAATCGACATCTGATCCTTAGAGGAACTGAAGTGTTGCTAGAGTTTTGTCTTACATTGCTCCCAATCCTCTGGCTGACTTAGAGCAAGAAAATTCTTTGCTGACCCCCGAGATCTGTATAAATGAGGGCAACTTTTTAGTGTTGCCCTCGAAAGGTTGCAGATACTTTAGGTCCTTTTCCACCCTTTGTCTACGGGTGGTTCTCTGGTGAGCAGCGTTTTGCTGCAACAACGGTGCTATGACCACTAGGCAATTCTCTATACTTGCCTTTTTGCAATTTCGGTGAAAGGGAAGTCCAAAAAAAAATTTGGAACACACCCAAAAAGAGAAAAAAAAAGGCAAAACACGAAAACAGCAATAACGAAAAGGGGAAAAAAATGCTTATAGGAATGCCAGCGAAGCTACACAACGCCCATTGGCATTTATAATCGTATCGAAACGTATTAATATGCGTTATTCTATTAATGGCAAAAATCCAGAGCCAGGCGTTAATTTACCTGTACTAGAGCGTTATGATTTCTTTTTAGTTTCACAGTCAATGTGATATGTATATGAAAAACAATTATATTTTCTTTAAAATATTCTTTACACATATTTTTGTTCATGCACTTTTATACTTACGTACATATACATATACATAGTACACAATCACATCTATGTATATGGGAGGCTACTAATCCCAATTAGAGTTCGCTTTATAATTCATTACTTATCTTTTTTTTTATTCGTACAATAAGGTTATTTTTGAAATTGTATTAGAGTAAATTCTCATTTACTTTCCTTTTCTTTTTTTTTCTTCGTTTTTATGAGGTTCGTATGAGGACTGCACCAGTTACGTTCGTTGATAGTAGTGAACGGGGGAGGGCAGGATGTTTCGTTTACAAAAAAACTCAAAGACACTGTTCGTTTTCTTTTTTAAATTTCAATGTTTCTTTATTGAATAGAATTCAATCTTATAATTAGCACTGGTTAGGTGCACGGTCTTGAGGCAACTGACTATTCTAGTCTCAATTTGGTATCCTCGCCAATAAATTTGAGGTTTTTCAAAAAGCTATAAGTCTGAGAACACAAAAAACTTCAATAATAACATCAGCATGCTGTTATCTACACAACTATTTGTTGTCGAAAACAAGATCGTCGTACCAGGAATAACTTCGGCCTAACAGGCATACAGCCTACTTTGGCCCGAAATTCAGGGGAATGTGCCAAAACTATTAGGGACAGGTTTCGCGATTACTACAATAACTCGACGTAAACATGTTCTTATTGTTTTCACTTTAATTTATACTATAATTAACAAATAAAACGGCATGTTATATTAAACAATAAAACTTTATTTACCAAGTTAACTTGTTTACTCGGAGAACAGAAGGCCAAGGAAATGAACAATTGAGTTGATAGTTAGAAGAGTGAGTTTCATAAGACAGTTGAAAGGATGGTTGGTATCGTGGTGCAAATCTACCTACCATGCCAACCGGCTTCTCATTTTTCCCCAAAAACTGGAAACTATACAAACTCCAAGCCGTTGGTGCGTAAAGTCGTTTGCTCCAGCTCCGGAGCGCTTTGAATCAGTTATTTTTCTTAACTCTTTGCGGTAATTAGACCGCAAAGAATTTATTTTTTTTTACGTCATTTACATTTGCATTATTTAGCATGTCCTGCCGCCCTTTTGATTTTGTTATAGTCCTTCGACGACGCATCCCACAATTGTGGCAAAGTTTCTAGCGTTGTTATAAACGCCTGCCACATTTCCCGCTCACTTGTATACTCATTTATTTCACAAGGCAACATTTCCCGCTCACTTGTACACTTATTTATTTCACACGGCAACTCAGACATTACGAAAAATTAGGAATTGTAATAATTATGAATAAAAATGTAAAATTTGGCTTTAACGCACGATACGTGATATCGCGCCAATAATATTGAGCGTGTACCCGCAGCCATAAGATCTCTATTTCCATCATTTGATGCTAATTAAAAGCTATTTAAAAATCATACGCATTTATTTACGAACATTTTTTCTCAAATAAGTAAAATGTGGACTTTTAGAAATAAAATTTTTACAACTCTGTAAAATAAACTTAATGAAATAAGAAAAATGCGGCGGACTTCGTAAAATATTAGACCACATCTGGGGTTTTAATGTTCGGTTCCAACGAAACTAGATTTTCTTATGCCGATTTTGTACTCGTTCTTGTTGCCTGTGCAAATCTATTTGTTATTGTTTTTGCGTAATTACAGTTTGTTGTTGGTTCATAGCTAATTCCATTGCTGCTAGCTTTTGATTTAATTCTTCCACCATTTTATCCATTTTACCTAATTCTCTATTTTGGTCGAAATGAGAATGAGAGTTTAACATTTATGAACCAATGGGAAAATTATAATAGGGAAATTATAATAATTTAAGGAGAGAGGTACGTAGGTATATTTATTATTACTGGACATACTCTTAGGAGTAAGAGAGTATGTAACTCGGGCGAGTGCAGGTCGAATATGACGTATGCCTGTGCGGATGCACAGAGGCAGATTCTATAGTCAAAATACAAATCCTTATAACTGGTATACATAGTTGGTAAAAAGCTAACATTTTACGGGAAATAACTACGAACAAAATTTACATGTCATCTAAATGCTATTTTACGTTTTTTTGATTCTTATTCCGAATCTAAGGTTTTGAATGAAATTTATGCAACATTTTCCTTAACCTGTATCTAATTTAATTTCCTAAATGCTAGTGCTATAACTAGTGAGTGGAGTTCGGGTCGCTTAGGGTTTGAAGGAAATTTATAAGGACCCGGAGTGATGTTAAGTGGAATTTACTGACGATTAGCTTTTCATTTATTATTAGTTTATCAGAAAGCGTTAGTAAGTTAATAGGGTTTGTTAGATTAAGTGTTAGCCTGCGGTTTCTCCCCCCTCTTTTATTATTTTTTGCAAGTTAGTGAGTTAGTTTCTTAGTGTAGTTAGTAGTGTAGAGGTATAAACGAAAAAAAAAATGTGCTTCACGCACTGTACAATTTTGTTACTTTTTTTCTCCGGGAGAAACGACGGCCTTACTCTCTCCTTTTTTTCAGCCGTCATTTTTTGGTTTCTTTCAATTATGCGCAGCCTGGCCCCGGCCAGTTCCTCGTGCGCGTATGTTTTTGTGTTTTTAGGCACGGTCGCCATGTTGTGTGCCATTTTCTGGGTTTTCTTTCTTGTTTTTTTTAATTTTTTTTTATTTTTTTTTATTTTTGTTGGAGTACTCGGTGGCAGCTTCTTCGAAGTTGATTGCAGATGTTGATTTGAATACGTCTGAAAAGAGTAAAATTTATTTGTTACATTTATATCAACGACTTTCATAATAATTATAGAATTTTTTTTCCCCTGTAGCCACCCAATTGATGTGTTGCAGTACGTCATCCTTAAACACTTTTTTTAGCAGAAGTAGCAATGGTTGTTCAATGCATTAAAGAAGCAGTAACATTTGGTGCATTGTCGGCAGTGTTATAGTTTGCGTTGTTAGCTGATATTGCATCATAATTACCGCCAACGACGTTATTCAACAATTTGCGCAAGTGTTGAATGCTAGCCGATGTCGGAAACTCTACACCCGCCTGGCGCAGAGCGTTCATGACTTCTTCCTTTGAAATAGGGGCATGATTCCTTGTTTATATCAAGCGTAATTCACTGAATAACATTGTTTTCTGTCGTTGGGGATCGTACTCACACCTGATATAAAACCAATATTCTTGGATGGTGGTAATGGACTCTAATTTTTCTCGATTTAATAAAATACGTTTGAATGTTTTTTAGAACGAACCGGAAGTTCGCCATTCTCTTTTTCTCTTTATTTACAGGGTTGTATTTTCGATATTTATATCTGACATATTAAGGTGTTCACAATTATACATTTGGAATAATAAGGTGGTTACAATTTGATTATTTCAAGAATTGTTAACGGCTTTCCGCCTATGCCTCTATATGTAGTAATAGTTTTCGTCCTTATTTTCCTAAGCAGTTGTTTTGGGACGTCCGAGACTCGTATGAAACTAACCGGGCTACCGGTGTCAAAAAGAGAGAAAGTAATATTAGAAACTAATTCACTAAATAACTTAAACTCTATTCTTACGTAATTGTACTCTCCTACGGTCTCTGCATCATCCTCGTCAGGCATCATAGTCTCCACTGCAGCCACGTTCTCTTTCTTCTTCAACACCTTTCTGGGATTAGGACAAGCCCGATGGTCATGACCCATCCGCCAGCAACGAAAACATGGCCCTTCCTGCCTACGACGAATCTCGCCTTCTGACAAAATGTTGATCCCCGAGCCTTGTGTCCCTGAGATATTATTTGAATCCCATGAGCAAATACATACGCAGACCCATCAATGTCGGCTCGAAAAAACTGACAATAGAGGAATATATTGTACGCCAGCAAAGAAAATTTTTACGTAGCAATAAACAAACTATTGGGTAATTTTGCAGTAAATTATTCAATATAAACAAAAGAATTTCCCGCGGCCATATTTAAAAAAAATACCATTGGCCCGCTAAATTATAGTTAAGACACCGGTTGGAAAAATTATTCTTGCACTGGAATTTACCGCAAACTGTTAGTAATTGAGTGGCAAATTTAAAAATTAAATAAGTAAAAAGGGGGATCGATGTCTATGATTATAGAGATAAAATTCCGATTTGATTGGTTTTGATAAATAAAACACGTTTTGTCGCTTTCTATTCTCCACCGGAAGTGAAGTGTTACTTTATTTCTCAATACAACAGAGTTGCATTTATCAATCATGTACATTATATAGGAACCTGATTATCCTCAAGCACAGGGTTGCTACAACATATTTGATCATTATAATTTATACATTACAACTCGGCCAATCTGACAATATGATCGGCCTCGACCATGAACTTAAAGGATTCAGAGCATACTTCTCCAATTCGGATTTATTCTGGGTTGTTGGTTGTTGCCATTTCCTGATTCGATGGGCTTCAATAACGCCATCATAGGGTAGTTGCGTAAGTTGACAGTTGTCAATGTCACGTATGACAAACCTATCGTTACCAAGTATTTTATATATTACATAGGGGCCTTTATATACCGGAATAAGTTTCTTATTTGTTCCCGGGCTAGAATCAACGTTTCGTATAACGACATACTCTCCTACTTGATACGTCTTTGGAGCTGTATTATGTTGCAGCGCGCGTTTGGCATCATAATTTTGTTTATTTGATATGAAATTAGACGCTTCCTTACGTATACGATCTAAGTTTCGATTCTCATCAGGGCATATCTTGTCCTGAAAGTACTCAGTAAATTCATCTATTATTATTCCTCTCTGTTCCACACCGAAAAGTAATCTACTGGGTGTATCTCTACAAGTACTATGAACTGAGTTGTTTATTGCAAATTCAACTTCAGCTAACTTTTTGGTCCAGTCATCATGATTTAATTCATTTGTCAACTTCCCTAACATTGTCTTTATAACTCTATTAATTCTCTCTACCTGTCCGTTAGCTTGTGGTGATGCAACAGCTACTTTTACGTGCGTAATATTTTTCTTCGACAAAAACTCGTCAAATTGTAGTGACGTAAAACAAGTTCCCCTGTCACTTATAAAACGTCGCGGTCTACTATAATACCCAAAGTATTTGTCTAATGCAGCTATGACTTCTCGAGTACTGGTTGAATTGGTTGGGTATAATTTAACAAACTTTGTAAAAGCGTCAATGATTACTAGGATATGTTTTCTCTTTGATCTTAGCGACGGTAGAGGTCCAAAATGGTCAATATGTATTGTGTCAAATGGTAAAGGCGTCTTCGGAATAGGGTATAAATTTCTCTCTCCTGTTCGAGGTGAACTGGCATACATAATACAACTTAAAGGACTCTAGGTCCTTACACTCAAAAAAATAACGTTGCTGGGCCAACTCGCCCAGATATCCTATTCAATTAAAAACAACACAATTTGGGGAGAACACAGTTTATTACTAATTAATGAATTACAGACTACTGATTACAATTACGCGTCCCGAACTCGACTGCCCGCTCCGTGGCCTCTGCTTGCCTTTATAGCCAATGTCTCGCAGCAGCGTGCCTGCTGCCTAACTGTTGACAGCCCGTTGGTTCCCACGGGCGCGTTATGCGTTCATTCTATTTCATAAGCATGTGAAATAGAATTATGCTGACGATGCGTCTGGATTAATGCTTTAGCATACGTATTAGCCGCCGGTACTAACCATGGCCTTGAATTCGGGTGTTAGGTTGCCATACGTTGTGAGAATGTAATTGTGCTGACTTGGCGGCACGTGTAACGGTCAGCCGTGGGAGCGTCTCAGCGAGCGCGACTGATACGTGTTAACTTACATTTTAACCTTCACCGCCGCAGTATTTACATATGTAAAGATTTCAATTTTCAAATTGCTATAACTTCCACAATTTATGTCCGATTTTAGAACCATTTGGATTCAGTGGCCAACTTTTTGTGTTTTATATAAAGGCTGAATAAAAAATTTTTTCGCGATTTTGTGGTTTTATCTACAGAAGGCTGCAGTATTTACATATGTAAAGATTTAGTAATTTTGGTAAATGGTATGGAAAAAATAGCTTTTTGGGAAAAAAATTACTCAAGAAGAATTGTTTAAGATTAAAAATTTGTTACTTTTTATTTTTAAGAATGTTTTTGACAATTTTTACATATTGTTAGTGTTTTACAGTGGATGGCACAAACCGGCTTCTTGCATTGATTGCAAAGTTTTCTTGTTGATCTCTTCCTTTTGGAGTCTTCATGATAGCATATAAAGCAGGAACCTTTAATTTTTGAGTGGCCACGGTCATCTTCACCTAGTAAAATCTCATCGCATTTTAGATATTTCGCAGATAGAGCTTGAACAGTTGTTCCAGTCACGCATTCTATAGCGCTCCGAGTTGGAAAATAAGCTACAACCCTTGGCATGCTAGCTCTTTTTACTATAAGTGGCATACATAACTTTTCTCCCAATTCTTGTAAAAACATGCGACGGCGACCTAAATGATAATAAGTTTAGCAGCGGAAAACGATTTTAGTAAAATATACAAACCTCTCTTTGCTGATATATGTGAAGGATTATTTTCCGTATATATAATATAGGCAGCTAGAGCGGACACGTCGAGCATATTATAAAAAAGTGCAAGAGGCCACCGGTTAGTTTTACGTTTACAAGAATATTGGCCGAGCATCTTGTCCATAGTATCCACACCTCCTTTTGTTTTGTTATAAAACAAAATAATATTCGGTTTATTCTTGATGTCCGATATTGTGTGGTCAAATGGCAATGTTGAAAGTAAAACAACCGCTTTATTCTTTTTGGGTACGTATGAGCAAATCATTCTATTTTCTCCAAAACCAAATAATGTTGACAGCTCCTCTCTCTGTGATGAGGCTTTAAACTCCGCTGGTAGACAGGCTTTATTTTTTTTCATCGTGCCAACCAAAGATATCTGCCAATTTGCTAAAGAGTCCGCTAATGCAATAGATGTAAAAAAGTTATCACAGGTTACGTTGCGACCAGAATTTTTGTAGTATGAAACTAAGTCTTTAACAACTCTCTCCCCTTGGTTTATCTCTCTAACATTGTTACTTTTTCCCGTATATATTTGCGCAGTCAGAGGATAATAGGTTTGGGAGTCACATATCCACCATAACTTTATGCCGTATTTCGCTGGTTTTGATGGCATATATTGTGTGAACTTAGTACGACCCCGAAAGGGAAAGAGCTGCTCATCAACTGTGAGATTTTCTCTTGGTCTGTAATTATCCCGCAAATTAGCGTTCAACATGGTGAAAATTTCTGAAATCGGTGCTGCTTTATCTGTTTGCATTCTATTTTCCCTAGTGTTTTCTTGATCGAAACGTATAAATTGTAATATGTGCGAAAACCTTTTCAAGGACATAGTTGCTCTATACAAAGGATTAGCATTTGTTTTCCAGAGTAATTTTATGTTCTCACAGTTTGAGTTATGGCTGCCCATAATCAACAGGATACCAAAAAACGCACTCAATTCCTCTTCGTCTAAATCTTTCCAAACATTTTTTCTAAAATTGATAAATTGATATACACATAATATATGTAAATTTATTCTAACATTTCGAAAAAAATGTGCACTTACTGTTGGCATTGACTAGTTGATCCTGTTTGATCCTCAATCATTTGATAAGCAGCCTTGCCTTTTCTATTCGTATTACGGCAAATAATGGACTGTATGGTCGGGTGCATTAGCGAAAAGAAAGTATCTACCTCACTTAAATTTTTTGTGCCAGGGCTTGGACCAACAAAGCGACCTTCACGAAAAATATTTTGTTTCCTTATTCGGTGCATGCCTGGGGGCAACTTGCTCCATTTTGTACCATCTTTGCCGAAGTAAAAATTTTCTTCCTGCTCTCCGTCCTCCTGGTCATCGCCCTCGTTTTCTTCACCATCGGTTTCTTCCTCCGAGCTGAGCTCCAGATCAGAATCGCCTCCATGTCCAATTTCAACGGGATAAATTTGTGTTTCAGCGTCAGAGTCAATTTCATTAATCATCACATTATTTTCAAAGGAGTTGTTGTGTCCAGGATCCTCTATAGTAAAGTCAGCCGCGCTATCTTCGTCTTCCGAATTTATGCTTTCAAGTAATTTTTCAAAGTACTTTTCTTTCATATCATTCGACAAGCTAAACATCAAGTTACAAAAAACAATTATCCCAAAATATAAATATATGTATATGATAGGAGAAATAAAGCACTTACCGAGCTACTGCTGCGGAGCTCAAGATTTTGAAATTTTTCACTTCGTTTGCCATTTTTGTAAAACAATACCTTATTACAATTTAATTTTAAATAATAGCAACCTGACCCTTCTGAAAGTCCACAAAAACTAAAACTCTCAAACTGTATGCTCATACATATAGATATTTACACAATTCATTTTAAATATATTCAAATCACACCAGCAACCAGCGAAAAAATTCCGAGAAAAATTTTAACTTGCTCATTTCCTGGAAAAATGTTTTCAATGCCTACTTGATTAGTAAATTTGAATTTTTGAACTGAAATTGGAATAAACTCAACATCCAAAGTACAACAGCTGTTAAAACGTAGTGTCTTTACATATGTAAATACTGCTGCTTTATGTAGTTAAAAAATGGTGCGGCGGTGAAGGTTAAACAGTTTCTTACAAAATTCTCCACCTTTGTTTTCATATCTGGAAACCAATATTATAAACTAAGCTTGTTCAGGGTCTTTTCAACAGACAAGTGTCCCAGTTTTTCGTGTATTATGTATTAACTGTTACGTTAGATTCCATTTCGCAAGGGACATACAGTGTATTTCGCCCTTCTGTCTTTTTTTTTTGTACACCTACCCATCGACTAAATCAAAACCAGTGATTTGCTCGTTTTCAAGTTTGTCCCGCAACGCTTTGACGTTTTGATCCCTTTCTTGGGCAACTTGAATTCGGAACTCTACATCGTCAGCGTCAGTAACTAAAGCTATTTGTTTTCTACTTAGTGCGTCAACATGACCCATAGAAGTGCCTCGTCGATGTTGTATTTTGTAATTATAGTTTTCTAACTCAAGAGCCCATCTAGCTATTCGAGGATTTAATTGTCTCCTATCTAGCGTCATTGTTAGAGAGTTACAATCCGTAATTATTGCGAAAGGTATACCCTCTAAATAAGTTCGAAACCTTCTTAATGCGTATATTATTGATAAAGTTTCTAACTCGAAACTATGGTATTTCGATTCAGCACTTGAAGCAGTCTTGGAAAAGTAGGAAGTGGGGTGAAGTTTGCCATCCTCCTGGTGTTGCAGCAATACGGCCCCAAAACCGATACTACTTGCATCGTAATGCAATTCGGTGTCCTTCTCCGGACTGTAAATAGCAAGGACCGGGCTCTCTATAAACTGGATTTCAATTCGTCAAAAGCGTCCTGAAATTTTTCGTCAAATTCAAATTGTGTATTTCTCTTAAGTAAGTTTTGCAAAGGTTTGGCTATCCGTGAAAATGAAGGGACAAATCTGCGGAAGTAGGAAAATAAACCTAAACATGACTGTAATTGTTTCTGATTCGTCGGAGTAGGGAAATTTTTAATACTTTTGATGTGGGAATCATTAAGTGTTATACCAGCACGGGTGACCCTATAACCTAAATAATCGATTTCTTGATATCCAAATTTGCACTTTTTCAAATTAAGTGTCAGTTTGCGCTCCAAAACACGCTTCAACAAAGCAACGTGATCTGTAAAGTTTTCTGTGGCAATAATAATATCGTCCATATAGATTATAATCTTTCTCTCCTCTATCATGTCTCGGAAAATAATGTTAATAAAACGTTGAAACACC
Organism: Sphenella marginata; assembly: GCA_951509765.1. Classification (NCBI taxonomy): domain Eukaryota; kingdom Metazoa; phylum Arthropoda; class Insecta; order Diptera; family Tephritidae; genus Sphenella; species Sphenella marginata. Next base: position 69,245,150 of record OX608081.1, on the reverse strand, counting down.
GCTGGTGCGTTCTTAAGTCCGAATGGCATTTTCATATATTCGAATTGGCCATTCGGAGTTACGAAAGCGGTGAGCGGAATTGATTCAGATGACATATCAACCTGATGAAACCCGCTTTTTAGATCTAGTACAGAGAAAACCCGTTTATTCTGTAAGTACTCACTGCAGTCTTCAATTAATGGAAGTGGGTAATTATCCCTAACTGTCAATTTGTTTAACGCCCTATAGTCCACACACATACGAGTTTTTCCATTCTTTTTCTTTACCAATACGATTGCGGAAGCGTATGGTGAATCACTTGGTCGTATTATTCCATCCCTGAGTAATCCATCTATAATGGTTTGTACCTCCTTGCGTTCTTCATATGATAACCGGGGAGGGGCATGGTGGAAGGGTACGTCCGTCGTCAAGTGTATTTTCATCTCGTACCTGAGGGGTACCGTCTTCGTTACTGCGAGGAGGTAATTGTCATCAATAAGCTTCCTTAATTCACTTTGCTGATTCTTCTCAAGTAAAACGTCTATATCTATCTCATCTTCATTATACGAAACGTCAATACAAAAAACATCGGGTAAACAAGCGGCAGTTTTATCATCAGGGCTGACAAAAATATTTGTACTAGGAGATGGCTGTGCAACAACCGATAATGCATCCGAATGGATTACACTTTTTCGCTCTTCAACCGTATTTAGTTTAGAATTATTTTTTATATCTAATAGATTCTTTTTTGTATACTTTTTCTTAACACTTTTAAGTTTTATGTGAAATATATCAAGGAAGTCGCGTCCCAAAATAATAAGTACTACCATATCGGTGACAGGTAATAGTGTCACTGGTAATAGTGTCAATTGACACTATTTCCATGGTAAATTGGAAATAGTGTCAATTGACACTATTGCGCTTTCGAAATGGAATTAGTGTCAACAAGAAAATGGAAAAGAAGTCATTGTCACTATTTCCAAACTGAAATGGAAATATTGTCAAAAGTGCTAAAAACGGGTCTACCACATTATCCCCAAATTCAAAATCCCCAAAGGCAAAATCCCGAAAATCAGAATCCCCAACACGAAATCCCCATTTTATGTGTGAAATAAATTCAAATTATGTATTGGATAGGTAATTATGCTACCTTTCATTTGATTTACCACGGTTGTGGGTGCAAAACCGCGTATGTGCAAAATTTTAAATTTAATTAAAAAAAAAACCCTGGGCTACATTATGCCAAGTCCTTCTGCGTAGTACACCATTCTCCGTAGGCGGCCTATGGCCGCGCTTATTATATAACCCTGGGCTACGCCATGCCAACTCCGGGTTTTTGCCTGAACCGTGGCAACACGGGAGTTTTACGGCTCAGCGAATAAAGGCCTAGCGAACTAACGCCTAAAAAAAAAAATTTAATATTTCATATAGGAATTAGGCGGTTGTTCATAATAAAAGAATATCTAACATTTTAGGCGTTTCTTCTTTAAAATTGTTAGGTGATTCTTCATAATGAAAGAAAGCCTAACCAACAAAAATGAAGAAACGCCTAATTAGGTATTTATTCATTTTTGATTGTTAGGAATTCTTTCATTAACGTTAGGCGCTTTTTCATTTTGCTATAAGTGTGATTTCTATTGCTATTATGCGTTTTTGAGTGATACGAATGCGCTAATAGGTCGTTTTGACCTTGGTATCAATAATCCGAAGTTGAAATTTAATTTTTTTGTTTTAGTGAAAAGTTATCAACAAAAAATCGAAAATCGACTTAGGTCAGATCCCCATGGGGTACGCCATTCCAACTCCGGGTGGTTGCCCTGAACGGTGGCGGGATCCATGTTTTTTATGTGCAGAACACCTTTCTGAATTGGCAATAAAGATAACATAAAGGGAATAAAAATACAGTGTATATGCATATACATATGTAAATAGCTAATAACATAAGATGAAAATTTGAAATAAAAAATCACGCGATATAATAATCATTAGTTTCAGGTGATAATAAAAATTCAAAAAAATACCATGGATCCCGCCCATAGCTACTTAGATTGAAGGGTAGACTTCGCTATGCCTTTCAGGCATTGTTTGTTGTTCTTGGGTTTGGTGTTGCTCACTTTGGCTTTGTGAGCTCTTTTTAGTTGCGCTTGTAGGCGTTTTGAAATTTTTGCAGGTAGAATTATTGGTGGTGTTTTTGAATTTGTTGGTAGGTTACTATCGCCATTGGATTCGGCATCTGATGCACTTGTTGGTTCTGGTAAATCGGAGTAATCCATTTGTTGTCGACTCTCTAGAATTTTTGTAGGTTTATTAATATTTGATGGTAGATTACCATCGCAGTTGGATTCAACATCTGAATCACTCGTTAGTTCTGCTAAATCGGAGTAATCGATTGGTTGTCGTCTCTCCGTGATTCTTTTAGGAGGTAGTTGTCTGGCTGGAGTGCTAGTGTGACTAGTTGTGTCTGTTGTTGTTTGGTTCTCGTTGGTAATTGTTGATATATTGTTTTTTTGGTTGGTTATTTGCGGTTGACTTATTGATATTGTTGAATATTGTTGTTGTTGGTGATGATATCTTTCGTTTTATTTTGCCAAGGCTGATTTATGATCGATTTTTTGGATGGTTTTAGTGGCTTGAAGCTCCTTTTGCTGAATAAAAATAGGGCACTTCTTGTCTATGGCAGCGTGGTCGTGTTGAAGATGCTCTCTAATACAGTTTATGCAGGATTCTTCTTTAGTACACTTTTCTTGGAGTTCTTCATTAATATGGTAGGAACTAGCACAGTTTACACATACTTTATGTGCTTCACAAGTTTTTGCGGTGTGTCCGTATCTTAGGCAGTTTTTGCATCTTAGTGGTAGTGGGATGTAAGGGCGGACGTCCAAGTTTTCGTAGCCGACTTTTATTTCCGATGGAAGGTTTGTCGTTTCGAAGGTTAGTATAATTAAGCCTGTTTCTTTTAATTCTTGTTTTACTTTTTTTAAGATTTTTTTAACTTCGCATACTTTTTGATTTTTCAGTTCTGATAGAATATAATCTTCTGCAAGGCCTCTTAGGTCATTACAGTATATTACTCCCCTGGTTTGTGTTGAGATATGTCAATTTTTATGTTTTTGTTTAGCGCAACTAGAGTTGTTAGTTTGTTGGCTTGGATGTTATATTTAGTTTTTATTAATACTTGTCCACTACGAGTTTTTTTGCACTCTTCTACTTCACCACATGTTGCTTTTTTTATAAGGAAAGGGGATACGTTTGTAAGTTTTTCAGTGCTACCAGTTCTGGTCATTACCAGATATATAGGACCTGGGATATTAAAGTTTGATGTTTTAGCACTATCCCATTCTAGCATGGGCATAATTGATGTTGTTTTACCCGGATTGGGCGGGTCATCCATTTTATAAGCGATTAATATTGTTTAGAAAATAGTTTAGCACGTGTTAAATTTTGAGTATTGCGCGAAGGTAGCACAAAAGAAAATTGGTATGTTTGTTGTTTTAGTGTTTTATTCTTTGCTTGTTGTGACCGTTCTCTGTGAGTGTTTCTATAAGACTGTATATCAGAACATATTTCATTAGCTACCTTAAACGTTATACTCACAAAGTTAAATGCATTGATGTTCTCAGTTTCAGTCTCCTCTTCTTCCATAACTACTGCGACTTGGTTCCTGGGCCTCAATATTTTAGCTGGGTTGGGGCAAGAACGATGGTCATGACCCATGCGCCAACAGCGGAAGCATGACCCATCTGGTCTCAGCGGATACGGACAATTTGGTTTCGTATCGACAGCCATACTGCAAAACCCTGTATGTTCAAAACCAAAAAGTTTTCAGGAGAGGGAAAAAACTGTAATAATTATAACGTATGTACATATATGAGCGACGGTTATTTCATTTCACCACTGGAAAGAAACGGGAAGTTGTAACCCGATTTTGACTGAATTTTAATGTGCGAAATATCACGATCTATGGGAAAGGCGCAGAACCTTATTTTTGGAAAAATAGTGACTTACGGGGTTTTGCAGTGTGGCTGTCGATATGTCCGTTTTTAGAGCAATTGAAACATTTAATTTTGCTGTCCTCCGGTATTTTAAATATTTGTTTACGCCCCACCACAGCCACTGCATCAGTTGTTAGATATTTTCGCTCAAATCGTCCTATTAATGCTTTCAGTTCTGTTAAATTCTGCGCCGGCAATAATAAGTGTACATTTGGTACATTACCGATTCCATCGATAATGAAATCGATAATTTCGGCTTCTCCACTAGCTCTTTTTGCTATGGCCTGCATGGCTAGTAGATAAGAATGTAGAGATTCTTTTTTCTTATCCCACCGCCGCTGTGCCAGCATTTTATAAACTTCATGTCTGGTAATGGGTACACTAAACTCAATTTCCAATGCCTTCTTTAGGGCTTTGTAGTTAAGTGCTGTTGTTGTTGTCAGAAATATTTTAGCCGTACCAGTAAGACAGCGTCGAAGAGCCAATAGCTTAAACCGGTCATCTACCCTCGACGACTCTGTTATATCTTCAAAGTCCCTTAGGAAGTGTTGAACAGTCATCGAAACATCGTCTCCGCTAAACTTTGGTAAAGCGTATTCGATATCGCCAAAATCTAAACGGCGCTGCTGAGGAGTATTTGCTTTTAATTCCTCAATCCCCTTCATTAATTTTAGCATTTCGACCCGTTTTCTTAATGCTGTCAATTCTTCATCAATATTAATATTGACATCTACAGCAGTGGCGGTGGTGGTCATATCTACATTGGGCACTATATCGGAAGTGGCACCCATATCGAAGGTAGTGGCCAAATCGGCAGTGGCACCGGTAGCGGCAGTAGCAATGGTGGTGGCGGTATTGTTAATAGCGGCAGTGGCAATGGTGGCGGCAGTATTAGTAATAGCGGCAGTGGCAATGGTAGCGGCAGTGGCAATGGTGGCGGCAGTATTGGTAATAGCGGCAGTGGCAGTGGTGGCAGCAGTATTGGTAATAGCGGCAGTATCGGTGGTGACGGCAGTATTGCAGTCTGCAACACCATCAGTTCCAATTGAGTCGGCAGTGATGTGGCTTTTATCGCCAATTACGTCGTGTAGAAGGCGTCGGAGTTGTGAATTTGTAGCAGTAGAAGGGAACTCCACCCCCAACGCCGAGAGTGAATTGATAATTTTTCCTCTGGTATCAGCCATAGTAGGATAATCCATAAAATACTGTGATAGTTTGATCTTTAGTAGGTCTCGCTCCACACCTGAGTTAAAAAGGGCGCTCGATGTCTATGATTATATAGAGATAAAATTCCGATTTGATTGGTTTTGATAAATAAAACACGTTTTGTCGCTTTCTATTCTCCACCGGAAGTGAAGTGTTACTTTATTTCTCAATACAACAGAGTTGCATTTATCAATCATGTACATTATATAGGAACCTGGGTTGCTACAACATATATGATCATTATAATTTATACATTACACAATATAAGGTTGTGAAGGCCTTGCCTACCTCATACGACTTACATAGTCCATTGGCGAATAAATGGGTGGCTTAAACATGCTGTCTAATGTAAAGTGGACGCTGTCAACCTCCATCATAGTATGCCCTTTTTCTAAAATTATTTGCTCTATTTCCAAGCCACCTCCTGATAGGTTTGGTAAGGTACTGCTAAGTATTCTATTTTTGTTCTGGTACATGCATCCATCGGATATCATGATCACTTATATGAAGTGCAATATTCCTTTAAAAAGTGTACAATACAACTCTTTATATTGTTAGCTGTTACACCGCCGTCGCATTCATGCCACACGTACAAATATACATCTATGGTATTTTTTAAATAAACCGAAAAGTTATGTACTTCTTCATTTTATAGTATTGTTCTGAAACAAGGAGTTTTGGACAGAGCAACACACTCTGCATGTCCATTGTCAATACTTAAGTTTCAGCTGACATCTGTTCTAAAGCCAAATTTTTTGCTTCCCTAGCTTAATTTTTTTGGCAATATGTAATTCATAATTGGAAACGGTAACATTGCCCTCTTTATATCCAACACACCCGCTTCCACACAGTCCCGCACTGTTTTTTGCCCGAGTTTTGCGCGAATAACCGCTTTAAACATTTAAATTTTTTATCACAGAAAGCCCGACATGTTTTTTCACTTGGCAACAACAATGCCTTCGGATTAGTTGCAGTTACAGCGAGTAGCAACTGCTGATGGCTCTGAAGTAATAAACAAACTATGTTATGGCACGTTCACTGCAACCCCGCGGAACTGATTCAAATAATGAGTCAAGTTACACCAAGTTTAAACTTTCTTAACAAATATTGACACTGTAGGCTGGTTTAGTCCAACATTAAAATAATTGCCACTGCATTTTTCGTATGCGCAGCATATTTATTTTGGCACCTAAATTTTCGTCGTTGTGAAATAAATTGTTGGGTCTGAGGATAAATATGGTATAATAATCACAATTAATACTTGCCTCAGGTAGTGATAGAAACTTTGTAAAACATTTTTATTGTGTGAGCGTTGATTTAAACTGAACTGACATTTTAGTATGTATGTATAATCGTACAAATGCGTATGAATAATATATAAATACATACGAGTATTCACTTTCTAATGTAATAATTCTATATTCTTCACTCCTTCTTCGACTGACGTAATGTTTGATCGTACGATAGTGAACTCGTTAACGACTGTGACGATTCGGGTCCAGGGCCCGTGTGTATTCAACAATGTTGTATAAGTGTAGGAAATACTTTATTATTCAAATTGATTTTAGATAAATTACATTTATTTCTCAACATAAATCAATACTAGAATACATAAATATTTAAAAACTAATAAACACTTTTGCAGTTATTATTTAAGTTTAATATCCTCGATTACAATTATATTTATTTAAAACATAGGTACATATGTGCCGTTTCTGAAATAATTTGAGAATGGTCCTCACAATTTTCAAGTGTTCGGATTCCGGAAAAGTATATAGTATCTACATATTTTGAGTTCGTCGACAGAGATGTTTGACGAATTAAAATCTGTTAAACTATGAAAATGCATCATTAACAGATATTAATTATAATTAAAATTTTTGAGATCAACGATTTCTTACAGTTTTTCACTCATCACTCTATCAACGACATCTTTGTCAGTTATCAGCAGAGGTTTATCATTGAACTTAGGTTTGGCAAATATTCTACCCCGAAAAGAGTAGACTGTCGTGTAGCCAAACTTACGCAATTGAGCGGCATATTGAAGCAGCTCCAACTTGCGTCTAGGTAGGGCTTCACGAATTGAGACTTGTTAAAACTTTTTTGACTGTTTTAAATTTTTTTTGTTTCTGAGTAGCTGTTCTCTCATATTGGAGTTAACTAGAGTGACTCTTAAAATCAACTTTTCATGGTTGGTCCCATCTTTACCTTTGGCAGTGTAGTTCTTTAATAACGTTATTGCAGAAATATCCTGTTTTGCAAGGTTCATACCAATCTCCGATGCCATCGACACTATTGCTTCGATAGGATCAGTATCAAGTAACTGATTTTCCGTTGACACAATCAAGTCATTCCACAACCTATCTTCCTCGTTAATAGACATCTCATACTCCAGATAGAGCATAGAGTTCTCAGAAGATTTCAATTCCCTGATCTCCTTTAAGATCTCCTTCAGCATCGTGTCGCCACCAAAATTTGAGGTTAGGGAGCTTGAAGCTGCAGTGTGCAAGTTAGACAAAAAACCGGAATCACACTTGCAGCAAATAAGTTCATTGCCCTGGTTAGAAACTTGTTTAAGTAGTTTAGATGACAACTTAGAGCACTTAATATGTACCCAATTGTCGCACTTGTCGCAACAAACAGCATCCTCTGGGCAGTCGTTGTTGCACACAACCCAAGGAAATTTGGCAGCTGAGTTTCCTCTTGTCTTTGCCAATTTAGAAATCTCGACCAATAAAAGCAAGAGATTTCAAAAATTTAAAGATTGTTTTATTAATAAATTTCACTTTTTATATTTATATATTAATTTGCTGTAATTTATACGACTTAGCACAGCCAGTGTTGCCAGCCTTTTTTCGTCTATTAATTTGCTCGCCGTCTCGATTATATTCTCTGGAATCCCTGAAATTTGTATATCTTGAGCTGACAGTGCCTTTTGTACTTGCTTCCGTAAAATTCCTAATCCACACACAAGTTTTTTTAGCTCGCGTGTCTCAAATGAAAAAAAATTAACTCTACCCAAAGAACATAAAACAATAAGAATCTCAGCAAAAGTAAGTGGACGCTGTCATGTCGATGGTAGGTCATTCACAACTGTATCTGCATGTAAAATGCTGAATTTAACGTATTTTAATTGAATATGTACGCAAAAAATTATTGTTCGAGTTACAAAAAATTTTAATTGTGACTTCTGTTTGAAAACAAAAGTGCGAGTGGCCTTAAAACTCGCCATTTAAACGCAAATTTCCCCGCTGGTGAATTACCTATCCGCGAATTGATGGTTTAGTGTTTCCCACTATTCGTCGTGTGAACCTTCTTATAGCCTACCCAAAAAAGTGCTTTAAAGGAAATTAATGATAATTCTAAGAAAATGACTTAATGTACTTATAAGGAGCCGCATCCGATAACCTAATCTGAATGAGTAAAGAGCAAGAAAAGAGAAAAAGGTCAATTGTTTTTTGGCCAGTATTATCAAATTAGTTTAAGAAAAGATCATAGATTTGTATCAAATTATACCAACTGTTCTTCCGCTATAAAGAAGCCGTTAAGTGAATGTTACTTAAAATTTTGTTTCTCTTATGGAACCACTAAGCGTGCTCAATATGTACATACATATGTGTTTCTGTCATAACGTAATCCCAAAATGTCATAATTTCATGTAAAAAGATCGGGATTATGTCATGGCATGAAAATCAAATAAGCATAAGTAATAAACTATTAATTAATTAATAAGAAAGCAAAATGGCTTATATTATAAGAACATGTGTCAAAAATGCAACAATTGAAATGCTTTAGAAATTTCCTTGAATATTTTGTTATTAAATTTAATTATGGGTCAGATAAACTTGAAGGGCCCTTTTCATAAACCAATTAACGTTAACCGGGCTTTGATTGGCGTATTTCGTCGCGGTTAAATATTAACTTTACTTTACCGTTATTCCAAGACAACTGTCAACAAGAGTGAAGTTCGTGCTTAATAAGCGTGATAGTGTTAGGGTTGCAAAATTTGGTTTGCATTTGGCATTTGTAACTCAAAAACTTAATGTGTACATATTACGAGTATGTAGTTAAAAAATATTATTATTGTATTCTTTAAATTATAATAAAAGTTTAAGTAATAAAGATATGTTAAAAATAACTATTATTTACAAACCGTCAATAATACTCTTATGTAGGTTCTTGTGAGTGTAAATTTAAAAAAAAATAGTACTTTTAGTATTTAATACACTTAACATAATTAGCAGTAAGTAAATGATGAATGTAGTTTTTATTTATATTTTTCTAATAAATACTCGTATAATAAACGGAATAAGCAAATTTTTTGTTGGTCCAGTTGAATTAAAAAAAGGTTTGTATCTTTTGCTTTAAATTTATGTCGATATAATTATCTATGCAATCACTAATAGAAATAAAACAAGATCTATCAGTTCGTTTTGATTTGTTACGTCCATGCCTCAATAATAGGTCTGTTCAATAACAAAAAATTATTACTGGAAGTTACGAATTCTTATTAACCTTTTCTGTCAAGTGTTCATTAACCCAATAAATTTGTCGAAAAATTGGCTGTCAAACCAAACTGAAATAATAAAAAGGGCCCTCTTTTCCATTTTGCATGATCTCACACTTTCGTTTCCGCAATGGACTTTCATAACAAAAATTTATCGCTGGGAATAGTTTTGAATTTTTGCCTCTTTGAGGTTTATTTTTAATTTAAAATGATGGAATTTTACACATATTTTATAGAGTTTAAAAAAAATTACGTCTGGATTATTATTTTTAATAGCCCTACTTTTGTGGACAAACTCATTTTTTTCAGAGCATGGGATAGGAGAAATTTCAGAAATTTCCTGCTGTTCATCAGGTTCGGTTATTGGGCTTATTGACATTACTATTACTTGCTTGAATGGCTGGAACATACATACATACATATGTTTGGCCTTCTAAAAAAGTTTCATTAACTGATGCTTGACTTTTTTCTTTTTCAGTTAAATTGCCATCAACTAAACTATCCAAACTAATTTTCCTGAGTTTACAATTGGCCGTAGTTATGTTTATTTTTTTGTTTGTTTCCAACATCGAGCGACCCATACTGTGCTCGAAAATTGAGTTTTGTTAATATCTTTTTAGGAATGATTCATTTTGAATGCACGCGATTCAACTTTGAAATACATTCAATTGAAGAAATGTGTTTAGGAATGAATTTATCCAAAAGTAAGAGCTGATAACCCATGCCCAAATCGTTATTCTGCAATGTGTTGAATTACGCTCCGCAGTGAGCCGATGTTGCTATATTTGAGGCTCTATGAAAATACTGCCTCATGACATTTGACCACAAAATAAAATGGTGCCCAAACTTCATGAGTTGCTGAACAACTCAAGGACAAAAAAAGGTGTTTAAAGACTTTGTTTCCCTAAATCAATGGACTTTTGGGCTTTGCTTCTAATGTTTTAAACTAAACGGACAACATCGTCATTTTCAATACTAAGATGTTCGTATTCGCGATGATCTTCATCTTCATCTTTCTCTTCATTAGTGTTTTCATCGGCATAAGTTTCTTTAATTATTCACATCGATTTTTTTTTAGCAAAGGGTGGACAAACAAAAATTTTTCCTGGACAAACGATTGACAACTTGGAGTTGCCAACTTCAAGAGCTCAACAGAGTTGGATCATTGTGAAATATTTATTTATGTTTGTTTTATAACGACAATGGTTGATCTACGGATATGATGCCTCTCATTACCCATCTCCTTCCTTAAGGATTATATCTGGATGGCATAACCTAGAAGGCTGCACTGGTCATACATACTCGCCAGCACGATAGTCGGCAGTACCGCAGGGTTGGACCAAAGAGAAAGGGGTGTTAGAAGAGTGTGTTCAGAAGAACAGGAAAAGAGATGTTGCGTGTCATGGGGGACCATACCGCATGCAGGGCATGTGTTCGGTATGGTGGGGTTCAGTCTGGACATATATGTACTTATCACTTACCTTACATAACATTGTAACCAATTCGATGTAACCCTGTCTAAATAGTCTTTTTTACGATAGGGATGCTTACCTAGGCCATATTCTGCCACGTCAAGCAGGTGAACAGATGGTTGTTGTTATGGGGAGACACTTCGCATTTGGAATGATACGGTTTAGTATGTATTGGGAAGGGTTAAATCTATTAGAATATCCAAATAGAGTTAGGCCAGAGCGTCTCTTGCCTCCCTGTTGTTGTCCTTAGATCAGCCATCGAGTTGCACATCATTACATTTGTGCATATTAGTCGCCTCTTACGGCCGGTATGCCTACCGCGGGCATATTCTAAACCCCAACACGCAGGGGTGTCTCTTGTCTCCCTCAGAGCTTCTGCTTCAATGGCGGTATTCACCGAGGGGGAGCTGCCGATGTTGACGACTTACGTATTTATTTACCTATTTGAAAGCTACATAATAATGTTGAGGACTTGTCGACGCACCTTTGTATCAAATGGCTATATTATGTAGTGCCGGATTACATCAAAGTGTTTACGAAGATTTAACGGTGCTTCTTGGTTCCACAGGGCATTTTTGCTTCACTATGTAGATGGCGTTCCGGTGATATATGGCGACAAGCCGTGGCAGTTCTGAGTGCAGGGTTCTGACAGGCCTCCAACTTCCTTCAGTTTGTTTATTTCCCGTATGTACCAGCTCATATTTCACTGCTGTACTTTATTTTTAACTAAATTTAATCTTCATAGAGTTGTTTGCATATCATATATGATTTACATTCATATACAGATATGTATGTATGTAAGTACACACTACGTCGTCGTTTAGAATTATTAAAAATAAGAGTTTATTTGATTTGGGAGAAATTCATTTTATTATCTTTCCTCCTTTGTTTACAAAACTTTGTACCTTCTTTTAGTAATTTCATGTTAAAAATACAAATTTAGACAAAATTAAAGCATTAATGGCAATCATCACATTGGTATACAATATAAATTTCAATAGTACATACGCAATTAAAGCTTATTTTAAATAAAACTTTACTTTTAGCCGCCTTGAGCTAACACAGTATAAACGTGCTCTTTACAGCATAGAAGCAACTTTTTTCTAGACAACAATACAATAATACGTTTTACAAATCCATTACGAGTAGGCTGTGGCTATTTGCACATGACCGTATAAAATACGGTCACTTCCGTACATTTTATACGGATCCGTTCATTTTGTACGGAACCCGTATAAAATACGGATCCGTATACGGTCGTGTGCAAATAGACACTTCCTTACGAGTATTGGTTACATATTCAAAGACCGTAGAGTAAACCTTATTAGGTGTTTGATATCAAATCAACTCACCTTTTTCATTCACTTTAACTATCTTTACACGATTTCCTCTCTCTGCTAAGACTTGATCAAAATTCTTGGCCTTAGTTTTGGCAAACCATCCTGAATGATCGGCTATTAAATGATTCACAGAACAACCATCACATTGCAGTATTACTACCCCGCTCCTGTATGCGGCTTCGGATACCAGTTTACTGTTACGTGTGTTACATATTTTACATCGATAAACCAACTCAACTTTACGCTCCATACAACGTAAACGTTTAAGTGTTGTAGGCGAAATAGAGCCTGAGGTAGATGGCTGGGCAAATTGTGTTCCAGTAAACGTTGCTGCATCGATAATTGATTTGGGGATTTTCAATGGTTGACAGTGGTTTCTATCGACATCTTCATTGTTGCTGGCGCTTCTGGTGGGTTGCACAGTTGTAGCAGTACCCTCCACGGGCTGTGAAATATTGAAAAGGACGTTCTGGCCATGTTGTCGCACACAATTAAGTGTCCTCGAACTGAAGAGGTTACGCAACGCGTTCATTTCACACAGTCATCACGGCGTAGTATAAAGCGCAAACAAAGTAACAAAACAGCTATATATGTATATCCAATACCTATGTTATTTTATTCGATACTTCTCGAATGATTTTATTTGTTTCTAACAGCTCGATGCGAACTTGAACTTGTTGCCCAGGCAAGAGTTTTGACAGATGTAGCAATGTAGACCAAAACTCAGCTGTTGTGGAAAGCTTCGTTAAAATTGATAAGAGAAATAATCGATAAATTAACGAATGAAACCCACTTACATCTTCAGCTATGGTCTGAGGAGTAGCGCAGATGGCACACACCAAACTTGATGTACATATGTCACACAAGTATGTACATAATATTATAATCAAATTGGTTATTCAACATTCAACTTTAACTGCTACAATACGTCCGAAAATTTCAATAGAGGTATCAATAGACGCGTTTCGGTTGGTGCAATGCGAATCCGCCTTAAAAGTACGGGGTAATCGTTGCGGTGGACTACCGAGCGCTAATATTTACACAAGAATGTCGGGAGGGGTCTCAAAAGACGCGTCTCGGTCCCAGGAGTATGAATATTAATTAATTATTTTGGAAAATATTTGCGAAAAACCGAAAAATGACCCGGGTTTAGGGACCCGATCCATGTTTTTTATGTGCAGAAAACCTTTCCGCGTAGGCGGCCTTCGGCCGCGCTTCAAAAAATGACCTTGGGCTACGCCATTCCAAGTCCGGGTGGTTGCCATAGCCGTGGCTACCGCCACGGTGATGTCCTTCCGCGTGCCACTCTTTTTCTCACAGGGTAATGTGATTACAACAACCACATGAAAATGACAGAAAATTATAAACTTTAACTGCAAATATCTCGCAAACTACTAAAAATATTGGTTGAGCGGAGTTATATTCGTGATCCTGGGACCGAGACGCGTCTTTTGAGACCCCTCCCGACATTCTTGTGTAAATATTAGCGCTCGGTAGTCCACCGCAACGATTACCAAGTACGGTAATACTTTACATTTCATGGCAACTGATTAAACACGCCCAAAAATGTCGGGAGAGGTGTGAAAAGACTCGTTTTGACCTATGTAACCATAATCCGAAGAGGGTAGTCCCATATTTTATTTCAGTTAAGAGATATTTGTACTTAAAATTGGAAATTTTCTGTAATTTTTTGTGGTCGTTGTAGACACAGATATAAGGTGTGATAAAAAGTACAAAAGGGTGTTCTGCGCAGAAATACAGGGAACCGCGTAGGCTGTGTTTGACTAGCTGAGGGTAATTTTGAAATATGTTATAAAAAATGATGAAACTTTTTCACTGGTATACGATAATTTTTATATTGTTCTTGTCGGGCAATTTATGGGATAATTTCTCGATAAATAGAACTTTATCGACTAGTAGTTTTATCGTTATTGTGTCATATCTATCTTCGGCGGTTACCAAAGTTTGAGTCATTGTGCATCAGTACAAGTGTGATATGTTATCTGTCAAACGTTTGACAGGCACTTCAAAATGGAGTTTCTTCAGTTTTTTGTTTACATCTGAGGCACTCCAGCATGGCGGCGCATCCGCTGCTCCTATCTTCTAACGAATGATAGAACGAGATGCAGGATGAATCCAACATAGAATATAAAAAAACAGGTGTTAATTTTTTTAAAAATTTTGACGTCTATGCTTAAGATATCACACTTGACATGGTACACAATGGTTTGAGTTGTTAAGTCAAAAAAATATAATGCTTTGTCGATTGTGTTTAATTGAAACCGATAAAATAATTAACATTTACTCTGACACAGGAAAAATTATTAAGCAAGATGTTTTCGATGTGGTGGCTAAGCACTTGCAAATAGAGGTGATAAGTCATATGTACATTTTTACTCTAATTTTGACTTGGAAAATTCATACATTTCAGATATGGTACCATGGTGAGGTGTCCAATACCATATGCCTTTCATGCTTGGGCTATCTTCAGCAGTTCCATAAATTTTGGTTAAGTATTCATGAGAAACAAAAGTCGCTAAATAGCCACTTGGAATATGTTGAAATAGAAGAGGAGATTGAGACACAAAACACACTAGATAATGCACCAGACTCAATGATAACAAATGTAGTTATTGAATTGTGTGCAGTGCCTGAACGTGATGCTTGCGATGAAGGAGTTAGCAGCAGTAGTGAAACTGAACTTATTCTTTCTCTAGCCGTACGAGAGGATGAGCCAAAGTTCGAGCTAGAATCTGAGAGTGCAACGGAATATTTAACTGACGAATTTGGTATGCATGCATTTTGTAAAAATAAAATCATAAAGCTTGAAGACTTGCCAAAGATGTTTGTGATCCAAATCTTTCAGACATTTTTAGTTCAATAAGTAGACCCATGATAAACCCTAACAATCATAAAGTTGTCTTTAATTTTGATAACAACAAAGCCTATATGCTTTATTCTATTTCAGATGTAGTATCTACGAAAGACGCTGAAACAGAAGAGGATCCAACCGACGACGTTAAACGAAAGCGCCAAACCTCAATAATACTACAAAAAGTGCACACCGAAACCGATGTCGAAAAAAAGAAAACAAAAAGGGGGCGTCCAAAGAAAACCCAAAATCAGGAAGTGAAGGGCACATCGGGGAGCCGCGACTTTTTCAGGTGCGCATTAGTCATATGTATACATATGTGAGTATGTATACCCAGCTGTAGCAGTATAGAGTGTGTTAAAAAGTTCCATTTACCCACAAACCTTGACTTTTTTTACATGCGTACCCTGCGGGCTAGATGGTTAGAATATATTATATTATTATATATTAGGTATGCCTGTATAGGAATAAAAATGGTTATTTATTTCCGAACTTAAAATGGAACGAAAATATTTCCTATTTTTGAAAATCTATATTTTTCAATTTTATATTTTTCAACTCACAAAACCAAAGGTTGCTAACAAAAACTCAAAACTTATTATTTGTTGAGAAAACAATTAAAGTAAATTTGAACTGCGCCGCCACACCTGTAGTTAGGGGAGACCACAACGAAATCAATACCACCACTTGGGCGGGTGCCTCAAGATGCTTGTACACGTCCAGCAGCTGGGTACATAATGTAAAATTAGCCTTTTTGCCGAATGCGTTGCTTATTTTTTTATTTATTTATATGATTAGATGCTCCACATGTAATAAGATTTGGGTAAAACGTGAAAATTATATGAAGCACATGAATTTACAACATCCACCTGGAGTAAACTTCCCATATAAATGCCGACATTGCCCAAAAAAGTTCTCCAAGCAATCTATTTTGGATACTCATATAAAGAAGAGTCATACATCTTTAAATCCCACTTGCAAACTATGTAACAAGACGTAAGTAATATTAACTAACCAGCTTAATTATTACTTAACGAAAACATTTTTTTAGTTTAGCCAACGCTTTTATTTTAAGACAGCATGAAAAGAGCGTGCACCGCAATGAATTTGAGTCGGTATGTGAGATTTGTGGTAAACTTTTAAAAACTCCTGGAACTTTACAATATCACATGGATAACGTGCATAACACTGACCAACGTCCTGAAGTCCAATGTACGGTATGTAAGAAATGGTTGAAAAGTGCATGTACTTTAAGAAAGCATATGATGAAGCATCGTGACGAATCATCTGGCGCTGTGTTTAAATGTCTTCAATGTAATGCGGAGAAAAGTACAAAACGTTCGCTTTCATCACACATACGATATCATCACTCCAATAAAGTATATCCATGTACGATGTGTGAGAAGGAATTTAAAACCCCAATAGCACTAAAGGTACAGTTTTTGAAAAACCGAAGTTAGGCCATCGGCTGAGTGTAAGATCGCCTTACATTAGAGGCAAAGCCAAAAACACTTTCCGAAATCCACGGTAATCGGACTAGTGCAGCAAAGTTCTTGTACTGGGGCGAACCGGATTTAATTTTTTGCAAAGCCAACTTCAGTATAACGCTGTTTGGTCCATTAAGTCGCTGCGGTCTGCCTCACTTAAGTAACCCTAAGCGTGGCCAAAGCGGCACCTAAAGCAGTTTCGAAATATTATTTGCCCTCTTACACCCATAACAAAGCGGTGGCTAAGATTTGTTAAGAGCGATCAACCACTCAGCAAATTATTTGTAGATTATATCTAAATTAATATTTCACTACATCAGAAAAGTTCAAAAGCTGCGTAGCATGAATTACTGGTTGTTCACTATTCGTCGCTTTGGATCTTCTCTAAATTTCAAAAATTTAAACTTACATAGAAATATTTCGCAGGAACATGAAGCTACACACACTGGTGAATATTTGTATACGTGTCCATTTTGTGAAGAATCATTCCGTGCGTATTCGAGTTTGCATAAACATAAACTACGTAGTCATTCAAAAGAATTTGTGCCCAAACATTCACAACCAAATGAGTTCACGCAAAGTATGTTAAATCGAGCTCGTAATGCTGAAAAGTCGTAGCTAAGCAATGTGGGATGCATGCATGAAACGGTTAACATTTTTCGGATCCATAACGCTATTGTTTACGCATGCATTTCAAACTAGGTATGTACAAAATCGATTCACGGTTAAATAAAATTATAATTATAAGCTGTAAACTGTAACGTGACTTATCATAGATCTTTTATAGATCAGTCATCAAGTTGTATGTTATTTTTGTTCTTTTGTCGTCTTATTTCTGAGCAGTACAAATGATATCGCTATAAAGCGAGTTAAAGTCTAGTCGATATAATACCCCTTAGATTAGTCATGGAATTATACCTAAATTTCCGTCATGAGCCTAAACTTTAGTGTAACATACTCTTATTTTTTAGCAATGTCAATGATATAGCTAAAAACGGGGTGGAGTGTAGAATGTCTTATATGCCTTCGCTGGAGCTCTTCAGACGTTTTGGAATTTCAGCTATTTCATTTGTACAACTAACAAACGAGGTGGCTCCTATGTCCAAGATGCTAGTTATGATGAGCTAGTTTTTACTGAAATAAGAACACGGGTTATTTCGGTGTGGCAGGGAGGTGCGCCTGTTTTGAACGTTCAAATTGTAGTGTGAATGTCCTGAATTTCATGTAAAGAAAATTTTCAACAAGTTTTAAAGCAAAACAATTGCAATTTTTCACACACAAAACAATAACAATTTTTGGTATTTGTTTCCTTTGGCACTCAACTACTAATAAATTAGCTAAAAATATGATAGGGGTGTCAAAAGACGCGTTTTGACCTCAGTATTAATGATCCGAAGTCGAAATTTCATTTTTTTGTTCCAGTGAAGAGATATTTGCAATCAAAGTTCAGAATTTTCTGTTATTTTCATGTGGTTGTTGTAATCACAAATTACACTGTGAGAAAAGAGGACATCACCGTGGCGGTAGCCACGGCTATGGCACACACTCGGAGTTGGAATGGCGTAGCCCAGGGTTATTTTTTGAAGCGCGGCCGAAGGCCGCCTACTCGGAAAGGTGTTCTGCACATAAAAAACATGGATCGGGCCCCTAAATCGGGATTTGACCTGGGTAATTTTTTGGTTTTTTGTTAATAACTTTTCACTGGAACAAAAAAATTAAATTTCGACTTCGGATCCTTGATCCTGAGGTCAAAACGCGTCTTTTGATACCCCTATCATATTTTTAGCTAATTTATTAGTAGTTGAGTGCCAAAGGAAACAAATACCCAATTTTTGGCACCTAGTTCACTAGGAAGGAGACAATGGCAAATAAGTTCTGTAGATCAACCATCAAATTAAACTTCAACGAAATATGGACAAAAAGTACCTCTTTTGGTTGAAATGTACTGAAGTGGTATCTTTGGTTAGAATATTGGGCCATTTATCGATTAGTAAATCGATAACTGGAATTTAAACGATTATTTTATTACATTTCACCTAATTGTTTCTTCACTATTTTACAAAAGATTTGCAAATGATAAATTTATAAATAACAAATAAAAGCGAAATGATTTGCCGATTATGTTTAATTGAGTCCAATGAGTTTGTAAAAATTTACAACGACGCAGGTGAAATGGTGGAACAGAATATATTGAAAGTTGTGGCAAAACACTTTCAAATAGAGGTGACTTCAAAAATTTATAAAGGAGACAATGACACATTCTGAATCCAAACTTGATAAATTTTAGATATGCTACCACGATAAGGTTTCAAATATTATATGTTCGATATGCTCGAAACACATTCAAGAATTCCATACCTTTTGGTTGAACATTGATGAGAAACAAAGGTCATTAAATAGCCACTTGCAATGTGTGCAAATAAAACAGGATGTTGACGACGTTGAGGTCGAAGAAACCACGGGGCGCAGAGAGACAAATTTAAATTTAGAAGACGTAGCTACTGAATTTTGTGCTACTCCAGAACATAATATTTACGTTGGCGAAAATTCCGGCATGTGTGAAACAGAATTTGTTGCTACGAAAATCGAACAAGAGGATCAGTCTGAATTTGATAACAACTCCATGATGATGCCTGAACCTTTAACTGATGAAATTGGTATGTATTTGCATGGGTAAAAAGCCCAGCGAACCACATATCTTTTTGTGCTCTACACTAGATCTTAACTAATTTTGAAACATTCGTGTTTTTTAGACACACTTTCCAAACTTGTTGAAACGGAAAATAACATAACTGTTACAAAGCGAAAACGGAAAAGCGCCAAAAGGGGAGAAAAAGTCGCAACCGAGACCGAAGTTGAGAAGAAAACACCGAAAAGAGGACGACCACGGTTAAATGTAACCAAAAACCAAACTATTAGCAGTCTACCAAAAAAACAAAAAAAGGACATTGGCGAGCCTAAGAGTGCCAAAAAAGCCCAAAATCAGGAAGAGAAGCGCAAGGCTATACAAGCAGCTGATAAATTTTTAGCAGAAAACACAGAACTAATTTGCTGCATTTGCAAGTCGAAATTGAAGGATTTCAAAGACCTAAAAGCCCATTTCCGACAACAACATCAGTGTACTGGCTATTTGTTTTGTTGCGATTTACGATTTACTAAGCGCACATTGTATGTTGATCATTTACAGTTACACAAGAATCCCGACTTTTTCAAGTATGTCCTTATTTCTTGTCATTAATCTATACCCAGCTGTGGTTGTATAGATCTCCCACTATAGGAGCCTTGTAGATAGCTATGTGTATAGTCGTATTTTAGCTAAAATAGTAGTTTTTTTGATTATCGTTTTCAGCACCTCTGCTTCACAGTTGGGTATATGTACAT
The DNA here is from genome assembly GCA_951509765.1 of Sphenella marginata. Classification (NCBI taxonomy): domain Eukaryota; kingdom Metazoa; phylum Arthropoda; class Insecta; order Diptera; family Tephritidae; genus Sphenella; species Sphenella marginata. The sequence continues at coordinate 69,224,914 of OX608081.1, read as the reverse complement.
ATATGTTTTTAGCATTACTTTCACTTATTTCTTACTTTCGACATAGATGCTCTATATGCAATAAGCAATTGATAAGCCGCAAAAATTATATGAACCACATGAACTCACAACATCCTGCTGAGGAAAATTTAAATTATGAATGCCAACACTGTTCCAAAAAGTTCTCAAAGCAATACATTCTGGATAGTCATATAAGGATACGCCACGGACCTAAAGATCAGTTGTGCAAGCTATGCAATAAAGCGTGAGTAATGTTTTTCAAAACAAATATATATGTCATTAAAATTTAAATATTTGTTCGCTTGTATAGTTTTGCCAACGTTTGGATTTTAAGGCAACATGAAAAGGCTGTGCATCGCAATGAATTTGAGTCGGTATGTGATATTTGTGGTAAACTTTTAAGAAACCCAGCAAACTTACAATATCATATGGATAATATACACAATACTGAGCCACGTCCTGAAGTCCAATGTACTGTATGTCATAAATGGCTGAAAAGTGAGCGTACGTTAAACAAACATATGATGCAACATCGTGACGAAGCATCTGGC